>WAAB01017193.1:531559-541813 GCA_013389865.1 Piaya cayana | reverse complement strand
CACACTGCATTCAATCAGTAAGCAGAGGTAATGCAACCTATAGGCATGCAGCCTATTTCAAAGTGCAGTCCCAATGCCACCCAAATCCAAGCACAGCTGAAAGTGCTAATACCACTGCCATTGTCACCAAAGTATGCTAGCAATTAAGAAAATTAAGTTATTAATCATAGCAACAACAGAGTCTTGTGACTGGCAGGAAAGCCGTTTTCATCGAGTCATTCCTGGTGAGGCAGTGTGAGGGCACTGTTCAGTAGCCCTATAACTTTCTTAAAAGTTTAGTAGAAATATACTGAAAATCATAGTTATGTCAGTAGTGGTATTTTGAAATTAAATGTGGTTTCTTAAAACTCGAGATCTAACCGCAACAACTGTCTTTTGCTATTCTTTCTAGGCATTATTTCCCTAATACGAATGCAGTTCTGCTGTTTTGTTGTTTGGTTGGTTTTGTTTGGTTTTTTTTTGAAACCAATAGAGCAGATCACTGCATGACTCAATGTCTATTTAGGTACTTTGGCTAATGCAGGTAGATACTGGAACATGTGAAATATTATTGAAAATAAATAACCGAACTACATACTTTATGAACACTTCTGAAGTATATAAAATACAGAATATGATACTAATTTCATAGAATCATAGAATCACAGAATCACCAGGTTGGAAGAGACCCACCGGATCATCAAGTCCAACCATTCCCACCAATCTCTAAACCATGCCCCTCAGTACCTCATCCACACGCGCCTTAAACACCTCTAGGGAAGGCGAGTCAACCACCTCCCTGGGCAGACTGTTCCATTGCCTAATGACTCTTTCAGTGGAGAATTCAGGCATTCACAAAAGCTCTCTTTTCTGGTTTTCCTAATTAACTATTTTCCTAAATAAGACCCCAATTTATTAGTTGTATACTTCCTAAAAAGATAGAGAATAAGTTGAACTGTAGCAGAACTGGTCTAATCTTAAGCATATATGCTATGTATCAACTCTGCATCCTTGCAGCCTTTTTGATTCTACAGCTTTCAAAACCGACGTAGCAAATAAAATCAGGGAAACAGAGTAAGCCAAATTCATGGCTTCTCTACCCCGAGCATAAACACTGTTTTAACAGCTGAAATGTACTGCAGGGGTTATGATTTTAATTGCTCCCCCCTTCTGAAAACTTCACTGTGCCATCAGAACCTTTGGCAGGTGGTATAAAACACAGCAGTTGGTCAATAACACGGTAAGACCATAAGCAACCCAAGACAACCATAAGCATGTAATAGGAAACATGGCCTTAATGTTTTTCTTTTTAAAATTGATTTAGTCTGGGTCGGCCTTTTTGTATGTTTACATAAGTAACAGTTCATGTTGAAGCAGTTACTACATACATGCTGCTGAATAGGCACAATTCTGAGATTCACTTTGAAGTAGTTAAATCTATTCACTCATAGCTCATCTGAGAACTACAAAAAGATAAACAAGCCAGGAAAATGGCTTGTTTATGTATTATGCAATTGTTAATAAATATTAATAGAGTTTATACACAATATCTAATTTTTGTTAGGTGTCACTAGATCTCTCTGTGCACTGATTGCCCCTTCCAGGTAAGGGACTACAAACCCATCTATCCAAATTTCAATTATTAAAGGCTTTGTCTGGTGGTAAAAGATTTTTCCTGTTCTAATTTAAAAAGGAAATGGACAGCTAGCTTAGATCAACACACATCCTCTGCTATGCAAGGGTGAAACCAATGTCACCTTGTTGGAAGTGGGTAAGATGCTCTGAAAGAAGATGACTTCCTTTTCTGCTTAAGCTGGAGTCCCAGCCCAAATCCAGTGCGAAAGCCCATCACCTATGTACTGAACTAGTGTAGAAATCACAGCAATATTTATTCCTGATCTAATGCTCTTTAACTGCCCTTTTCCCCAGTTGAATTCAATAGTTCCCTTAACAAGGCCATCAAACATGTTATACCAAAGAGGGGAAATTGAAACAACCGTTTCTTAAGGCAGCAATGGACCACAGCTCCATTCGCAGTGGGATCCTATAGATGTTAAGAAGTGCACAGAATAAAAATGTGGTAAACCTATAACATCTATGATAACAGTAGTGGCCTTTGAAAATGCTGAGCTTTTATCAGTAAAATGCAAGACAGGAATCAACTTTCCAAAGGAAAGCAACTATTATTTTTACTTATTTTTTACTTTTACTTTTTTTAAAAAATTATTATTTCTTTTTCTTAATTATTGCAAGTAGATATCTCTACTGGCAAAAAAAAAAAAAAAAAGAAGCTAACACCTAAGCCACTGGGAGAGAAACAGAACTTCCCAACATGACAGAACATATGTAGACATCATCTTAGAATGGGAATAAAAGAAATCCTGTAACATGACAGCTCATGACAGAAGACTCGGATTTATCTAAGTTTGAAGAGATTAAAAACATATATTTGTGAAGAAGGCCTAAAGAAGATAACGAGCAAAAAAAGAGGGCACAGAAGTGGGAAGAAGCTGGAGAATAAAGATGAAACCCAGGCAGTAATGTTGAAATGAAAGAAAAGCAGTAGTTTAAAAAATTCTATTACTGCAAGGAGAGAGAGGAGACATCCTTAGGGAAGAGGGGAAGGTCCTGACAAATCTCTAAAATTTTGTACACGATCCTGACTATACTTTTTGCCACATTAAATGAGCTCCATATCTTCCCTAAAGGGTAACATAAGCTTTGCTGCCCACCCTGCCACTTGTCCACAGGGAGTTGGTTTAACAACCACAGTGTTTTATGATGGCTGGAATGTTGGAAACAGTTTATTTTAGTCTGGGTCAGTACAGCAGCCTCTCAAATGCTGTCAGCAGAAAACTCCAATTCTCACTGTTTCTACCTCTTTTCATCAGGAACTATGCCACATATGACTGGCTTTGTTGGCAGCTACTCCTTCTCCCTTCTCCAGCTCAGCTTCAAAAGAACTCAGCTACTGCCCCATTTCCATGCTTGCTGGCAGCACGCTCTGGATTGGCTACCAGCAATTTTTTATAACATACAAATACTCTAATAAGCCAGGTACAGTAAGGCTCCTTTGTTTAATACTTTACTGATTAGCAAGTGATACTATTTTGTTCACACACCTTCACTCATGTCACTTTTCATTTTAACACTACTTTTAATATTTACAGTAAGGTGTTTTAAAATAAAAATGACCTTCCCCTTGATTAGCTCTGGTGTTGTGTTCTGTACAGCGAGGTACATCAGCATTAGCTACAGAAGACAATACAAGGTGAGTGTCCTGCACATCAAAGCGGCTAAGGTACCTAGGTTCATCCTCAGCTATGGAAGATTTCTATATAAAGAAAACATAAGTGTTAGCTTTCTGAGAAAAGTGAAAATGATTGACCACTTCTAAATATGCACACAGTGGACAAATACACTACTTGAGTAACGCAAAAGAAGAAGTTATTAATTGAATTTTTACTGAATGTTTTGCAGTCATCAACAGTCATAATTCCAACTCTATAATGATTTACAGTGTTTATAGCTTTTGTGAATACATACACTTAAGAGGTAGATTACATAAATCAACTTAGAGGTAGTGCAATTAGTATATTTAAAAATTAATGACATACAGTGCCTGAAACGTACAAAAATTTCATTTTGAGTTTGCTAAACTGCTTCAAAAGATACAGTGAAGCAAAAGTACACCAGGAAATTTTTCTCCATTTTAAACAAATCCTAGATAAATGTTTTGTGCCTCTTCGACACTGGTCCCTTTTTCATTCTGCATACCTACAGATGAATATCACGGTGGAGAGAGGTACTGGCATAAGCAGAGGATGAGACCAAGTAGTTATTAAGATCTTTAGGTAACACAAAGATAAGCACGTTTGAGGATTCATGGAACCTGGTACTTTGAAGTCATCCAAAAAAACAAGAACAAGTCATCTACACTCACAATCATTCCAAACAGTTCATATAAAAGAGTACTAAGATTTAGTGGAGTGTTGTTACATGTTTTAAGGTCTCCTCAGTGTCAGAGTCTGCTATACACAAGGATATGTTAGATACATGTTTAGAAAATTGAGCCTTGAAAAGGACTTTGATCTATTGCTATTTCAAGACACTCTGAGCTTCTAGACACTTGAAGCACAGTACAGAATCTACTGCTATGAAGATCTCAGTTCTTGGCAAATAGACAATTACATTATGAAAAAGTATTCAAGATCTTTGGAAAAGCCATCATGCTATTCTGCCTAAAGCTGTTGCTCTTAAACATTGCCACACCTGGTATTAAAAAGTCACATTTGAAATAAATGTAGACGGGATAGATAGAAACACAGATTTACACCCCTCTCTGCTTCTAGAACTTCCCTGTTATACAACAATAACTCTTCTATGGAAAACAACAACAGTAATAATCAAACTACCTAAATTTTTGTAAGAAGTATTACCAAAATATGCTATTTTCCTTTTACTAGGTATTTCTTGCCAAGCTGAAGTAGGCAGGTCTTCCCCTACAATTACTTCGTAAGCTTTAGCTTAAAAACAGACAAAGCAGACAAAAAAAAATCTCAGTTCTTAAACAAACTGCTCAAAGGTTTAAATTACGATCACTTTTCTTTTGGCTAACTTCTTTATGCCCTTTACTTGACCAGTTTCATGAACTGTAACTACTGAGTCAACAGATACTTACATTCACTGAAAACCATTTTAGAAAGGCCTGACTTTCATTGAGCTATCATAACATACGAGAAAAGAGATTTGGTTTTGAACATCAATAGAAGAAGAAAACTGAAAAACTGAATCCAATGGTTTCTGCCTATTTTCCATATGTGGCTGATACTCAATCCCAACAAATAAAAGCTGCTGCCTCATTTAGAGCTTGAGGTGACAAATCTAACTGGATGCATGAACCTGTAGAAGAGCTAAGTCTGCCAGGTTGTGCACAAGAAAGTCTGGGACTATGGAGACTGGGACTATGGCAGGGCTCCTATAGGCCTCCATGACACGTTTCCCTCTCTGCAAGGCTAGAACATGCCGAAGGAAAAATAGGAAAGGCAGATTTAATTCCTATACTCTCTAAACTCACTAATTATGTAACTCCAAGCAACAAAAATGAAACACTTAAACAGTTCACTCATGTACGTTGTGTGCATAGTGCCAAAATGATGTTGAAAATATAATTAATTCCAGAGAAAACTTTTTGAGACCATCTGATATACAGGACTACAAAAATGCACATATATAAAATACATATAAAAATTCACTACTGCATTTTTTTTATCATGATATTATTTATGCAACTACTTAAATGTTTGCAGTTTGAAATCCCGGGGGTACATATTCACAGGAAAAAATAACAACATCCCCTCATGGCCATTAATTACAGTAGTGGTGCCAGGTGGGTGCTACTGTAATTCCATTTGATATCCATTTTGGAAGGTCAGATTTTAGTGATCTGAACCATACCAAGGTTGGGATCGGAAGCAATGCATTGATCACATAAAAGCTACTAAACACATGAATCACAGTAGATCACACATCAAATATTTTGGCCCCGTACGTCCTTCCTCTAGGAAATATCCTGTAAGGTGACCAGACATATGTAAGTACAATCACTTGTACCAAGGCTACAGCACAGTGATTGCCTGCAAAGAACCTGAAGGAAGTCGGCAGTGCCACCGTCTTACTGAGTTGTACTGGAACACAGTAAGTGATCCTACGATGACAAGGTATACTACAGAACACTATAAAGTAATTTCAGTCTCTCTCAAAGAAAAGAATTGCAAAAAGAAACCAAGTTGAAGCTTGCAGTTGTGCATTCAGATGTCATCAGTTTAATTATTTTTGTAATTTTACTGTTTAAATTCCTCAGCAAAAATAACAGCATGAGCAAGCCTGAACTCTTAAAGATCAGTTTTTCATTTTTATACTGTTTAATGTTTAGACAGTTTGAGGAACCTCATTATAGTTTTGAAGCATTCACCAAAACTCAGGGAGCATAGTATAAACACACAGTTGACGGACTGTATAAATGATAAGTATGCACAACCCCAAAGGAAGATCTGTATGATATTTTTGGATGCCAAATGTTTCTAGAAAAAAGCAAGTGGAGTTTCTCTAAATAAAGTCAGTGAGGAGAGAGCTTAAAGAGTTTAACAGGGTGGAGTGGAAGTCTAGGGCAGGGGTTTGCAAAAAAGCTAATACAATATAACCCAAAGACTTTAATGCCTTTGTTTCATGGCAGAAACAATTTTATTTCAAAACTTAATACTTTTGGCAGTAAAAGGATCTCTAATTTTGATTTTTAAATATTTCATGCATACTTGGTTTACTACATAGCTAAGTTAAACAATCGTATGACTTTCCCATTCCTTTCATCCTGTATTTTACGTTGTTTTCCCCTAGTTTGATTCACCTATTTTGGTGGTACAATACTTCAGTCTTACCAGATGTTCTGTAAATTCACCTGGTTCACCGAGGTTCAGTTTCACTGAAGACAGTCTTCATATTTGATGCATGGAATGTCTTTAAATAGTGCAGTACAACCTGGCATAATAGTACAAGCTAGAAGTCATACTGTCCCCAGCGTGTTTGATAAGCTGGCATAGGACAGGATTCCTTTTCCTTGTTTGTGTCAGTATACCAAGCTCATACTTGGACACCAATCAAATTCAACAAAAAGTAGCACAGAACCTTAGAAAGAAATCAGTACCATTTCCATTATGTTAAAGAAAGTGTGCTAATGTATATTTTCAGTATGTGTATTTTGTAACGGAAGATGTTTAAAGCATAAATAATACAACAAGAAACACCACTAAAACATGAGTAGTTAACTTTCCAAGTCAATACACATTTATCTTTGGCACTGATTACATTAGTTTCTCAAAGTGCCACTTGTATTTTCTTTTTCTTTCTTTGTGCAGAATCATTGTATTCACAATGGCAAGCCAGAAATATTTTTAAAGTAGTGCATATGATAGAGTGAAATACTTCAATAAAGATGCCTTTAAAATTACCTCTTCAATTCTTTTTTTCTGAAGTTCTTGCTCTGCCTTTTCCATTTAGTTACTGGGAAACTGACCTGGTAGAAAACTCATTCCGTACTACTTGTGAAATATATTACCTTTCACATTAAAACCATTAATTTGTCTTCCTTAATACCCCATTAAACTAATGGCATTTCCAAAATCAATATTAATTTATGCCTAAAAAAGTATATTGAAGGGGAGCTTACTTTTACATACACTTTTGAAGAGAGGGGGGGTAAAAATGAAAGAAAAAGGATAATTTATTCTCAGTGATTCTTAGGACTGCAAAAGGCAAAAATTATCCATAATTATATCAACTTAAGAGATGTATTGAATACCATGTACTTCACATTTCCCCAGAGAATTAAAATCTATCTTGTGTGTACTGAAAGAAAATAAAACCTTATGATCTGACTGGATAGGCAGTACAATTTCAAGCTGATTCTGATCAGGTGATATAAGAAACTAGAGCCATCTATACAAACCTGAACACTCCACATGTATCATTCCCTGCAGAAGATAAAGAATGGTACCTTTCATACAAATTATGAGCTGTATGAGAGCACTTGAATCTTTTTTTGAGTGTGTTTTCAGGCTATAATGATATGATTAAGGCATGCTACTTTTTATTTAATCTTCTCTTATATGACTTGAACTTACTTACAGTATGCCTTTGGATCTCTTTAGGAAATCTCAAATTCAGCCAAAATACAGGGATTCACTTTATTTAAGCAGTTCTAGATACAAAATTATCAGAGGATAGTATAATATTTAGGTTCAACCAGATCTCAGCTCACAGGTTATGAAACAGCCTATTACCCACTGCTAGTCTGTTGAAACCAGAATGGTTCTTGCTCCTCCCTCCATTCTGAAACGTAATAAAAAATACTGTATGATCCTAATATTTAGATTTAGTAGCATCAAAAGTAAGACTGAAGTTGCCTCAGGAATGTACCAAGACAGGTTAGATGGGAAAATGCCCCCTTAATCCTCAACTTAGGGGCAAGCTCAGACTGCTGAAGTGGTTGTTTTGCAGATGATCACAGAAAATTAAAAGATGTGGAGACAACTTTAAGAAACAAAGTAAAGATCACCTAAATACAGCAAAAAGCAAGTGACTGATTTGATGACCAAATTGAGAAGCTTTTAAAATTTCCTGTTGAAAACACAACTGGCCTACTTGAGAAATCCAGAACTACCTGCATGTTGAACTTGTATTCATGACAAAAGAAGTATTTTTACATTCATTCTTTTCCCACTTTCCTCTTAATTTAGGTTGTAAATTAACTGGTTTCTTCAGATGTTGATGTGTTTGTGAACATAAGTTTTCTCTGATAACTGCAACAGTCTCCTGTTCAGACATGATACATGTCTGAATAATAATTGCATCTACTGTATGGTATTTTCAGGCAAGAAATTGTGTGAACTCCCACTCTTCCTCATCCTTCTTCTTTTTAAAAGATATTATACCCTCATAAATTTAATTTTCCTGAAAGTACATCTTATGTTTGTATGCACAAATCAGAATTTTTCTCTTTGTGAGTTAAATTCAATATTAATTCTTTTCTTCAGCTATGTGCTATATAAATGTAAAATCAGAGCCCACAAAATATCAAGGCCTACCACTTTTAGTTTCCTGAGGGAATAACAGCTTTGAGTTCACATGCCTGTGGGCAGAAACTCTTGCTACACAAACAGAGGCTAATAAATAGGCAAGACCTCAGTTATACAGAAAATGATTCTTCCACTTCCATGTTTAGATCCTTCTAGAGAAAACTGATAAGCACTGATAAGCGCTTGCAGCATTCTTAGTGTAAAGGCAGGCATGGTCTTTTTAATTCTTAATGGAACAAAGAGCTGAAAGACAATTTTCAAACTGGTGTTTCTCCTGTCTTATTTTTACAAAACATTAGACCTTGAACAATCAAGGTGATGTTATCAAAAAGCAGGACAAACTGACACTTATCTGGTAAGTTTTCTACTTTGCTTAGAGAATTCTTCTTGCAATCAAACTCCCTTGTAATCGCATTATTCCTTATTGGATCCTTATAGGTTTCTTGTCAACTGCTTGTGAACCAGATAAAGCATAGTCTCAAAACCTTCCAGCTTTCCAAAGATCTGTTATCTCAGAAAAAGCTTTTGAACATCCATGTCTTCCATTATGAAAGTAAAATATCCTCTTGAACAAAGCACTTCTCCACTAGCATTTTCCAGTTTGCTCTGGCTTTGTGGGAGGACTGAAGCACTACAGTATACTTAGATTGTGGAGATTATGATTTACCTTCGGATGGCATTTCACGAGTTTTCTAAGGTAAAGCATTTAGGTATGTTGTTACTCTTCTCTTTAATACATCATTTCTATTCTTTCTCAAAGCATGAGTAACGTAATCACATCTAAAAGTCAAGCATATTCTCCTTAACTTACAACTTTTAGAGAAAGTTTTCAAAAACTAACAACTTTGACCAAGAGTGTAAACTTCCAAAAAAAAATCTAGCAAGGTTTCTTAAAAGAAACAGGAGACCAAAGCTATTGAGAAGTATGTTGGACAGTACCGAAAGGACTTTTTTTCAAATTTCTTTTATTTATCTAGTGAAATATCCAAAAGATGTAGCAAAAATTCCAGACAGATCTGCTTGAAAGGTGAGTTTTTACAAATAAAATTGATATATAGATTCTCATCTTAAAATCTGTCATAAAGCTAAGACTATAAGCCACATACCGAGTCCCATTCTTACAGCCAATTTAAAACCCACTAATTCCTCCATGTTATTAAATCTATTACTGCAACTTAACTGACAATGAGTTATTTTGGATTGAAGTGACCGTAGTGTTTTGTTTCCTCTATGATAAAAAACTGGTAGCTTTTCTTAAAAGCACACTACTGCTGAATCTTAAACTGTGATATCAATATACTGAACATTTGAAAATAACCTTTTACATATGTACAGAAATAAATTGAAAAGGTTTATTTATATAAAGAATTTTTAACATATTTAGTATGTGCTTTGAAAGATGAAAACCAACAAATTTTAATTAAGTCATGGAGCAGGTGATCTTGAGTGCTATCATGAGGCACTTGCAAGAGAACCGGGTGATCAGGTCTAGCCAACATGGGTTTACAAAAGGCAGGTCCTGCCAAACCAACCTGATTGCCTTCTATGACACAGTGACACGTCTACTGGATGAGGGAAAGGCTGTGGACGTGGTCTTCCTGGACTTCAGCAAAGCCTTTGACACAGTTTCTCACAGCATTCT
>WAAB01017193.1:485654-529468 GCA_013389865.1 Piaya cayana | reverse complement strand
TCATTAGGCACTGGAATATGCTGCCCAGGGAGGTGGTTGATTCGCCTTCCCTGGAGGTGTTTAAGTTACGGGTGGACGGGGTCCTGAGGGACATGGTTTAGTGTTTTGTGGGAGTGGTTGGACTCGATGATCCAGTGGGTCTCTTCCAACCCGGTGATTCTGTGATTCTGTGAAATTTAACCTATTAGGAAACTCATCTCAAAACTCATCTTTAGGAAGAAAGTATCAGATATACAAAAATCTTAGAGAATCCAAGAAAACAGACAGAGGATGTGACATAAAAAAAAGTCCAAATTCAAGAGGATTCTCATTTATTACAAACTGTTGCTGAGGTAGCTTTTGGTAGCAGGAGGCAACATATTCTTAGAAACCTGCATTCTAACATGAGAAGCCACAGAATACACCATTGCTATTGTAAACATTAAATATAAAGACTTCACACTAAACTGGTTAAAGCCTACTATTTGGCATGTGCACAAAGCTTGTTAGAGATGTTTGTTTAACAGAGTTTTTAAATAAGCTCCACTTACAGGGTAATATCAAGTAAGAGTCATTCTCTACTCAAAATATCTCCATGCATTCTCAACACTGACCATGAAAACTACTGATTCTAATACCAGGTAGTTCAACCCATTCTAGGAGGCAACCAGAACAGGAACAGGAATGGTGGTGGCTATGGTGGAGAAGAGCAATGAAGCTGGTGAAGGGGTTGGAGAACAGGCCTTATGAGGAATGGCTGAGAGAGCTGGCGTTGTTTAACCTTGAGAAGGCTGAGGGGAGAACTGAAAGGGGGTTGTAGAGAGGAGGGTAATGGCCTCTTCTCCCAAGTGACAGGGGACACAACAAGAGGAAATGGCCTCAAGCTCCGCCAGGGGAGGTTTAGGCAGGACATTAGGAAAAAAATTTTCACAGAAAGGGTCATTGGGCACTGGAACAGGCTACCCAGGGAGGTGGTTGATTCACCTTCCCTGAAGGTGTTTAAGGTATGGGTGGACGAGGTGCTGAGGGGCATGGTTTAGAGTTTGATAGGAATGGATGGACTAAATGATCCGGTGGGTCTCTTCCAACCTGGTTATTCTATGATTATACGAAGAAAACACAGAGTTTTACTTTCTGCCTGGTGCCATGACAAATTCGTGGCCTTCCAGTACCTGAAGGAGGTGTGAAAAAAAGCTGGGGAGGGACTTTTTATAAGGGTATGTAGTGATAGGATGAGGGAGAATGGCATTCAATTGGAGAAGGGAAGATTTAGACTAGATGATAGGAAGAAATTCTTCACCGTGAGGGTGGTGAGGCACTGGCACAGGCTGCCCAGAGAAATTGTGGATGCCCCCTTTCTGGAGGTGATCCAGGCCAGCTTGGATGGGGGTTTGAGAAGCCTGGTCTGGTGGGAGGTGTTCCTGCCATTGGCAGGGCAGGTGGAACTGGATGGGTTTTGAGGTCCCTTCCAACCTAAACCACAGTATGACTCTGATTCTATGATGACTCTACACAGATGAAAACACACACACAAATACTCAGGTCACATTTGCCCATTTTGAAAACAGCAAATTCTATTTGTTTGAGTCCAGTTCAGCAAATATGGTTGTTTAATTTTTTTGAGCTGCACTGTGTGAAGAACACAATACATATATATTTTAATTAGTCTTAGAGAGCAACTTCTACAACACTTGCAGTTGCATAATATATCAGACAGGTTTTTTACTATGCAAAGAACATGGGGAAAAAATCAACCATTGCAAAGTGAAGAAGAAAGTATGTCGAAAGAGAGTCTGAACCAACAAATACCAGGAAATGCACTCCACTGTATTGTTCTTAAATACATACACACACACATATATGCACATCCAGCCTTAAACATTTCAGATTTGCTATGCAGCTGGATTTGCTAATCGGCAAGTTTCTTTCTGTTCCTTTAAAAACTGTCACGTACAAAAACTCGTTAATACTATTGAACAGTTAAATAACTGGTTATCAGGAAGAGTTCAAAGCTGTTCTATCCTGCAAGCACAGGATATATCTATGTATTCCTGCATTCTATTTGTATCACCTCTACAGCTGTTTGTTGTTTATTCCCGGAGAACAAACACCATCATGCCATGAAGACAGAGTATCTACGATTTATGCCCATCACTGACACTAAACTCAATGAGGATGCCTGATAACATCTCTGTATTTTATTACTCTCAACATGTACTTGTGTTAGCCATTAACATACCAGTTTTAGCCACTGCCTTCTCACAGAAAAAAAAATCCCAACCCTAACAACCCAAAGTATCAGAGAGCATGAAAAATGGTTTGAGACTGCAGAAAGCTACATTTATCTTCGTGCCCTACAACTAATAAGCCCCATAAGAACATTAAATAGTTCTTAAGAAAAAAAACCAAGATGGATTTGTATCTTCAAGGAAAAACAAAAAAGAAAGAATAGCTTCTCAAATGCAACAAAACCACTTGTATGTATCTTTTAAATCTGTTTTTTACTGCAGCATAATCAGGTTTAATACCAATAATGGTAGTATGATGCACACTACAAGTTTATGTGTTAGAAACATTAAGCATGACTACTAACTGTACTTAAGGCAGCTGAGCACTAAGCTATGCTGGAAAATCTGTAAGGGAGAGGAACCATACTAACTTAAACAATACAATATAAGTTGTTTGGGATAACAGTAATAAGGATTAAATTTTGCCATGGGAGCTTTGAATTGTACCCCATAGAGAAACGTACTCAAATAACATGCAATCATTCTGTAAATTTCTGATAATCCTGTCCATTAAATAATTGAAAATCAAAGCAGGGAAACTTAAAAACATTAAATGGAAAAGAAAGACATTGGCAAATGGGTTTGCAAAAGAAAGAAATCTTCTATCCATGAAGTAGTTTAAGAACTGTGGTATGAATTTGTCATAGATAAAACCCTGTGAGGGACATCAGAGAACCCACAAATATTTATGGAATGAACCACAATCTGTATACAGAAGTTAACAAATGTCTCATTACAAATAGGATATGGTTTTCCCAGTAACAGAAGCACACAACTTGCATTATATTTAACTTGAGATCTGCTATAATTAAAAATGCTACAAAGAAAAAAAAGTCTGCTTTATATATTACTGGAAAATACTTTTCAACAAACAAAGAATTCATTGAAACCAAATCTGATGGAAATTATATTTACTTACAAATATTTAAGAAAAAAATGCTGCAGAATGAAAAATTTTTAAAAGGTTTTCTGAATTATTTTAGAATACATTATTTATCACAGTCAAGACTTTTGGATGTTAATTTCCATCATACATTATTTCCATCATACAGGACAGAAGTATTCCTTGATATGTGGATTCAATCATGTATTTTAAGAATCAGCAAAGGAAAACCAGAGATGAAAATGTAAGGCGTTTGTGTAAAGCAACCAAACTTTACTTAAGAAACTTATACAGGGGGACCACTCTAGCTCTCAAAACACCACTAATTCCTAAGGTCCAACTATTTTCTCCAATATTAACAGAAAACCAAATGCCTCTCCTTGTTCCCCCCAATATTTTACAATAACACACAAAATATAAAGCTACTTGGTTAGAAAGAATGATTAAAGGCAGGTAACTTGAAAGAAGAAATTAAATGTAAAAACTCCAATAAAATTGCTTTATAACATAAAACATACAGCACAACACACATAACTCCAGCTTTCAGGCTTCCTTTTATTTTCCAGTTTTATAGTTTATCTACAAAATTTTTCATTGCAGTCAAGTTGCTCAGTACATAAACTGTGAAAAATATCCACAGATTTTTAAATGGCATTTAACATCTTTTTTCTTTGTGTCTGTGCCTTTTTTTGTTTACCTTTTTAAACTGTTACAGTATGTTTAGTACCGAATCTGAAATTTTATTAAAGCGCTTGGTTCATAGTGTCAGATTTTGCGCTGTATTTCAAAAGCCTGAAGCACGACTAAGCTGATCCAAGCCCAGGCTGCTGCACTGCCACCTTTTTGCTAGGGCTAATGCTTGTATGCCTATCCAAAAAATAAGCAAGCTCAGGGCAATGACATTACTGAAAAAAACTGCCTGATGCCCCTGAAATTTTTTGAGTTCCTTCAGCATCCTCAATCAGGTCACTATGCATAACTACAACCAGCAAAACCATGAAGCTGCAAAGAAAAGCAGGTCTTAGAACAGCTCAAGTTTAGGTTTGCCACCTTGGGGAGCACATAACTCATTGCCCAAAGGTGACTGGGGTTAAAGTAACATTAAAAAACAACATCACATCCACCGCACTCTGGGCTGACCCAAGGAAGCCTAGGGCTACACTTCTTTAGCCGCTTCACTGGGCATGGCTAGCCTGCACATCACTTGCTTCAGTGGGAGGGTGAGAGACTTCTCTACCAACAGAGTTCTACAACTATCTGACACGTTTCCACGTTTTCTCTCCACTATATTAAATCAAGAATTAATCTGGGGAAGAATTAACAGTTTGAAAAATACTTTAAAATAGGAGAAAGGCCTTTATTAGAGTTAGGGGAGGCAAACAGTCACTCAACCAGATCTCACTGAAAGTATGTTTCGGACCTGGCTGAGAAGAATGACACACATGAGACCCGAGGGGTTTAAAATCTTCAAAAGGCTATGAAACAAAAAAGAGAAGAAATGACTCCTCCTAGGGAGAAAGTGACAAGAACTGCAATAACATTGAGATAGGTCTCCATAAAAAACCCTATACAAAACAAGTATTTATAATCTAAAGATTAGGAAATATCAAAGGAAGCATTTCACTATAAAAAATGATAATATAATATGATGAAAAGTTTAAAAGTATTTAAAACTAACCAAAATTGAAAGAAATTTTGTTTGATTTTATTATGTTTGGCTTTACTGGGTTTTTCTGTAAAAAAGAAATGGGAGAAAAACATGCTAAAGAGCATGTTTTTATTCAAACAAGTACAAGGGAAATGCTAATCTCTCCTCCACTCAGTCACCATAAACATATTACAGATTTCAAAAGTGAAGTTGTATTAACTTCACCTGTCCACCCCACAGCAAGTATTAATTAACTGTATTAAAACATTATTTGAGACACCAAGAAATATCAGAAGAGCAAGGAAACTCTGAGTTCAGCCTGTCATGTATCTTTAACTTACCCTTGACTTTGCAGAACTTACAGTACTTAAGATCACCCACAGCTGAGAAGCCTTTTTATAGAACACTGCTGCACTGTGCACTGGCACAACAGAGAAAGCAATGCCCTTGTTAAAGTTTTACTCTATGACTGCTATTTACTTCTGACCTTAAGCTCTTAACCGACTGGCATCTTGATTAAGTAATCAAAGAAACTGAGTGAATGCTACAATAAATTATATAGAATATGGTATTGAACGCTTTGGAGAATCTTTTTTTGAATAGTGCTGCTCTCCTGCCTGTGTCCCAAGTTCACAGCTAAACTGTCAGACCTGATAATTTCACTATCTGAACCCACAGGTCAGTTTAAATGGAGCCTGAAAAATCTATTTCCAGTTTATTTCAATATCACTCACAGGTCTTAAGTGAGAATGAGCTATTCCTGAATAACGAAACAATCATAACCACATTATAAACTCAAAAGCTTTCTCACAAAAATTAAATATGGTCGACCTAAGTACTAAACCCAAGATCTTGACTCTACTGCAACTCTTTCACCACAAAGCAAATGAACTAGAGTGAGGCAAAAAGCCAAAACAAGGCACGAATAGGGTGCATGAAATTGTTACCACCACACTTGCCTGCTGAAGTGTGTGTGTGCGTAAGCTAGTCATAGCTAGCCAGGCACTGATCTGGAAGCATACACAAGGCCAGGGGAGACCACTACGTTTGCCCTGCACTGCTGAAGAATGAGAACCTCCACCAGGTGCCAAAGCTCAGAACCGTTCTCCTCAACACACCTCACCACACTGTAGTCCCTCTTGAACATATGAGTTCCCATGACTTCCCAGATCAAACCTGAAGGAATTTGAGAGATCTGTCTATGAAGATGCTCTTTGAAAATCTCTGCCTGGCTCTAGAAGAGGACTACTGGGCATAAACCCATCTCTGTGAATCTCCA
Source organism: Piaya cayana (assembly GCA_013389865.1). Classification (NCBI taxonomy): domain Eukaryota; kingdom Metazoa; phylum Chordata; class Aves; order Cuculiformes; family Coccyzidae; genus Piaya; species Piaya cayana. The sequence continues at coordinate 523,391 of WAAB01017193.1, read as the reverse complement.
TAAAATTCATTTCATTCCTCCTCATCAGGAAGGGCTGGGGTGGTGCTAGTCTAGAGAACACATCTGTACAAACAGCTCAGCCAAATCAGAAGCAATGCGCCCAATTGGAAAATAAGAACTTCGCAAATAGAATGCACATCAAGTTCTCAAAACAAAATTGAAAGTAACAATAAATCATTGAGGAGGGACGTTATTTTCAATACATAAATATTTTCTGAGAGTTACTAGGAGACTTCAAAAAAAAACTTCTAACAAATTTACAGATCTCGTCTTTGCTCTGTATGAACAAATTAGTTACTCCTTTGAATTCCTTCATTATTGACATTTACTTGATGGTCTTCTCCTAACATATTTAATAAGGTTTCCAAAAAGAGTTGCCCTGATTAACAACAAATGGATGCTTAACTGATACAATAATGGCAATGACCTTTGATAAGATTATTTCTATAAAGCATATTTCAATTTGCTTTCCACGAGGAACTGCACAAAGAAACTAAAAATTACTAAAAATCAGATTAAAATAATCCAGTGCTACTAAGAGAGTAAATATAACGTGGGTATGTGTTGAGCACACGGTGATTAAACTAATGAATTTAAGTGAAAACTAAAGTTGTAGAAATGCTTTTCTTATTATGAAATTTATTTTGACTATCTCATTATAAGGAAATGTATTTAAAATACATGTATTTAAGCAAATTTGTTATGTATTATTGCAGATTCCAGTAAAACTCACACTTGAATACATTTCAAGTAAAAATACGATTGATAGTTAAAGTTGAACATTTTAAAAGCTGCATTCCAAATATAAATTTAGCTTTGAATAGCTTTTGGTATTAGATAATTAACAAGCTACATTTCTGGAACTAAATGGGTGGTTCCAGCTGTTATTTTACAATTAGTTTCCACTGAGGGTTTTAAATTAATAACTGCTGCAATAGCCTCAAACATGCCAATGTTAATTAGGAGTGGTGTTTCCATGTAATGCTATCCATATACATGAACATTTCACTGGGCAAAAGGTCTAAGTAGACTTTTTTTTTCCTCTACTAAAGATAGAAGAAGAGACATGTAAAGCAAGAAAAGATGTTACTTCCAAGCCATATTCCAGAGAGAGATATAGGGTTCTTATGGAAAATAAAGACGACTTTCCTAAGATTCTTATGCTAAAAAAAAAAAGCATGAGTTCAAACACAATAGCAAAGGATAATAATTAGAGCTTGCAATTTAATATATTTTCACTGAAGCCCCAAATCATCAATTAATAAAGCTAAATATTATTAAACAAAAAACCTCAGTATGTCAAAATTAAATGTACAGAGAATCCTATTCTCTCTCACACACACTCCTCCCTGTATCTTGAGGAATAAAAACAAACTGGTCTGAAATAAAAACAAAAAAAGAAAATAAATTAGAAGAATAAGTTTAAAATAGGCATTGTTACAATTTTTTTACCTTAACACAAGAAGAAAATAGCTGAAAATGGTGGTAGCATAACTGTTGCACAACTTCTAAGGAAAAAAAGAATTGCCTCTCCTTGAAATACATATTCACAAACACTGTGTACACATACATTTGTTCACTGATTATCTTTCTTTCTCTTTACTCAAAGGAAAATAAGGAAACTCAGGTCAATGTCAGATAATTCCATGTTTGTCTGCCAAATAAGTTTCAATGAGATATTAAAAAAATTAACTAAACTGGGAATTTATTAGAATCTTTATGAAATAATCAACTCTTAAAATGAAACTTGTCACATTAGGTGAGTATTCTGAGAAACATTTAGTTACGTGAATACTAAATTTCTATGCAAAAAAAAGGATTTTTCTTTTTGTTAATCATTTCAAAAATGAAAACCTTTTTGCTCATACTGCAGTTATAGAAAATCCATGCTTTTTAAATGATAATTTCAAGGTATAGTTTTATGAATATATGTCCAACAGCGATTTCATACTAAACAAAAAAATATTTCTGAAGAGAAGATGCTTATAGATGTGGGTGCTGTTGAAAAGTTTTGAAAAGCGTTTGATTTTCCAAACCACATTCAAAAGAAAAAACAGATTTCCACACAGACTGTTGGCTATGTATGTGCCTCTTGCATAAACTCCTTCCATCATTCTTTCCTTCCCCTCACTCCAGCTCTATCAGTACAGACACACAAAACTGTTTATTCTCTTTTTTTTTCAACAGAAGGATTTTTGTTAACCAATTATAGGCACTACATGATTAATACAAGCATGTTCTACAGAAAGCTCCTTGAAATGAAAATAAATAGCAGATATTTTAAAAGAAGAATAACATGAATTTGTTATGTGTAGCTGTTCGAGAGTTAAAAAACAGTGGAAAATAGTAAACTAGAAAAATGAAACCCACAGCAGATTAGCTACATTTATAATTAAAAAGACTTGTATAGATGAAAAGTTTTAAGAGAAAATACATAATAATTTACAGCTACTTTTTCAGGATTAAACACTTCACTGGTAATTTTTTTTGGGGGGTTGTGTTTAAAGAATTTCCATTCACAAATGGAAAACAGTCTTAAGAACAGCTTTATGCTTTGATCTATGAAAGATCTACAGATGAAAATGACCATGGAACATTCAGATCTGTACTATTAAGTTTTGATATATGACACACATGAAATCCTTAGATCTCAAAAATGGTGAATCCAGAGCATGGACAACAATTAGAGTCTATATTGGTCAAGCTGAGAAAAGCTTGTGATTCTGTTCACTTAAATTTTCCATAACTTTGTAGTTAAGTAATATTTATTCCAGCTTTACAAGCAAGGTCTTTTCATAACAACCTCCAAACAGGCCGCATTCTCTGTGCTCCTTAATGGCCACTTCATTTTTGTCTTAATGATACTTCACCTCAAAATATTTTCACTCTATCTGTTCGTGGATACTCCCTAAAATCCTGTTAATTAATATTTCATGTCAGACTCTGCTAAAAACAACCACACTGGGGATGACTGGCAATTATCTGTGTAACGAAGGTGGCAATTTGCACAGTATTAGCTATAATAAGGCCATTATCCCATAACAGAATTAGAACTAAATGTCATTTCAATTTCAACTCTGCTCACAGAATGTGAGATAATTCGGCAGAAACCTTGTTAAGATGACTACATGCATTTGTTCCATCTCTTTAAAGCATTATTATTTATTCATGCTGATATTCTACAATAACCACTTTCATTAAAACAGGAAAATATAATATTACAAAGGTAAAATACATGAAGATGCACAAAGAAGGAAATGAGGCTTTTCAAGCTACCCCAGGAGAAGCTACTCTGTTTGCTGCTGCCCTCTGCATAAATGGAAAAGGATCTTCTGGCCTGGTGCCCCTGGAATTGCTTTTAATCTGTCAAAAGTCTGTTGTTTTGACAAGTGATCAAGGAGGTCTAAACAGTATCTAGGTTAGTTGGCTGCAGAAAGACTTGAACAACTTGATCTAAATGGCTTTGAGTAGGAGGCTGGACTACAAGAATTACAGAAGTCCCTTCCAACTAAAATTATTCCGTGACTCCATGCTTCCTTTGGATTTTTGTAACAAAAACAGGCACAACTGGTTTTTGCACCTTCCACATAAACATATCTATTTTAAGTATTTAGAGAAGTGGTCATTGCTAATAAGAAATCTTAACCGATGTTCTCCAAAGGAACCATTGCTACAAATACCACAACTGCTAAAGTGTCTGTGTAGCGGTCGTACAGTTAAGTTTGTAACTTCATTATGCTGACACTGTAGTAGAAGTGTACCTTTGATGTTAAGGACTAAAGAATCCATTGATGAGAGTATTTTATGAAGTTCTTGAGGGAAAAACTTCAGTTGGAGTTTTTGTCCTGCTAGACCCTAGTGAATCAAGACCAAGGCCAGGCCTGAGAAAAGCAATTTCTTTGTCTATAGACAGACGCTTGTTTTTATCCTGTAGTTACAGCATTTATAAAATTTCCCTTCAATGTGATTTCTCTGACATTAACTAACTGGCTGACTTACACTCCATCAGGGCATTAACATTATTTCTATACCTCCCACAACGTGCCAGGCCTTTCTCTGTTCTGTCTAATGTATCAACCATTTCAAAAATTCTAACATAGGCAGCATTATCACACAAGCCAAAAACGACCACATCATCTTGCTTTTCTGTGGCTTTCTGAGTTCTCTCCAAGTACCCCAAGCTTAGTATGATCAGGTAGTTAAAATCCACAACAATGTGGTTCTCTCCTTCGTGGCTTAGCAGAAACGCCTCTGACTGTCTGACTCCTCCACAGTTTGAACTAACTGCTCTTTCCTCTCCCTAGCTAGGCTAGGCAGCTGCCCCACTTGCATCCTTAAGCAAAAATCTTTACTTTTCTCCCTGTCTCAAGGTTTTGTGTTATCTGCAAGAGTTCTGCTCTACAGAACTGAAAGTTTCTTAATGGGAACATACAAATCTTCTATTTGTTGAAAACAAACCAACCAACCAACCTTACCTGATGTTTAAGAACTGGAAATTCATGAGAAATCATTAAAACAAACCAACCAACTCCTAGGATTTAGTAAGCAAAAAAAAAACCCAAAACCACAAACCAAAACCATGAAAAGGAGAAGCTGTCTCTTACAGCTAAGAACGTGTCACCATTCTTCTTTAGGAGCCCTGTATTTACTGTTACTGTACATGCATCTTTGCTTACTATGTGTATTAGCAGTATAAACTAAACTAGTCCATTTTCTGCTGGAGGAAATAGTTATTTTTAGATTAATTTTTATATGGTATAGAAAAACCTTGAAGTTACTATGTCAATACATTTCTTTCCAACTTCCAATAATCACCTGAAAAAATATTTGTGCACACACTTTGGGGACACGTAATTTTTCCAACATTCCATTTTCAACTTAGTTCTCCCTCAAAGTAAAGCAAGTAAGCCTTTTTCTGAGGACACAGATGGAGTCACTTCAACTTACAGATCCGAAGTGGCCTGCAGCCATACCAGACTTACCTTTCATGCACTGGCATTCTATTAATGATATATGATCACATTCAGTTTTTCATGCATGAATTTATGGGACAAATACAAAAGATGTTTGGAAATTCTATTTAGCCTTCAGACATGAAAATGTTTCTCAGCATTTCCTAAAAGAACTGGTTATAAATGAGAAGCAAAAATTCTTCTTTCTCATGAATCACTACAAAACTCACATTAATTGCATGTGGTTGTAGTTCAGACCTAAACAGAAGACTGTTTAAACCAAAGTGACACCACAAATTAAGTTTCTATCCTCACTTCAAAAACACTGTGAAGACAGTGGTTCAGACAATGACTTATTTTCTTTTATTCTATTAAAAGCAGCAGCAGAGAAGAGAGGCTGAAAACAGACAGAAGATGACATGTTTGGATTATCAGAATGCTGCAGCAGCTAATTCTTCAGTAATCAACAGGCTGCTGTAATTTTTTTTTTAGAGTGCTTTGAGCCAAAATACGTGAGTTACACATTGTGTGTGCTTGCTATTTTACTACTTCATTTTTAAGTATTCTGTATTAGATCCAGAACATATTTTTAGTATCAAGTACCATCTACCATGGGCAGGCTAAAAGGGGCAAAAAAAAAAATTTAGGAAATTTCATATTTGGTGAGACAAATACTAACATCAGGCCTGTGTCAAAAATAGCACACTATTGTTTGTTTTTCCTTGAATTCAGACAGTATGTCCTGCCCTAACAATAAAAAAACCCTTTCTGTTATCTCATTTTCCACAGAAAAACTGGCAAATGGTGAAATCAACTCCAGTCAACTCCTCTGGTCTAACAGTAGTGTGAGCCATGTAAGAAAATGAATGACTATCTTCAACTACACCTCAGTAACTACAGTATATTCTCAATGATCAAATAATACATAACTGGAAAATGCACCTACTTTGACTCCAAACTGGAATCTTTATATTTTCAATTAAAAAATAGTATTTTATATTGCTCAGAGGTGTTTAAGGTTGCTTCAACAGATCAATACAGTAACCCTCTTTCCAAAACCAAAAGACCACACACTGCCAACTTCAATATTGTCTCAAAACTCTGCAAAGCAACCTGACACTCTGCCTCAATGTATTTTAAAAACACTAAAGCTAAGATAACTGGATGATTAAAGGAACAAAGATAAGATGGAGTAATTTGACAGCTGCTGAGAAATTAGAAGAATGGTCACTGATGCAGCTACAAGAAATGACTGGAATTGGCAGACATTTCTCAGAAATACACAGGACATATGATGACGTGAGACTCATCACAAAGCAGCCAGTAACAGAGGTGTCCATGGTGTGGTGCTTATTTCTACCTTACCCATTTGGTGTCTTGATTTCTAAAGGAGGACTGGAGCATACCGTACTATGTAAAACTGTGAAATCCAAATACATGCCACATAAATCTAGTCCGGAACATTAATGTATATAAGATCCATAACAAAGATTAGAATCAGAACCATTAAGCAATTGAGTGACCGACAAGCATGCAATTTCTGCATTTCTAATAACACCATAGATACAAAGTTATCAGACTTAAAAACACGAATTGGCATGGCTTCATTGATTTTAGACATAAATTTCATCTCTCCTGTTGTTCACTCACTGATTTGTAAAAGTTCACACAAGGAACATTGCACAGTTCCTCCAGGTAACAGGAATGATCTCGAGAAAGCTGGAGCTTGGTGATTCCACTTTATAAAAGCAGATTTTTCTTATAAATTTTTTGGTTGCTGTGAGAAGAGAAGCAGAACCCACATTTGGTTCTGTAGCTTTCAAAGCAGATATCAGAGACATCTTGGAGAGAGAGGGCAGAAACTGGGAGAGTCCATACAAATGCCAGGAAGATCTCTCATCTGTGGGCACATTGAGAGAGGATCAGGTTCTGTCACCTAAAGCCATTGCTGGTGCCAAGCTGTAAGTTTTCTTTTGAAAGCTCCACAATAGATAAAAATGTTATTAAAAACAAAAATAAAACAACCAAACTCTATAACTAGACATACAAGCAAAGAAGCCTAATTTAAATATTTCCACATGGAAATATGAAGAAAAAGACTTACAGCTTTTAAGTGATCAGAAGAGAAACTGGAAATATTTCATGGTCTCCTAAAAATCCTAGTCTTGACAAAAAGTAAAACTTGTTGTCATTTTCTAGGCAATAAATATTTTACTGCTGGGAAAAGATTTTGATGTTTGTAATTTCTACTGAAAAGCACTATGGAGTAGTTAAAAATATTGCCACATCTGAACAACAGACAAATGGGAAGTATAAGACACTTGTTCATCTGTATTTCTGTGACTTTTCTCACTTGGTATTATCTGAAACCATACTTTCATGTCTTGCAAGAGTGCCAGCTCTACTAAGGATCATGTATTACTTTTATCATGTTGATTACATATGTTCACCAGTTTTGCTGCCTATATATGATTAGTGTGGTTTGCACATACTTAGTGACACAATCCAGAGCACGACATTTTCACAAAAAATGTGTTTACTGGGAATGAGCTCCTTAGAAGTTAGCATTGCTTTCAGCTTTGATCTATGTGACATCAAGAATCCTACAGTTTGCATGTATGTTTACCATTTGTATCATTAAGACGCATCTCCTTCACACTATATTGCTACTGAGCACTTTGGTAGTCACAAGAAAAATTTCCTTTTCTCTTAGGTGAACATAGTAGTAGCTGAATAAAAGAAAAACTCTTAAAATGTTCTCATCTGTGAGCTCAAGCTTAGTAATGATTTGACATTTAAATTCTGTTATTCATCAGCACTTCACAGAAGAACTTGATTTGTATAAACAGATCTGAAAGCCCACAAGTGAAGAAAATCAGAAAAACCTGGGTTTGAATATCAAAAGATCGTATGTGAAAAGTATTTTTACAGGCTGCACGTACCCGTTTTATTGATCAATTAACTTCTCCCAATATGAGTTTTTCTGAGACCATACGTGAAAACCCAACACCCTCCCCCAGTACTTACTGATAAATGTCTTTTCTGAGCACAGCTCTACTAAGAGGGTTGTCAGCCTGAGGAGCCATAGAGACAGATCCAACCTTGAGAACCAACGTGTCTTCTTTAATTGCTGGATTAGCTGTAGTTAGAAGAGAAAATGTGTGTTTGATTAAGTCATATGCACATAACAGAAGCACTTAAAAAGCATTTCTCAAACAAAATCTAAATAAGAATGTCAGCTAAGGATTCAGTTCAGCTCAGGAGCAAAAAAAAGCCATAAAATAGCCACAAAATAGCACTGTTGTAATACAATAGAGACAAAAACTATTGCCATTTAATTTACTTGCAGAGTTTTATCACAACACTAAATCCTGGTCTGTGACTTCTCATTTTCTCTGATGCTTTTTTACTTCAATTTTATTTTTGTCTGAAGTTATACTGATTGCCAAATATGCCTTTGTGCTCCGTCTGTTTCTCCAATAATTACCTGCTAAAATATCAGCATGTTAAGCACCTTGAATCACGCACCCTTTTTAACGTGGGCCTAAATCCTTTAGATGTAAAACACTGCAGGATATTACAGTGCAACCATCCTAGAAGCATTTGGTATGGGTTGCAACACACATGAAAAGTTTGAACACAAGAAGTGCAACAAAAGAATCTGAAATCTGACACATATACAAAGAACAAGATGCAGTACTGGACAGCAAATTCCACCTCGATAACAAAATTACTTCAAGAAGAAAAAGCTCTGCTTTCCTCTTTGTCTCCATCGTATTCAAATTTCAGCCACATGTAGAAATTTTTAGTTTTAAAAGCAACGGTTATATTAGATGGAAACTAAAGTTCAGCCCAGAAAAAAACAACAGCACATTTCTTGTATTGAACAAACTCTGTGAAGTTTCCTTACAGGAAAAGGTTGGATCTACTGCATCTCCTCCTCGTCAGACACAGTCATACACAAAGCATTTATATAAGATTCTGCTCAGAAGACTTCACAGTAACTATGAAGTTCCTGAGAACAGGTACCTTCAGTCTGCAAGTTTTTTTTCCTTGCTATAAGAACTTCAGCTTTAGAAGATTTAGCAGTGATGTAAGCACACAGATTGAGATACATGGCCTACAGAGTCCTTAAGATTAGTTTCGTCAGGAAATTCTTCTCAACATATGCTGATGTTGGCAGCAACAGTTTCATATTTACTTGCAGTTCATTAGGTACCAATGTCACTTATTACTCCTAACTGACAATTTTTTTTTCAGCCATCCAGTTAGCCATTTTTAATTCATTTAACATTTCCAAAGACATCGTAGTGTGACATATTTAAATTAGAATACCATGAGACACAATGTCAAATTCCTTACAAAAAGTACAAGCAAATAAAATCTTCACAGACATTTTATTAACTTAGAATTCTAGCCATAATGAAGAATGAAAATCAAATATGTTTAACTCCTAATTTTCTATTAAACAGTACTTATTATCATGTAACATATACGTAATGCTTTATTAACAACCCTGCAACAGATTTTTTCCTTCGGGTTCTAAGAGGGGGAGTAATACCTATCTTAATTTTATTTGAGCATCACACTTGTCATTTTACTAGACAAACCCTCAGCTGTCCAAAATCTGCCCTTTCAAGATGTGTTAAAAATTAGTCTCAGTAAGATCCCTGAGAGCAAGTTTCTCAGTCTGACTGATTTGAAACTATTTAATAGTAAGCAAGGAGAATGTTACAGGCCATATGTCATGACAGACTTCAAAGTAGGGAGCCAGGCTCATGTGAAAAGAATATATCACTTCTACAAATGCAGGACATGCATTTGTTCAGTATGACACCTTTTCTTTTTTCACTATTAACACATTTTTCACTATTAACAAATTTATCATGTCTTTTTTTCACGATTACAGGTATTTTTGTTCTTAGTACATGTTTAAAAAAGTTCCTGTTGTCCTCAAAGCAGCCAGATGTGGTTTTTCCCAGTCTTTTCCACTTATTTTTTTAATTTACAATTTTTTATTCATAGTGTTCTGCTATGCTATATTTCTTCCTTCTATTTGTTACATATTGCTTTTATGTACTTAGTTGTCCTTATTCATCTCTAAGTAAGTGAGGGCTGCTGACCAGAGTATGAAACACCACATGATGCATTAACAAATAAAACTTTGAGGGAAAGCAGCATTGCATATGGGCTAGGATAAAGTGCTATCCTCAAGTCCACCACAAAAATAATGTGCTGCTGCTGCTGCTGCAAAACCAATGAAACTAAAATGTTATAGAATTGTGTGGGAGTTTTGATGCTTCTGTGTATGTAAATTTCTCAGGAGAAAAATCATGATTTGGATCATGCATTTGCATATCACAGTTCATGGTTAAAGTTTAGTTTTGCACTGCATGAATAAAGAACAGATTTGCTTTCATTTAACTCTGTGTGTAAAGTCACAATTTCTATTTTTTAAGGGGAGGATAGTTTTAGTAGCTGTCACTAGGTACAGGGTATGAACAGAGCACAACTAACTAGAAGAGAAACTGAGATAATTACTTTTCTGCTTTTACTGCAGTGGTTGCAACTTGAAATGCAAATCTTATTGGATTAAAAATCATCAAAAAATTATGAATGAGGTCTTATGGGGACATATCTCCACAATACGTAACACTTTTCTGACCTAGCACACCAGTAAGACGGGGGATATTCAACTCTTGCTCCTTATTATTGTTTCTAATTGCTATTGTTCTTGGAGACAATGAGCAGAAGAGAGAAGTGATTTATTTCACATTCAGAAGCAGACTAGAGTCTGAGAAATCTGGGGTGAAAGAAGAAATGAGAGAAGAATGGTGATGAATTTCATTGTGATGATATTTCAGAATTTTCCAATGGATGAGGTTAGTTGGCTTTCTTATTAATTTAATAAAGCTAATCTTCAGCATTATTCCTTACAAGTATACTTAGTTTGTCTTCCTACATCCATTCTTACTCATGGCAAATTTGTTCCTTGCAAGCGTTTTCAGGAAAGGGATAGCAACAAGACAAAGTACTTTATAATTTCTTTTTAATTAACTATACAGCTACAGAGCTACAAAAACATACTTTTAAAGCAAGATTTCCTTGACAGCATGCCCTAGAACTCCCTTCCAACCAGAATCATAATTCTTTTTTTTGCCAACACAGTCAGTCTAATTTTATCTTCCTGTGTTTTTAGCATTCCCAGCTGGAAAACTGTAGAGGATGCTGGCAAAAAAATGATCTATGTAAATTCTCACTGTCTGCACTTCTTGCAATTTGATTATGAGAAAAATTTGAAGACTATACTCTTATACTCTTGGGATTATATTGTGTGCTATTGTATATAATTGTAAAAATATCTTCATGCCTATAGGACTTCTGTAAATACATCATGATACCAGTAAACCATTTTTTTCCTTATTTTTTTTAAATCTCTAAAAGAATTCTTGGTAATGTAATAGCTAGCAGGAATGTGATCACTCCCCAAGTGCAATTTTGACACCAGCATCTCCTTATTTACACACAAGATTATAAGAGGTATGTAAATATATTTATTGTACGAAGGTAAAACAATTTCTTAGAGGAAACAAGCATTATCCATAGATACAATGGCTACTTACTCTTTGAAAAAACAGTTTACACTATCCACACCTCTGTAAACACCTCACAGCCTCTTATATAAGGGAGTCTGAATAGCTTCAACTGAGATTTACTAAATAAATAATAAACTATATCCTCTGTTTGGCATCGATCATAAGGTAAGTTTTAATAACTTTCATCAGTCTGAACTAGAATATCTACCTGCTTCACTACTGCATGGTTTTTTAGGTGCTACTTTCCACAAGAGCTAAGGCTGCTTCCTTAACTCTCTACTGCTGGAACAGGCATCTGTGGAAGACTGAATTAGTATCAGTGACAGCTGACATCACTGCAGAAAGGGGTTCAATTCTTATATTCTTGACAATATTTTTAATAATCACATTTTAAACGCAAACTTCGTAGGTCCTGAGAAAGCAATGATGAGTCAAATACCTAAAAAAACTTCCCAGCAAATCTGCAGAGAAGAGCACAAATCTTAGATGTTTCCTAACTCTGACCCTCAAAACCAAAGGTCCTAGCAATGGTCAGCAGTTTAACTAAGTTAGATCATTTGTCCACAACACTGAACAGCAAAAAATCTCTAACATAAAACACCGTACCTTCTGCAGTGTGACTATCTTCCTCATTTTTGGGAAAGAAGACTCTTATTACACCAGTGTTGATATAAATCAGAGGCAAGTTGCGGGAAGTTAGAGCATGAGTCCTCATAGGTTGGCCGGGTGATTTTCTTTTTTCCTTTTGACTCCTAGGCAACCTGGCTTGAAAAATGCTTGCAATTGCATTAAGCAAGGGAAAACACAGGACCACATCAAAGGCCTGAGCAGAAAGAAGGATCTCATGAAGAAAGTGAGGAGAACCATCAGTGTGACCTTCTGATAGCGTATGGAATGCTCTTCGCTCATTTCTCGATATGAGTTTGTGCCGGACATTTTTTGTCACAGCTTTGGTATAAGTGAGAGAAAGAAATCCATGTTGTTGGTGTGAGCCATCTAAAAGTTTTGCAGTTGTCTGTTGCAAGATAAAAAAAATATAATAAATGAACTGCTGCAAAAATGCACACATATAAGATCCACCAATTACCACATTCCCCGTTAGTAAGGATGTTTAGGATTCTACATTATTTAATAGCTTTCCACTGTCCCTGAAGAGTAGAAAAAAAAATTTCATTTTTTTTCTGTAACAATTTGTCCAGACTTCACCATACTACGACAGTGAAAACTACGAATCACTGAACACGTTTATTTTCTGATTAGTTAAGTTGTATGAAGTTCAAATCCAATCTGCCAAAACCCCTCCATGTATTAGGATCAAAATTTACAAAAATTTTCTGATAATTTTTCACACAGTTACAGGCTTTGATTTCTCCTCCACTGTAGACATTTTAGAAGTAGATCTTACTACCTTGCACTTTTCCTTCTGTATGTGAAAAAAACATAAATGCTAATATAACGCTTGAGTGCAGAGATAGGTTCATTCCCTCTAAACACGGGTGTATGAACCACCTGCAGTCAACTACATACTCTAAGAATGGAACTGGTTTTGACCTTGTTTGCTCTGAATATTTATAAAAATAATAGCTATATCACATGCTAAAGCACATCACTTAAATAAAGATACACTGCAGTTCACTTAAAGTGCAGATTCCTTCACTTAGGTCATATTTCCTAGCTAAAGATGGCAATTAGATGCTTAGCACCCAGATGCTCAGTACAGTTTCCATATTAACTTTGAAAGTCTTTCAGTTCTATACTGTTAGTAAGTGAAAAAAGTCAGAATAACTAGGAAAAGCATTATTTTAATAGTGCTATATTTTAATAGAATCTACGATTATTTAAATATTAGCTCTTATCACGTAAGCACAAAAGAAAGCAGCTACATCTTGCAAACAGTTTCTTCTTTAAGCATCTTAAATTTGATTAAAAACACTTTAATGTAGTTTAAACCTTGTACACAGAAGAACATCTATTAAACAAACAGAACATACAGCTTAGTTGGAAGCTTTTGTGATTAAGAGAATTAAAACAAATCAGCAAGTTAATTCCCAATAAGAACTGAAAAAACAGAATAAAACAAAGTATTACCAATCAATACTCATGAATAAAATAAAGGAAACCACACAGAACTTCCACTAACATAAAAAGATTCTACACAGCCATGCATTTGTGAAGATAAAGAGCACAATGACATAACATAAAAAGTCTTTCAAGGGTAAAAGGCAAGAAAAAAAGTATTAAATATCTTCCACTCAGATATTCTGAATCTTCAAGAAATATTCAAAGGATTCAAAAGAAATACTCAAATATGAAATAGCTGCATTATCATAAGAAGTAATTTTAAAACGCTGCATAAGGCTATATTACAGCAACAAAAATTACTTAAAAGTAGATACCAGTATTGCATGAACAAAAAGCAGCATTCAGTACTGATTTTTAAATATCTGGTATCCAAACACTACTCTTATGTGTTCACTTTTAATATAGATGAATCCCACTGACTTCAGTGGATTACTGTTACGTACCAGGTCGTAAATAGTGAACCCTCATTCCCATATCTACTAAAAAAGACTGAAAACTGTCACAAAAGTGACTAAAAGGAAATAATACAACTAGTATCATCGACCTGAGCAATAACTATATTAAATTAAAAAAAAATAGATTACAAGATACAAAATTCATTTGAGATTTTCTATTTTTTAAATCCAACTGGTATTTATTAGTGGAAGTTCTGTAGTAAAATCTTTAAAAAAGATTCTTACAGAGGGAAAGAAGCCAGAGAAATTACTGAAAGGGTCCTGCTTGCTGACGGGTCGAACCAACAAGGTACGTCTGTTCAGCTTGTCAGTACAGGAAAGGAACACACCTCCATATTGCCCCAGAGACCAAGAATCTTCCCCAAGGCTTGAGGTAATCAACGAGGCATGGAAGAGGGGAAGACAAAAAGCAAAAAAAAGAAGAAAAATTGCTATAAGCAAAAAAAATTACCTTAAATTTGCACATTTACACAACTGCAAGATAAATGCTATGCCACATCTTTTCCTAAAAAAGCTGAGATTCAATCAGATCAAACAAAAATTTGGTAAAAAGGAAAGAAACTGTAAAATTCTGTGAAAGGACAAACTATAACAAGAGGCCAAGATACATGAGAATAATCTTGCATACAGGACTTACCCCAGATTTTCAGCAGAGAGCTTTAGTAGAATGAGGAGAATGATTATAAGAACCAAGAAACGGTGAAGAAAAGCTGTACTCACGGATGTTACAAAATCATAGTATAACTTAGAAAAAAAGAGCCATCAAGTATTAAAATATATTTTGTACTACAGTTCTTGTAATCATTCTATTTAACATCTACAGGAATAAAGAAAAATATGTTCCTTAAGAAGAGTTATTCATGTAAGCACCTTAGTTTACAAAAGAAATCTCACCAAAAGCTTTTCTCTGCTTTGTAGAAATATTCCTTCAAAATGTCCTGACTGCCAGTCTCCCCCTGGCCTGGAAGACAGAATGTTCACCTTATCTATTCTCTGCTTTTGTTTTCAGTCCACAAAGATTTAAAGATAGAAAAAGGTAATCTGAAGAGACTATTAAATATAAATGAGAATATTAACAATTTTGTCAAGTGGAATAATTGTTCTGGGGTTTGTGGTTTAGGGGGGGTTATTTGTCTGTTTTTAAAGCCTCAATATAACTTCAGCAAACAAGAACATACAAAAGATGAAGACTTTTCTAAGAGAGCAAAAGCTTTCCATAGAATCTGTTGGCAGAGCAGCTTCTTAAGACAATCTACCTGTGGAGATTCCAAAGCATTTTAAAGCATCATGACAAATTTTGATGATCAAATATTACACTATCTACAAACAATAATTGCATTTGTAACTTAGGCAAAAGAACAAGAAATATAATTTTTATGTAGACAGCTGGTCAGAAAAAAGTCTCAGAAAAGTTGGTAAGTCACTAAAACTGACAGTAAATGTCCTTCCGATCGTACATAGGGAAAGAAGTGTCCAACAAGTCAAAATCATTCTAGTGATTTTCAGCACCAAAAAGTGTTCCAAAGCTTTCAACTATTGTTTACCCCTCATGAAGTAACACAACATTTCTATTTTCTCTTCTGCCTCTCATAATAGAATCTCTTGATCCATATCCAGCTATCAAAGACTACATACACCCTCTCTTATTTTGTCAAGACTAGTGTGTTAATGGCCAATACGAGCTGGAAAGTTGCAATCTCTCCACAGAACCATGCATCTGGGTGACAAATGAACGCAGCCATATTGGTGCAACAAACTATTCAACTGACAAGAGTTCCTAAAGCTGCAAAACATAGAATAGGAATAACTACCTACTCTAATTGCACATAATATTGATGATATACTGGTGGACACTGATTAGTGAAATTTCACTCTGGTGTGTCTGCATTTACACTATGCTGTCTCACACAGACACAGATAATCAGCTACACTGTGGTCTTGCTAAGCCACAGCAAAAGAAATACTTCCATTATTTTTGGAAACTCCTTAATGTTTAAGTGTATGGTACCATGAATCATTAAATACTGCAATTAATAACAATTCATGAAGCAATATTTAAGCTATTTCCCATTCAAAGGTTCAGGTAAAATGAATGACTTGTTTATAATGGACCAACAGAGCAGTAAGTGTGAAAAAAATGCTCTTCTGATTTGAAATTATTTCTTCAGAATAAGATACAATTCTGACAAAATGTTACTCTCAGTTTTGTTGCTTAAAAGCTTAAAATAATTTCACTGAAATTGAACAATTACCTTAAATATAAGTTAAGAAAGAAGAGAAAAAACCCAAACACCTGCTTTCTTTCAGTCAGAAATTAAAGCAAAATAACTCCCAGGAATTACCTGTTTCTGTAATGGTCAATATTGAAGCTCTCTATTTTACATTTGATTTTGGTATAAACATCCTGCATATCCACTGAGGCACTGAGATCTTCTAATTCACTGACAACACAAACTTCTATAAGAGTCAAAGAAATACAAATTATTAGTTATTAATCTGAAACTTGCAAGTTTTTCAGCAAGAAATATAACTGAGACAAATTCTGTAAATAGGATGATGCTACTTCTAGTCAGAATTTTTTCATAAAGCACTTTTTGATTCAAGTGTCACACAGGCAAGAATGAGAAAAAAATCCTAGAATCCAAACTTTTTTATACAAATGTGTAGACAGATTTTTATATGGGGGTTTTAATTCACGTCTTCCTGAGAAATGTAAAACAGTATTTACCAAGACATTCACTCTAACAATACCAGAGACTGCTTTCTCTCATGTAATTGTGGGGTTTGTTTAAATCAAAGGTTTAAGTAAATTTATTTGAAAATTAGCTTTAGTCATTAGTCTCCTTATTTTTTCACACTTCTATGAGTGACAATGTTAACTGCTATGCAGCAGTCTCCTTACAAAAAAAAAATCTGAAGTCCTGCAGTACATTTACAGAATAAGAGTTTCTTTCAAACAATTACTGCCCAGATGGTAATCCAACTGTAATCTTAAAGGACACACAAAAAGCAATGTACCACACATTTCTCTTTTCAACACAGAAGCTGAAACTTTTAAGTTGAGCTCCATATTAGACTTCTTATGACTTTAAGGACTACACTGTGGTGATTACGTTAAAGTTAATTTTCAAAGTATCAATGCAAAACTAAATGTCTGTACTTGGACATACACAAAACATACTCCTAAAGCATATAAAAATGAAACATGATTGCTTTTAAGAGAATAAATGCAGCAGTCTCCCAAGTACAGTAACCAACTTATTTCCAATTTAATAGAATCATCTTACCACATGGAGGGGGACGTTTATCCCAAAAAGCAACACTGATTTGTGATTACATGGACTAAGTTACCTACAACTTGTCACCCTAGTTTAAAATACAGCTCCAACCCATTATTTCTGCATTTCAATGTTCAGTATTGTCAACAAATGCTCTAAATAGCCAATACGGTGCTGTAAAATAATATACTATTTTAAATTCCATACATTAGAGGAAAAAGTGCTGGATACCTGTGCCATTATTTCTGGGATCAGGAGCAAATAATTTTATAGTAATTTTTGGCAACATCCACTGCATCCATAGGCTGACACGTCCACTTGAAACTCCAATATTACTCGTTGTTTGTTCCAGTGTAATGGAGTCTGAGAATGGAGAATCATCACCACCCTGAAGAGAATCACCCTATGAAACAGATAAAATAGCTGAGGAAAAAAGTACTGCCTTTTAGTACTCCTCTGTTTTGCTCTGTCTAGATTGATGCATATGCCTAAACTATATAAATACAAACTCACTGATAAGCCATTTTTTAACATCATGGAAAAAAACCCCAAAATATATTCCTCTTTTTGTGGGCAGAGATAATAGACTTTGGCAAAGATTATACGGTAAAACTGTGAAGATCTACAACTTAACTCCATTTGGCTTAGTAAGCTTTCGTCATTAACTCTACACTAAAGAAATACTATTATCAATGAAAAAAATACAGGCTGATAGGGATATTCTGAGATGCAATGGTAAAGGCGATAAGCAGGCTTTCTATCTAGTATATCTCTTTTCTTATAAGCAACCTAACTGTAAGAGAAAACAAGAAGGTAGATCAAAATCTTACAAAAGTTTTACACATGATCCATAATGACTTTGGGCTATGAATATACACCAAATGGAGCAGCTGACATTGTGCTTCTGAAATTTATTATATAATGAAGAAAATGACTGCCTTTACCACTTTCTTTTTCAGAGAAATGCCAAAACACAGTTTCTGCTTCATGATTTTCAGCTCTACATCACAATTTAACCTTTATTTTTGGACCAGCAAAATTCTTAGAAGACAGAGACAGAAACAGCAAAGGGACTTGATCTGTATGTAGTCACCTTTATCCTTGAAAAACTCAATTATATCTACTACAATTGGTAAGAAACCACCTACACTGATAATGGCTGACAGAGAACTTAGCTCCCCAGATATTCATTGATATGAGGAAGTGAGAGTTTCTGGAATTAACAAGCATATGTTACTAGAAACATGAGACTACAAGTCCTGGATGAGTTCAATATAGGTAATATGATTCAATTCACCTTCAGTTGTCTATAGTTCATGTTTATGACATTAATAAAAATGAAAGAAAACAAGTATAATTATATTTTTTTTATTATTCATTATATATAGCATTATTACTTACAACTCTGAACAGCCTACCTGTTGTGCCAGATGGTTAGACTCCAGAGATACAGTAAGTTAGCTGCTATTATCATGAGGGGATTTTTTTTACCTAAGTATATATACATTTCAATCTCCTCACCTAACTATTTAAAACAAATAAAAGGAAAAAAAAATGAAGTAACACAAACCTTCAGGCTAGGTATTGATGGAGAGAGATGGAATTTAGCACTCTTATGCTCATTCCACGGTGACATTACACAATTCAGAAAGAAAAGAAATATTCTATTCTCATCAATTAAGTTTTAAGGAAAATTAGTGGTATTTCCATAACATTATATATAACTACAAATTTGTGCATTTTTTTAAAATATTGTCATTGCTAGTTTTAACTGTGTCATGTGTTTTATGGACTGGGAAATTAGATTTTGCTTTATGAAATGTCATTCAAATGACAGTGGGCTTTTGCTCATTAGATACCATTTATGAAAAGGGAAATGTAAAGAAATATTAATACAATTCTAACTTTACCATGGATCAAGTCTGTTAATCCATCTGTGTATTTTCATTATTGATATAACTAGCTATTAGCTAATTCAGGTCCGTTCAAAACTGTTTATGTACAAATTTGTGTTGACTGTATTAAATAAACCAGAAAGCTTCACAAAAAAAAGATACCCTGGCAGTTACATGAATTAAAGCTGCTGTTTCTAAAAATTAAGTAGTTCAGCTTTATAAATCTCTAGAATTGGAGATTAGTACTAATCATGAGTCTTGTGAAGAGCAAATAAAAAAATGCCTGGTTTTGGCAAAAGTTTATGATGAAGAAACCATTTTTCTGTGAGAAACAATTCATTACTGTACAGAAAGCAAGTGCTGTTACAGTTGGGAAGACTTCCTTAAGTATTAGTCATAGCATGTCAAGGAACCATGGATATGGAATTAGATGACAGTGTGTAAGTTGGACTAAAAAAAGATATTACTCACTGGATTTGTGAATGTCATGTAGGAATGAGATCACAGAACATGAATGAAAGACAATGGAGAGTTTCAACTCACAGGAAAAAGATGTAGTTCACCTTCAAGAGAATTAATGAAAGGGCAGGAAAAACATGCAATACTGCCAGCACTAACCTCGAAACAGTGCAATCTATGCTAACATCTTAAAAATGAAAAGGTAAACATAGTTATTAATTTCATTGCACATTTTATATTCATTATCCTATGACAGGTTTGGTCTGAATTATCTTTATTCTACATAAAACCTCTAGATGTCTGCTATAAAAATGCTTTTTTATTCACGGTGAGAAAGATAATATAAATGAATGAATGAACAAACACTGAGCTGGGCATGTCAGAGACATTTAGAAACAAACTGAACAAGACTAACACCTATGTCCTGGTCTGAATGAAGTCCTTGCTCTGCAAAAGAAGCAGTACTTAGAGGCCTATCAATTAAATGTGTGGTCCTCTTGGAGTCTACAAAGGTATAGGAACTGCAGTTAGCCCAGAAACAAAGACAAAACAAACACTGTTCTCTCTATGCGATAGAGACATGCACAGCCTGGTATGAAGGAGCTGGACAAGGACCAGAAGGGTATGAGCAAGTTTAACTAAAAGAAAGAAAGAACACTTGCCTGTGTATGCATATATTTATTTGCATGTGTGGTGGAAGGAGCAAGGAGCTGTAATAACGGAAGTGTAGGAAATCAATTTGGGAAAGAAGATTCTGAATATACTTACAGAAGACAAGTTACAGAAACAAGTGATTAATGACTGCATTGGTGAGAGAGCTGGTAACAGAGCACAGAAGAGAACAAACACACAACCAGAGCGCTGAAGGAGGATATTGACCTGGTTCCCCCAGAGAAGGCCTCCCAGGGGGAAACTTCCCTATACCATTTTATCAACCCATTTTTACAACACCTTCTATCTTTAAGAATCCTTTCTTTCCTGAAAGGTTCTTAATTGTCACCAGACTGTGAGTCTGTTTATATCAGTAACAAATGGCATATAAACAAAACAGGAGAAAGGACCTACTCAAGGGTATGTTTTTGGGTTTTTAAACTTCATCCACGTACTATAACTTCTCTCTCTTCCTGTTTCCCTCACTGCCCTTTCTCCTTTGAGTGTTTCTTCTCCATTCTGTTCTCATTGAGCAAACATCCTTACACAAAACCACCTGAGATCCCCTCTCCAAGCCTCATTAACATAACTTTCTTGCTTTTGTATTTTATTTACTCTTCCTTCTTCCGTTTTTCTCTTGCATTGTCTGCAAATTTAGATTATTCAGTGTAGCAGGGCCTGTCTCCCACTGTGTATCTAATAACACTCAATGGGCACCATAGTAGGGCATCTAACTGGAGAAAACAGAATTCACTAAGATGCATCCAACTCCAAAGCAAGAGTGGCACAGTGGACACGTGGCACTCAACAAGATGAAAAATGAAGGGGTGGCAGAACCTGCTAAATAACATATTAAGGGTGGAGGTTAACTCCCTTCTGCCAAACTGTGATTCATATTTCCTTTGTTTCCCCAGCAAAATCCTTCTTACCAGACCTTTTTCTCCAAAGACTCCTATTTCTAAATACCACTTATTCACCATGCCTTTGCAAAACATGTCCTTCTGTCCTCAGAGAGCTCTTACTCTCTCGAGCGCCACTTAACTGTCCTACAAGGCAGCAGAAAACAGTAACACAGAAATAGATTCCAGCACTGTAAGCAAAATTCAGTTATGCTTCTTCAAGGACACCAGTGCCTGGCCTTGGAATGGAAAAGTATGGGGGAGGAATTAGAAGACAGCCTTGAGAAGCATCTGAAAGGATGTAGGTAGAGTGGCCACTTCTCCAGTACTAAGCAACGTTACTACTGCTTCTCCTGAATCGGCAGGCCCCATTGATACGGCAGCGGCATAAACAGGAGGCAACAACCACCCAGCCATTTTGCCATCCTCTGACTATCTCCATCCACATCCAACCTCTTCAAACACTTCCCTTTCTTCTCTCTATCTATCTACTCTGCCTCCTTGTAAAGGTATACAAAACAGGAGCAAAAATATATCCTTTCTGAACTGGAAAGAACACAATCCCATCTCCCTTCTTCATGAGTCTTTATCTGCAAATTCCTCATTTTGACATCAGAGATGCTTCATGATTTGCAATTTCATGCCATCAGCACAGCATCAGTGGAGAGCCTTTTAATTTCTGCCAATAAATTCCCTTCTTCTTGTTTCTTTCACATAACTCATCCAAATGACTTCTTGACACTGCCTTCCAATAATTTCCAACACCTTCATCATTTGCTTTTGAATCATAGAATTGTAGAATGGTTTGAGTTGGAAGGGACCTGAAAGATCATCCAGTTCCAACCCCCATGCCATGGGCAGGGACACCTCCCACTGGATGAGGCTGCCCAAGGCCCCATCCGACCTGGCCTTGAACACTTCCAAGGATGAAGCAGCCACAGCTTCCCTAGGCAAAATGCGCCAGCGCCTCACCACTCTCATGGTGAAGAAATTTTTCCTTATGTCCAGTCTAAATCTGTCCCTCTAAAGCTTACAGCCATTCCCAATCATCCTAGCACTACAAGCCTTTGTAAGAAGTCCTTCCCCAGCTTTCTTGTAGCCCCTTCAGGTACTGGAAGGTCGCTATAAGGTCTCCTTGGAGCCTTCTTTTCTCCAGGTTGAAGAACCCAAACATTCTCAGCCAGTCCTCGCATGGGAGGTGCTCTGGCCCTCAGATCACACTTGTAGCCCTCCTCTGGACCCATTCCAACAGTTCCATATCCTGCTTATGTTCAGGATTCCAGAACTGGACACAACACCCCAGGTGAGGTCTCACAAGAGTGAAACAGAGGGACAGAATCACCTCTCTTGACCTGCTGGTCACTCTTCTTTTGATGCAGCCCAGGACATAATTAAATGATATCCCTAAAAGATGATGCTTCTGTGTGGGAGCTCCATGCTCTAGAGACACTGGAGTTAATGATACTTTGGAAAAGGGGGTTCACTTCAGCAGGGCAACCCAGAAGGAAGGAGCCAGCCAAGGACAATTTCCCTTAGCTAAGATCCTCAGATGGATTTCACAGGGCATCGAGAAATGGAAGGTAATGAAAGGTTAAGGAAAGAGAGAAATAATACTTATTTGAACCCGATAATGTGTTTATTTACAGTTAAAGTCAAAGTTCAAGCCAATGTTGATCTTCTGTGGATTGGTCTGCTGCTCTCTATTCTTTTCATTCTATATAAAGCACTTTTTTAAGAGCTGGAGTATTTTTTAGTTGGTTTTGCACTGCAGTCACAGCTAATTTACCAAACCATGACTTACAAACTCTATTGCATGGGGTGGGAATGAGAGACAGTCTCCCCCTCATTCTCCATACACATCCTTGCTCTCCCACTGGACGTGTTCCAAAATGCTTTCTGTATGAAAATCAATTCTGTTCTAAAATTTTGGCAGTCTCTAATTTTTGATTGTTAAAAAGGAAGAAAACAATAGTGTATTAAAGTTAAACGGGCACAGTTAACAGCAAATACGTACTATCACCATGGTAAGTTTTGAATTTTATGATTAAGTTATTTTCATAACTGAATGTGCTCAGATGTTTCATGCATTTTGTTACCTTTTTTTTTTCTCCACAGAAAGCTGTTTTTGATTAGTGGTTTGACTATATAGATAACCTTGTTCTGCAGAAAACAGAGGCTGTCACTTTCCCACAGATTTTTTTAAGCTAGTTTTCTGAAGATACTAAATTATATAATACCATGCCTCTCAGAGAATCAGGCAGTTGATAACTTTGGAACAATGTTACTTATAACATTACTCGTGAGATGCTTGAAGAACTGCATTTATCTAGCATAACTCCAGACATATATAAAAAGCAGATTAAACCAGGAATGTACAATCAAATTTAAAAGCAGGAAACCCTAAATTTTAGTGAACATGGCCCCTATGAACTTCCAAGCCTATTATATCTGCAGTTTACAAAAAAGTAGACTTACAGGTCCAGGCCCAGATGTATTATTAGAAACTGTTCCTTTCTAAATACACATAATGAAGCTGTATATTTGATCTGCTGTAACCAAAAAAGCCCACAGGTGAGGAAGACACCAAGGTGTTCACAGTTTCCATTACTATTCTTGGAAATAAGCTTTCACTGGCTTCTTTCCAAAGTTGGTTGTGCTTATGCTTGTCTGATTTGCAGATGTTTCTCAGACTTGAATTTCTGTACTATGTACGGTGGCTTTATTAAATCCTATTCAAATTGTGCAGCACACAATTACAAGGCTAACAAACAAAACTTCATTGAGCCAATGCACAAGTAAGGCCTACAGCATGTCAATGTTTAACAATGTTATCAGTAATTATGAGTAATAAAGGAACTGTGAACCTCTGGACACAGCCAGAAGCAGAGTAAAATGGGAGCAGACACGTCAACCTGCAATTACCAGGAATTTGGAACTTGTTCAAGTCAATTGTGCTTAGCCTTGCACTGCAATTCAAGACTCGGGTTACTGTGTTCCCATCCAGTGTTCCACGTCACTCATGTGTACTACCACTTGGACCAGCTCGCTTGACGGTGCAACTAAAACCGTGGTAAGCTGAGGCTTTCAGTGATAACCTCTTCTGTTTGCAGCTACATCAGCTGCAGAGCTTATCAACAGACATGCTCAGCACCACATCATTATCAGAGTTACTGGGTTACTGACTCTGCCCTTTCCCTACCATCAAAAGTTCAATATAAACATACAATCAATTTTTTTTCTGCCATCCAAAGATACGTAACAGTTGAATTAGCTCATTCTCTTTCTTGGTGGAAGCAGCACTACAGATGCTTCTCTGAAGGCAGATCTTGTCATGTGGCTATACTTTGGGAAGTGAAAAATTAAGAGATTGCATTTTTTCTCAGTCTTCTGTTAATGGCACTGTAACAGAACCATTGGGTAGAGGCATAGGAATTAAAAAACTGATGGCCTGCAGTAGCTGATGTCTTTTTTTTTTTAAATTAAGCTCAAATTCTTAGAAATATTTTGCAGCGAAAAGCTAAGAAACTGAAATGAGAAGAAAGCCTGAGCTCTTGTTTCTCATGCCGTTTCAATTTTCATTTTGGATTTTCAGCACCCAGAGTGGTATTGTTAAATATGTTTATGCATTAATTTTCTGCTCTGTTTCCAGATCTACAGAAAAATCAAGCCAGAGTCAGAAACCCTGAACTATTTTCCCACAACTTCTTATGCCAAGTCCTAAAATATACAATTTAATTCTTTCAACAATTGTTGCAAATTGACCAATATACTGAGTTTATTTTCTTAGCAGAATTTATCTTTGTTCATCAGGAAGAACCAAACATATGAGGCCTTCATCCTTGGCCTGCCTAAAGCTCAGGGATGATCACAGTTTGGCCACACTACTGCTATGCCTTATCAAAATAACTTCTGCATTCTTGCTCAATCACTGAGTTTCCCCAAGGGCTAAACACTTCTACCACTGTTTGTACTTCAGTAAACAGTAACAAGTGGCCTGTTGTAGTCTGTACTACCTTTGCTTTTGCCGTTCCAAAGGAAGTATGGTTAAAATGATTAACTGTTTCCAGCCCTCTAGTACTTCAGCCTCTCATTTATGTTTCCCTGGCTTATCACCACCCAGACTAAAATTCAGGAAGCTAGGTAGCTTTATCTTTGTAGGACTGTGGTGCTCACTATCAACTTGTCAGCACAAAAAGAATTACACACAGCTTCAAATATAAATCATCCACAGATCACGTAAACAAATTACTTCTTTTGCTGTTTAATATAAACAGTTGTGAGAGCTTGCTTTCTTCTGATTCATTTATAGCAATTCCACTTCAGCTGAAAGAAGCTTTAAAAATAATCATTTGTCTCCCACAGAACAAAATAACACCTTAACAGTAAAACCTCTAAACTTAAAAAAGTTGTACCTATTGCAGCAAAGTATTTTCATTCAGATTTCAAGATTTCATGGTTTAAAAATAAAGGAACAAAACACAAATGTCTGGAGTATCTCCTTAAGTCAAACCTGTAGGAATGCATATTATAGTTGTTTAATTATTCTATATACTTAATTGCTGCTTACCAGCAATAACAATTACAAAATGTAAGATGAAATTGTGGTTCATGCACATTTTTATATTACCTCCTCCATTTCTTTCAGTAAAAATTTTACTGCTACAATAGTCTGAAAACAAGTTATAATTCTATAAATACAGGATGGTATTTTGCAAGTCAAACAACGTGGACCTAGATTTGCTCCCAGTGATTTCTTTGCAAGTAACATTAGGCCAATATTAAGTACCTTCAAATTCCTGCGGACTGAAACATGCATCTGTAAGTAACCAATACTACACATTTTAGAGAATGTAAAGATGTTAGGTACATGGTATTTAAAGAGACTCAAACAAAAGGATTTTTCTATTTCTCCAAGTATTTGAGAGTTGTTTTCAGATCTGCTATCAAGACAGCAATCAAGCAAGGGTTTGGTAGCGTTAGGTCTCCTGGCCAGTGAGTGCCTGCGTTGTAACTGCCTCATGTGCTTTTATTGCTCCCTTGATGGAACTCAGACTCTGTGGGAAGGGAAAGGAGTGGTCCTGTTCCAACCAGCAGCAAAACCACTGACAAGGATAAATCAGACCCAGGAAGAGTGGAATGCTGCTCCAATCTTCTCAGCTGCCTCGCCAAATCTGCCTCCACCTTTCCTTTTCCCTCCACCATTCACTGAAAGCATGTCTTTTCCAGTCATCCTCTGCTTCCATGCAGTATCTTTTTTTCTCATCTGGTTAACTTTCCTGACATCCCAGTTGCTACACTCACCATTTCTGTTAGGTATTAAAGATAACTTCCATGTTCCTGACTGAACATCACCAATCCCTCCCCATGGCTGAGATTTTCTATGCCAGTCTCTGAAGAGTACTTGCAGCATAGCACATGAACCTGACAAGCATGAGGTTACTCTGACATCCCCTACCTTGCTTCTATGCTTTTGAAATTAAATGTATTTCTTCAGAAGGTACCTGGAAAAATATTCAGCCCTCAACTGTACTTTGGTGTGAGACAATGCAATGGGGTTTTAAAATGCTTGTTTAGATTTCACTAGTTAGATTCTCATGAAAAAACAGGGTCTCCAGATAAAAAGTCTTATGTCTAAGATAGATGTTACAAGAGTCCATACTTGGATGGTGGAGGAATACATTTTCACCCAGAACTAAAACTTAGCTTCATTCAAGAAAGTACAGTATAGCAGACTGATGTCTCCAGTCTGTTAGGCAATTTGACAGGTAGAACCTGTACTTCACAGAAGACAAAACAATAAAAAAAATCTGCCTACATTTCTCATCTACAAGGCTTGTCAACCTGCTTTGTCTGCTTTGGAGCAGAGGAATAGCTGTGTAACTCTGTGTAAAGCTGCCACTAAAATGCACCCCTGCATCTGTAGTGGGATTCTGTGCATATTTAAACACACTATGGAGTTCATTTTTCTTCAAGTAAAGTCTATAGTATACGGACTATAACTGAGCCACTCATCAGACTGAAGCAATTCAAAGTAGCAGCTGAAGACAGCAGAAGTGACTAGATTATTTTATTATCTTCACATCCTACCCTCTTCAAATAAAGGATAAGCACAATTTAATGATCATGCTATCTACAGCTAGGTATGGTCACTGTGATTAAGTTAGCAAAAGGAAAGAGGAGAACTGAATGCTCAAATACTCTCAAAGGACAAACAGCTTTCACCAGTGAAAGAGAATTACTTAGGCAATTTTTCAATACACGTATTTTTAAATTCTAAATAATCCTTAACTCAAAGAACAGGAAAAAAACCCATGTCGTTATAATGAAAATCTCACTTGAGCTTTTATACTAGGAAATAACCTTGAATAAGTTCAGAGACAGCCACCAGCTGCAGAAGAGAATGTGTTACAGAGATACTGCAAACAATTATGTTACCAATTATTTAATGTCTATTGCCTAAACCAGCCTGATAGAAACATGAAAGGAAAATATGCTTCCTTTTATTATTTCTCATTGGTTGGCCAAGTGTGATTCTCCTAGCTCTTTCCCACCTCTGGCAGTACTACACAACTCTCAGACACTGGGACTGTGCATAGTCTCAGGAACAATATTCTTAGTTCCTTTACGCTTCTGCAAAAGTTCACTTTATGGCTTCAAAACATTTAGATTTATTCTTACTGACGTCCACCAAAAGATCAAAAAGAAAAAAAAAATCCAGGTAAACAGACTAATACATTGATTTAAAATGGTGGTAGACTGCTTAAACTCATTTTCTCTATGGCTTAAAATTTTGTTTGGAGAACGTAACTTTGTTTACATCACTTTTAGGTGATGAACTCGAACTTGGCTGTGCTACTAGGTGATTCACTTCATTGCAACTTGTAGCTTGACATAAAGTAAGACCCAAGAGAGAAGGGATAATTGTTTCTTTGAGGTTTCTTTTGTTTTAAACCTCAGTTCTTTATATACCAGAAAACACTAGGTCAAGATAACCTCCCATAACAACCACATCATTCCATGAATCCTCCACTAGCTATCCATTCTTTTTCACCTTACAGTACCACTAACTTTTTCCAAGAAATCGTAACCCAATATCAAAGGTGATCTTCAAGTATAAACAGTGACTCAATTTCACAAAAATCGTAATACCCACAAACTCAAATACAGCATTTTCATAGCTACTATTCTTATAGAAATCTAAACTCTGGCTTGTCTTGCCATGACAAGGATTCTCTCAAAGTCCTTCTTTCAACTGCAGCAATTCAAAACCTTTCTCCTTCTCTTTCTTTACTGTTAATTAAAAACTCGGTACATCCTACATACTGTTTTATTTTAATCACCTTGATACACCTAATATCCCTAACTCAGCTAATCAGAAATGGAATATGATTTTCCTCAGATGCTCGGCTAAAAATATTACTCTTCTAAATGGGCAATTTTGTGAATCAATTCCTGACAATATAAAGATTAGCCTTCTAATTCTCATTTTCAATTTATGTCAGAGCCTCCTACCATCTCAAATATCTGGCCATGTATATTTCCTCCCACCTCACTGCCTCCATTAAATACATTACGACTGCCTCAGTATGCTTATATCTGCACACTCAGCTATCCCCTGTGCTGGCTTTCTTCTGCATTGCCTTCCTACCCCAGCCACCAACAGAACACCTTGGGCTGACAGTTCTGAATGGAGATGACAGACAGGACCTTTATGAGGTATTCATCTGTCTTTCAGTCATGTGAACTTCATGTAAACGTTTTCTCCTGTTTGTACCTTTCCATCCCCTTCCATATCTTCAATAATAACTTAATAAAATGGTCAATTTCTAAATTTATTTATCCTCTCTAAGCACAAAGATACATTCCTTTCAAAGCAGTTTTCAAGTCTCAGTTGTAAAGTGTTAGTTGAACTCTAAGTCCCCTATTGTGAAAAAACCCCAATGTTAATACCGTGTTTTAACAGATCTTTCTGTACTAACAAGATTGAGATCATGGTGAAAAAGACTGAACACTAATTCTAACATTGTCCTCATGCATCCAACTTCATTTAGATCAAAAGAAAAATTACTGAGCTAGTGCATAACATTTGTTGAGAATAGGGATAAAACCAAATAAATGATGAACAACATTTTGCAAAGGGGTAGGATATGATGCCAAACTTGGACCCATTTTACCAAAATAATCTTGGTAACACATGTATTAAAACAATTACAGACTCAATTTCAAGTAATGCTCCAAGTACAGCATGTGCTCCAAATACCACTGTCTATATATAAAAGGTCAAACCCAAATCATTATTTATAAAGCTAGTGGTTTCTGATTTTAATGAGAAAGGGATTTGGTGTGGGTACGTGAAAAAAAAACACATTTTTCTGACCATACTGTTTCCTTACTATTATTGTTTACCTTCAATTCTGTATCCATGACAAAATTTTTCACAACTGAGATCACACACACAGAAATACACCAAAACCAAGGCTATTCAAATAATCTAGAAAAATTTCAGTTAAATTACTTAAGAACTGAAACTCTAGTGCAAACATCTTCTAATGACAGATACCTCTCTGTGTGTGTACGTTTAATGCAAATAAAAAAATAAGCACTAGCATTCACAATTTAATTTTCTCCAAATCTGGGAATTAATATAAACTATGCATAGGGTTAAAGCAATCCTGACTAAATGTTGTTTTGTACGTAATTGCAGTCGGTGTTCAAAATGCTGTGTATTTGCTTGTGTTCCAGAACTGTTCTATGAGGAGCCCCCAAAATTGCTATGTTTATCCTGAAAATGATTCCTCGTCACTCAGAACAGTCTCCTGTATCCTAATAGCTTTATGTAAGAATATTAGCTTTATATTATTATTAGCTTTACCTTCAACTCACCCATTTTTGTCCCCCTGCTGGAGCACTCAAGGCCAACTCATTATTCTAATTAGTAAGTTTGATAGGGACACTAAGAAAATCACAAATACTAGGCCTGTTCAGTAGGTCAGCTTCCTGTGACCACCTACTCCACTGTATCAGCTACTTAGTGACTCATAGCTAATGAGATTCATGGATGAAGTTTAACACTACATTCACACTGTTAAAAGAACTGGCCTTCTTTCCTCAGTATGGCAGAGGAGTAGAAATCATTCCCATGCCTCAAAATAATGTTATACAGTCATAAGCACACACAGATATTAAGATCATGTACCATCAGATTGCTCCAGGCAGCTATGCAGTGCTGTAAGCTAAGGAATTAGAAATACATAAAATCAACTGGCCAATCTTTCATGTATATGTAGCTACACGCTCAAAAACTCAAGTGTCTGAGTTATGAAAGCACTCCTGTGACACACGACAGCTGGGAGAGGGGAAGGAATTGAGTTCTGGTGGTAGTTCACAGATGGAGAATAACAATGATGGACGGACCAGGGGTGAAAGTACAGCTGGGTGACCTGCTTCACCATCCTTGGGAGCCTTCACTGCCCCGCACCTCTCCTGGTTGCTACTATAGCCCACACACAGCAACTCTTCACTGACCCAGGCATCTCACTGACCAGCTTCAGCATGACAGGCTGATTGCTGAAGCTACTCGGAATGACTCACAAGCAGCACAGCTATCACTGCTATGTCAAAAATACCAGTTACTCTTCCAGTAATTCTCAACTTGAAAAATGCCATATGTTTCTTGACCTGTAAACATGAACCATAATTTTCTGACAAGAGTTAATGTTCATTCACTTCAAAGAGAAACAATCCAGACAAACAATAAACACAGAAGCACACTAGCATTCTTTTTCTCTTTCCTCTTGTTCCACAAAACAGTAATGAAGTATTCTTCATCAGTTTATCAGGGCAGAGCTCCTTTCCATATGGATATTATTACTCTTTCTAATCGTTCTGATTCCTACTCAATGTACACCACACCTTCTAAGTCAGAACTCACATGACACTTTTTCTGAAGCAAGCCTACCTCTGTGGTGGTCCCAATGTCAGCAGACGGGCTGTATGTGCTGGTGTCTGGGAGAGCGGTACCAATACTACTTTTGACTGGAGAGCTAGGAGGAGCAGGTCCCACCATGGTTTCAGTATAGACAGATGATTGATACAGAATTCCTTTCCTCTGAATTTTATTCCAAACTTTACCTGTGATCTCAGCCAGTTCATATAGAAGCTGCACCTAAAAGAGAAAGAAAAACCAACATTTTTTAAGATGAAATTTTCCTTAATGTGGTGAAGGAAAATGAAAGTCCCCCATTGAGACTTAGAATGTAGTAGAACTGAACTTCTCACCTTATAATAATGCCTTATAATGTTCTGGTAAGCAACTACATTGTAATTAAAATAATTAATATCAGTTACAGTACAGTGATTTTGATTAAAATAATCTGTGTTCTGTCTAAACTTATGATACGTAGCTAATGAAAATATGATGTATAACGTGGTCTTGTGAAACTTTTACTAATATAAATTCTGACAATTGAACAAAGGTAGTTTATGGTAAATTTCATTTGTATGTATACGTCCTCTAGAAAAAGGCAAACATACAAATTTATTAAATATTAACAGTGCAAAAAAAATCTATTAAAACGGTACTAAATAATGATCCCCCACAGCATATTAAGCTGTCTGGTTTAGGAAGAATATCTACCATTGAACTTGCTAGTCTCCAGGCATGTGTCATTCCAATATTGAGGAACACACTGTTTAACTTGTATGTTTGCCTCAGTTCTAAGATATTTATACAAGTTTCTGTAAATAAGCATTAATCATAGAATTTGTATGACAACATATTGCAATATACTGTATAGAACAAGCTCGCAGAAAACTGCAAACAATATACAAGCAGATCCACAGCTGGATACCATACCCGCTTGCCATTATAAAAAATGGAAATTCTCATATTTATAAGAACTTTAAGCCTCAGGACACATCTACTCTATGAAGCTGGCTTCTTTTGTGGGCAGAACAGATGCAGAAAAACACTGTTGTCAATC
Organism: Piaya cayana; assembly: GCA_013389865.1. Taxonomy (NCBI): domain Eukaryota; kingdom Metazoa; phylum Chordata; class Aves; order Cuculiformes; family Coccyzidae; genus Piaya; species Piaya cayana. The sequence continues at coordinate 491,142 of WAAB01017193.1, read as the reverse complement.
TACACTTGATATAAAACAGTACTTGATTTTGTGCGTGAGAGTGTGCGATGAAATCTCAAAGTACATGCTACAGTCTTCTTAAGAGGTGAAGCGCTGGAATTTATAAAGACCTTCTTAATTCATCTTGGATTTTCTTTTGAAGTTTCAAGGCTTACACTGAGCACGTCATATACTCTTTTGACAGATTTTTTTCCTTAAAGGAGATGAACTTCTCAGTACTTTTTTTTGTCTTCATACACAGAGTAATCTACAAACAATAACTGGTTGTGCCAAAACGTTCTTTTAGCTCTGGTTTAAAGTGTTTTGCGTCTGCTGCACTCCAATATGCACTGGTCATCTTTTAATTACTAATTAAAAATTTCTACATTGTCCTGAGTATTTTCCAGGTAACACAGTTAAGAACAACTAATAACATCCACCTGATTGATTGAGAAATATAACATTAAACAGTGTTGACACTTCGCTGGCAAAAATCTCCAGAAAAATTTACAGGATTCAGGCATGTAGCCAAATCATACATGCTTGCAACCTCTCTTCCCTTAAAACAGTTTTTTGCCAAAGATATACTTGGCTTAATGAAGCAGGGCATTCAGAAATTTAATTATGCTGTCATTCATAAAGGTACAAAAATTATGCAAACGAAGGAATGATGCAACTTCTGTGTTTACATACATGCTCATACACCAGGTAAAGAGGTTTGTCATCAGCTAATCCAATGCTGAAGAGTTTAAATCTTATTAAGAGTTGTAACAGTTGTAATTATTGCAGTTAATAATTACTTACGTTATCAGGGAGATTTGTTTTTTAAAAATGTTCAGTCTAGAATCTTTGTAGTCACTCTACAGCAGTGGCTGTTTCAGACAGCAGCAGCCATCTCTCTGAATACCACTGGCAAACAGCCAGTCAAGTAGTATGACCCCAATACTCTATCCTACTCTGAAACCAGGAAAAACCCAACAAGTTCACCAAGAAAAAAGGCACATTTTGATTAGAGCAAGATAATTTTAATGGATATATGTTAAAAAGTAGAAAATACCAAAAAGCCTAACACTAACCCCCATTAAAACAAAAAAGAAGGCAAGTGTCTACATGTAAATAAAACTTCAAAGCTTTAGATAAAAAGCTCTTAGATAAAGAGCTTTCTTTGATTATTTTAATACACTTGACTTTATTTCATTGGTTGCTGCTCACATAAAATGGAAGTGATTTTGCTTCTCCTGTTGGTTTTACTTCTTCAAGTGGGTAGACTTAATGTTTTGAAAATCCATTTCTGATTATATTAGAAGAGCTAATGTAAGTGTAGGGCCTCCCTCCTTCATAAATATTTTTGAGGACAACAGTTAATATATAATAATTATTTTTAGCACACTCATTCAAGGGAACAAAAATAGTATGGCAAAAACAGGCATAACGCTGACAGTACTTGTTAAGAAAAGTTTCCCTCTCATTGCTTCCGCTCCCTCTCTAGCAAAACCACACATAACTCAATAAGATCCCACTGACTACTTGGCAATATCTGTGAAGTTCAATATGTTACAGCATTTTATACATAAAAATAAGACGTTACTGCAAAATTGAAATCTACAACAAAAGGTAAGATTCTGACAATTTTGCACACTGGGAGTATCTATTGGCTTTAATGGGATACAAGCATCAGAACATGGTTTCATATTAACTCATAATAGTCATATACTAAAATATTTGACCTTTGCTACCACTCAACCAATTCACCAAGCATCACCTGCATGAAGGCTGTCATTTTTTGTCATACACAAAATACAGTCATTCTCAAGAATCAAATTTCATTATTGTTTTACTGTGAATTTATAACTATCAAATGTTGTTTATTTAACTGTATTTTCCATCTTCTCTTCTTGAACATCTGGTTAAAGAAGACTAATGGTTTTATTTCCCCTTTTGCGTAAGCAAAACAGAAAGGACAAATGAGGCAGATATAAAGGAGAAAGCACAGCTCAGGAACCTTCACTAAACTCAAACTTCTCTGTGCTCTTTTGGTCATTATAATACTTCAGTAAATTAATAACACCACAGTGCACAAGGGCATTCTTTAAGACAACAATATTTGCACTGATACCTCAAAGTACAACTTGATTTTACCATTTCAATAAACCTGTAAAATGATGTACATGGGGCTTACAGGTTCAATTTTCTAGTGTAAACATTTTCTAACAGTTTGCAAAACAAATTATTTGATCACACAAGCAGGAAAGCTTGAAAATATGTTTAATCCATTTTTCTTTTTAATTTGCAATTCAAACTTAGATAAAGGTTGCTCTTGTAAAAATGCCGTTCCACTTATAAATCAATACTATTAATGCATTACAAATATTAATACTCAGTAATATAAATTGAGATTTTAAAAGAATAATCAGAGTTGATTAAACAATTCACTGGAATTTCACTGAGTGCACCCCTCAAATGTAGCAAACTACTTTGCCACATGAACAGCTCAGATTATTTAACAGTTCTCTGAATAGTAGCAGTATGAACATGAATTTTGTAGCTCTATGAAAATTATTGCAGAAAAAGGCATGTTTCCATATGCTATGAAATTACCATGTATGAAGTCATTAAATGTTATGGAAACACCACAAAGTTGCAAATTAAAGCTTTCGGAAGTCTTTAAATACAAAAAGTAAAATTGTCAGCAAAATCATAATTTTGTCCTTTCCTATTTACACATTTATAACACAGTGACAACTTTTCATGTGTGCAAACACACCTTTCACACAGCTCTGCAAGTCCATGTAAACCTTGTTGAGGTTGCTCAAGTTTAAATTTCCATTTGTCATGTCCAGTGCACAATCTCACTATCAACTCTCTTCCTAGCAAATGTGAGCCCATCCAGTACAGAAGACAAAGGCACGTAGCAAATGAGCCAGAAATAACTTGGATGGAAGGCAGTGAATGAGGCAGGAGACCACACATCGAGGATAAAATAAATGCACAGTTTAAAACACTTGTTTCATTCATAAAACACAGAATTAAGCAAGAGAAAAATTGCATGCAACTGAGAAATACATTATAATGAATGCACAAAAGGGATAACATAAAAATTACACCAGCCACCTTAGCTTTAATATTTGCAGACTTAGGCCACAGGTCCTTAAACCTTTATAAAAATTATGCACTGTCTGATCAAAATGGTAATTCTTTGTTTTCTTTCCCTGCCTTCCCATTAAATGAACCAAACCCAGTCCATTTTGTTCACAATGTCCTTTAAAAAATTCTACATATATCTAAAGCTTTGGAGCAGACCACAAATGAATGCCGAGCCCTAGATGGTCATCGATAGATTTGCAGTTCCCAAGAACAAGACTGTTCTCTCCAGCACCACTGGAAATGCTGCAACTGTTAGGAAAGCATTATTCAAGCTGCAGTAAAGATCACTTAAAATTCTGTTCAGAAAACTTTCTCTGTTTGGACCTACAGCAAACTCGATCCAGATCAGTAAAACACAGAGGGCGCTTTCTGAAAATGCAGCAACATCTTTGTCTTTTAAAAAGATAAATTAGGTGCTATGTTTTGTTTGCACACATTCTTCTGGGTTTTTTTTTTTCTCTATTAGAGGATAAGATCGTTTGCCTAAAAAACATTTTCTGTTCGAAGAAACAGGACTGTTCTCTCCAGCACCACTGGAAATGCTGCAACTGTTAGGAAAGCATTATTCAAGCTGCAGTAAAGATCACTTAAAATTCTGTTCAGAAAACTTTCTCTGTTTGGACCTACAGCAAACTCGATCCAGATCAGTAAAACACAGAGGGCGCTTTCTGAAAATGCAGCAACATCTTTGTCTTTTAAAAAGATAAATTAGGTGCTATGTTTTGTTTGCACACATTCTTCTGGGTTTTTTTTTTTCTCTATTAGAGGATAAGATCGTTTGCCTAAAAAACATTTTCTGTTCGAAGAAACAGTTCTATGAAAATATGGTAAAAAATTACATTAAACAACTTCAATATATGAATCCACAATGACAGCAGAACAGTGCTGTAGCATTTAATGGTACATCTGCAATTCATTTCACTACATCAGCCAAAAGATGCATTTATACTGTAGCTATTACATTTTGAAAAGCATTTAAATTACAAAACTTGAGAGAGCTTCAAAGCAACTCTTAATCTGAGCACCTTGATCTTGACAGCTCTGTTAAAAAAAAAGTTAAGATAGAGGAGACCCTCTTAAACAAAATGCAGAACAATTATATTTAAATGCAGTTATTTTTAATGTCCTTTCATAAATCAATTAAATATACCAACCTGGGGGTTGGAGCATTTTATTTCAAGGGACTCGAGGTCAACATGGAGGCAGACGACAAATGAGTGTCTGGATTCTGGCCCCGAAGGAAGCAGCTTCTGTGAAGTAACAGCTAAAGTAGAAGTACAGCCCATTGGTTCCACTAAATTAAGTGTCACTTGTTGTCCAAGAAGAGTATAGATACTGAAGTGATGGAGGCTAATAGTCCATGGAAAAGCATCACCTATTGATTAGAAAGAAGGGAAACCAGTTTAACAGTTAAAAACCAGTCAAACAATAGCATAATAAGAGCTAGGCTATTATTTTCTCAAAAATCAGCAAGGACCTTATCCTAAACCATCTTAGGATTCAGCAAGTGCAATCAAAAATTAAATCCCAAACTCTCACAAATAAAACTCAACCATCAAATCCATTTTGTACCTCAAAATATAAACGATTACATTTCTTACAACATTAAAAATCTGAAATCCACTGGGAACTTCAACCCTGAACTGTATGCAAATGTCTACACCACACAGTCTTTCAAGAAGTATTCTTGCTTTAAATTATTTTCCTCAAACACAGGATTATCCTGAAACCACTTCCCATTTAAGCATATGGATGGCAGAGGCAGTTCTTTACATTGTATATGTATCCATGTTTACAAGTTTTAATATTAAGATGGAGAATTTCTTCCAAAAATTTACACCGTGCATCTAAACAGAGTGGTGCCACAAAGTAAAGCCTATCCCAATGCACTGCTCAGGTACCCGAGACCTTGATCACTGTGCAGCTCTCACCCCTGCCCCCATTCAACTTCCTAGGACAGAATGGCGACAAATTTTGTAAAAATAAATTACTATGGGCATACTCAGAGAATTAAATTTCTTATATTTAGAAGGGAGCCTACCCAGAGGACTGCCTGGCAGCCTGCCATGAATCAACTAGATTCTCAACTAGAAATCAGGTTGGCTAAGGCTGTGAAAGATAACAAAAAAATCTTTCTATAAATATATAAATAATAAAAGGAGAACTAGGAAGACCATACAGTCCCTATTGGATGCAGAAGGAACAACAGTGACAGGGGATGAGGAGAAGGCTGAGGTACTTAATGCCTTCTTTGCCTCAGCCTTTAATTGTAAAGAAAGTTGTTCCCTTTGTGTACAAACCCAGGAGCTAGAGGAGAAAAATGAAGCTCCCATGGTCCAAGAGGAGGTGGTCAGAGCCTTGCTTG
>WAAB01017193.1:474537-485232 GCA_013389865.1 Piaya cayana | reverse complement strand
TTAGCAAGTCTGCAGAAAATACTAAGCTCGGTGGAAGTGTCGATCTGCCTGGGGGTAGGGAAGCTCTGCAAAGGGATCTTAACAGGCTGGACTGCTGGGCAGAGACCAATGGGAAGAGGTTTGACAAGGCCAAATGTCAGGTCCTGCACTTGGGGCACAACAACCCTATGCAAAGCTACGGACTAGGAGAAATCTGTCTAGAAAGTTGCCAGGAGGAGTGGGACCTGGGGGTGTTGGTTGACAGCCGACTGAACATGAGCCAGCAGTGTGCCCAGGTGGCCAAGAAGACCAATGGCATCTTGGTTTGTATCAGAAACGGTGTGACCAGCAGGTCCAGGGAGGTTCTTCTCCCTCTGTACTCTGCACTGGTGAGACCGCTCCTTGAATCCTGTGTTCAGTTCTGGGCCCCTCACCCTAAGAAGGATGTTGAGGCTCTGGAGCATGTCCAGAGAATAGCAATGAAGCTGGTGAAGGGGCTGGCGAACAAGTCTTATGAGGGGCAGCTGAGAGAGCTGGGGTTGTTTATTCTGGAGAAGAGGAGGCTGAAGGGAGATCTCATTGCTCTCTAACTACCTGAAAGGAGGTTGTACAGAGGAAGGAGCTGACCTCTTCTCCCAAGTGACAGGGGACAGAACAAGAGGGAATGGCCTCAAGCTCCGCAAGGGGAGGTTCAGGCTAGAGATTAGGGGGAAGTTTTTCACAGAAAGGGTCATTGGGCATTGGAACAGGCTGCCAAGGAAGGTGGTTGATTCACCTTCCCTGGAGGCGTTTAAGGCACGGGTAGATGAGGTGCTGAGGGACATGGTTTAGTGTTTGACAGGAATGGTTGGACTCGATGATCTGGTGGGTCTCTTCCAATCTGGTGATTGTATGATTCTATGATTATCAAGCATAATCAGCAAAGGAATTGGCAGTGTCCCGCTGAACAAAGGCCCTACCAGGATCCTTCTTCAGTACAAGCATCCCATAGGGTCACAGCCTCCTTCAGGCATCTACCTGCACCAGCGTGGGGTTTTCCATGTGCTACAGGTGGAGATCTGCTTCACTGGGACTTCCATGGGCTGCAGGGGTACAGCCTAACTAACCTTCATCTACACCATGGGCTGTAGGACAATCTCTGCTCCAGCACCTGGAGCACCTCCTTCCCCTCCTTCTTCACTGACCTTGGTGTCCACAGAGTTGTTTCTTGCACATCCTCTCAATCCTCTCTCCCAGCTATTATTGCCCAGCAGGTTTTTTGCCCCTTCTTCAATACCAGAGAACCATAGAATAGTTTGGGTTGGAAGGGACCTTAATGATCATCCAGTTCCAACCCCCTCCATGGGCAGGGGCACCTCCCACGAGATCAGGCTGCCCAAGGCCCCATCCAGCCTGGCCTTGAACACCTCCAGGGATGGGGCAGCCACAGCTTCCCTGGGAAACCTGTTCCAGTGCCTCACCGCTCTCATAGTGAAGAAATTCCTCCTCATGTCTAGTCTAAATCTGCCCCTCTCCAGTTTATACCTATTCCCCCTTGTCCTATCATCACAAGCCTTTATGAATAGTCCCCCCTAGTTTTCTTGTAGCCCCTTTCAGCTACTGGAAGGTCACTATAAGACCTCCTCTGACCCTTCTCTTCTCCAGGCTGAACAACCCCAACTCTCTCAGCCTGTCCTCCTCATATGGGAGGTGCTCCAGCCCTCTGATCATCTTTGCAGCCCTCCTCTGGACCTGTTCCAACAGCTCCATATCCTCTTTATGTTGAGGAATACAGAACTGGACACAGTATTCCAGATGAGGTCTCACAAGAGAGATTAATACTGATTAATACTTCAGGAGCATAGGAGCCAGCCTTGAGAACCAGAAGAGAAGGTGTCAGACAAATACAAATGTGCACTGGGATGGGCCCTTGGAATCTCACAGGGCAATAATTAACTCAAGTAAATGTATTTAAACAATATATGGAGTGTGTGTTTGTGGCTGGATGGCCTATGGTCACCACTCTTCTGCTGAGAAACTACAACACTACGAAATAACACAAAATAGGTGTTAACTGTGATCATTTAAAGGGAAAGTTAGAAAAGCTTTGAAATTAAAATAAAGATGGATCCTAACATGTTTTTCCAGGTTATTTCAGCAAGAATTCTATTGTTTCTTCCGCAGGTGGCACCAGCAATAAATGTATGTGGTCAGGAATACACAGCATGAGAGTTTGTGTGACTCATTGTAGGAATGAACTGAAAACTTCAGCAGTTTACTTTGAAGCTATTGCATATTGAAGAATTCGGTTCAGTCAAAGCAACTTGAAAATGTTTTGGGAAGGCTTCAGATTAAAAAATATTGAAGTTACCGAACTGTGTTTTTTTCCAAGTTCTGTCAGGCAAGAAATACAACAGTAATTGTGATAGGAAAAAAAAATCCAAATGCAAAGTCAATGGTAATGACATGCTTCTAATAACTATGCCTAAGTTTTGTTTTTCTCTGTGATGATCACAGTAAATTAACACTGTTCATATTTCATAGATTAGAAAAAAGAATCTCCGAAGAAAATGCTGAACATTAACTCTACTGTGTTGCATACATCATTTACCTTAAAAGGAAAATACTGATCAAATTTTGTCAATGTACAGAAACCACAGTATGCTGAACAAACACTGTAGGAACGCTATGGCAAATTTCCAGCTATAAAATACCCCTTAATGTCATCAATTATCTCTTCTTCAGCTCCATACACATTATATGACCATTCTAACATTATACTGGAACTGCTCACCTGATAAATCCTTGTTTTGTTGTTGCACCTATGTTTTCTTTATTTGTTATTAAAAAAACCTGTCCCCTCATTCATTTGCAGAGTGGTTTTATGAATGTATTTAAATAAATAATTCAAAGTGTCTAAACAACAGAAGACATGTTGTTTATAGGACTTCTTCTTTACATAGATAAATTCATTTCCATTCATAAGTTAGTTAGCATGACTAAGTAAGTTATGTTTCTGAATTGAAGTATTGCACTTAAAATGTTCTTTTTAAAGTATTCCTACAATTACCTCTGAAAAGAAAATGTACCAGAACTCAGAAATGAATGAAAAGACCCGATTGTGGGATTGTATAAGCTGTTTTTACAGTATGTTGACACACTGAGGTCAGTAAGTCTCTATGAGTAGGCTGCAATATCCCCAGATGACAGTATGACTATGCTCATTTTCCTCCTCTTTTAATTTTTCATGTAATGAGAAAAATACCTAAGTGAGCACACTGTTTTCTTAAAAGTAACAATGTATCCTTGTAAACAAGCCCTTTACTTATCTTCATAAAAGCAGGAATGATTCAAAAAATAGTTTCCATGAAAAGCAAGGCTGAACAAATATAATTTCAGAGAGATAAGTAACTTGTCTTAAGAATGACAGTATGTCCCTGAAGTCTTGTTTAAAGACTGAATGCAAAGTAAGAGACTCAATCAAAGTCCGTAAAAATTATTTACACCTATATGGGGAGAAACAAAGAAGGTTAAAGTGTTGAAGACTTTTTAATAGTCTGTTTAAGTGGGAGTTTTGGCATGGGAGAAGGCAACAGCTCCATTAGAGAACAAAAAAAATATCAAGATTGTGAGAACTTCTGTTTGGCATTATTCCCAGAGCATAAAGCCACACACAAATAAATTCCTTACCATATCCCAACCAGGGGGATTCTTTTCTCTCACTAGGATCTTTCCTTCAAATCTGCATTTGACAAAATTCAAATGACTTCTTACTTTCATAAATGGTTTAAATTACATCATCAGTTTAAAACAAACAAAAGACTTCGGTTAAATTTATTTATCTTTTATCTGTCACTATGACTAGCAAATTAGATCATGCCTACTGAAAGTTACTAGGCAAAATATATACCTTTCCCTTCTCTTTTTTTCCTCTTTCTTTCCTTCTCAGTTGACACCATGTCTAATATGACTTACAGTACTAAAACCTACAATCTTATTTTTGTTGTTGTGAATTAAAGTATAATACAGGATGGAAGAGAAGGGTACAATGTAAATGGCGGAACGAAGGGAGACAGAAAATACTTAAAAATCCAAATAAATTTCAGATGGCAGCAGCAGGAGAAGCTCTTGAATGTGCTTTTGATATCATTTTTCAGAGCATACACTTTATGATTGTTTATGTTTCAGCAATAAGTATGTAGAAAACAAAATAATCTTCCCAGAAAATGTTGTTTGTGTCAGCAATGGAACAACTGCTGCTTCTCCCTCTCTTCATCTAAGAATTAATGCACAAACCAGCAACAATTCTTTTCAGTAACATAGTTCAAGAACACAATAATGAACTAACTGTACACTAATGTACTGGTTTTGGTTGAGATAAGACTTCATTTTCTTCATAGTAGCTGGTATGTGGCTATGTTTTGGATTTGTGATGAAAACTGTTGATAACATGGGAACGCTTAAGTTATTGGTGAACAGTGCTTGCGCAGAATTAAGGTGTTCTCTGCTTCTCACACTCTGCCCCACTAGTGAGTATGCTGGTGCATAAGAAGTTGGGAGGGGACACAGCTGGGACAGCTGACCTCAGTTCACAAAAGGGAAATCCCATACCATATGACATTGTGCTCAGCAATAAAAGTTTAGGGAAGAAGTAAGGGGAAGGACATTCAGAGTTATAGCATTTGCCTTCCCAAGTAAATGTTTTAAGTGATAGAGCCCAACTTTCCCAGAATCTGCTGAACACGTGCCTTCTGATGGCACGTAGTGAATTCATCCCTTACTTTGTTTTGCTTGCATGTGCACCATTGGTTCACCTATTAAACCATCCTTATCTCAACCCATGAGTTTTCTCACTTTTATTTTATGATTCTCCCCTCATCCTGCCACGGGGAGGTGAGCGGGTGTCTGTGTGGGGCTGAGCTGCCTACTGGGTTTAAAACACAACTGCCATCTCCATCAAATTTTGAACTTAATTATGTGGCTAGTTCTCATGGGTGCCATTAAAATAAACCCAAACCTCAAGATGACTAGGTATGCTTGCCTCACCTATTTCCAATACATAATTTCTCATATGAATATCTGTAGAATAAGATTTTTACATCGGTATTCCTTCAGAATACTGATGCAAATCCTTTTACTTCAATAATTTCTAAAAGCCCTATTTAAAAAAAATGGTATTGAACATAAGCAGCGTGATTTCACTTGCTAGGTCCTTTATAGCTTATCCCCTCCTTTCATTCCTCAATCAGGTGTAGAATTTTTAAAGCTGATTTTTCACTCAAATTGGTCTACAACTGAAACATCTAAAAAAAAATTTGCTTTTCAATTAAAAACTACTGTACTTTTTTATCCTTAGGCTATGCACAAGAGAATCCCCCTGTAAAAACTCATACAAACTTTCTGGTTTGTAATTCAGATCCCTACAAAAACCTTGCTACAATCCCTATAAACACAAATCAATACACAATCGTTGCCTGTTACGATGACCAACAAAGTGACATTGTTTTCTTTTCATAGTCTGCTATAATTATGAATTCCTTTTCTCATCTCATATTGAATCATAGAATATCTTAAGTTGGACAGGAACCTTAAGGATTACCAATTCCCTGCTCCTTACAGGACTACCTAAATCTAAATCATATCAGTAAGAGCATCAGCCAACACTCCTTGAACTCTGACAGGGCTGATGCAGGACCAGTCCCCTGTGGAGTCTGGTCTGGTGGCCGACTACCCTCTCAGTGAAAAGCCCTTTACCCACGTCCTTTACCCACGTCCAGCCTCAATGTTAGATCTCAGAATCCTCCTTCTCCTTCCTCTCTCTCCCTCACTCTCTGTTGATTTTCCCTCCTCCCTCCATTCTGTCCTGGAATTCACAACTCACTGCCCCCTCCTGTTGTGTCAAACCAACTGTTTGTGGCTACACAGTGACTCAAATGACAAACCCAATGAAGGTAAAAATTGCCTTTCTGAATTCTTTTGTGGCTTCAAACATACAAAACTTATTACAGAACTAGTTCTTTGATGATGAGTTTTATTGTGATCACCATGGGGCAAACCTTGTTATTAGTATTTCTATTCCTCAATAATACATAACATGCTGCTAAAAAAGTAGCACAATATCAGAAGTTAAATTAAGATAACTTTCATAATAGTAAAAAATGGAAACTAAAGAATAAGCTTTTTTGAGTTAGCAGCCTACCTTCTTCCAAGATGGGTCTCAGCACAACAAACGGGATTTCCTGCAATGGTTCCATGTGTTTGTGTCCCGCACTCATAATCTTTATCTGGGGCAAGCAGATGACAAGTGTGCCAGGCATACTGGCCTGCCCATGGTACCAGCTTCGCACAGTCCCAGGAATGTCACCGGATACAATAGTACTTGGGGAAGGCAGGCTATCATTCGGAAGGAATACACAGCAAGACTGGACTTCAAGCTGAAAAAACAAAGGTGAGAAAAATTTTCAGGAACCAATTACCATTTTTCCCCACCAACGTGGAATATTTGTCTTGGTACAAAATCCCAAGTTACTCCTACATCACAGTTAATTGAAAATATTCATAGATTTTAGTTGAATTAAGAGGAAAGATGACACAAAATGTGTGAAAATTATATATATTCTTGTAAATTAAGATTATGCGAGGAAAGGGAAGAAGAAATGTGATTTTGGTCTGTAAATCTGACCAGAAAGGTGTTGCTATATAAACTGCATATACATCTATCTACATTTCAACACCTTTAACAAGAAACATAATTGAGTCAGAAAATGTTCTCATAATAAAGCTGAGAAAGCCCTTCTCTTTTTTCAGTTCATTGACTTTTGCTAGCAACAACTAAGTGTCTAGAACTATCCAACATTTTACATGCTGTTACTTTCTATAAAGCTTCTATAAAGACCTACTTCAGGGGAATTTCTGTCTTTATTATGTAGTCAACAGTAATGAGCATGTATGAAAAGGTCAACCATCAGATAAACTAGGAAAAAGATAACCTTTAGTGAAAAACTGGCTTTAAAACAAATGTATAGGTTCATACATACACAAGAAGAAAGAGAAATGAAGTTTAGAACGTTTAGTAAGCTTCTGTACTGTTTTCACTGCAAATCAGATATAGTGCACAGTTTCATAAAAAATAGTATTTTTATTCTTCATTTTCAAGCAATGCTGTTACCCTGAAACACTTCTGGCCATTCCGTCATCTCTTTATGAGTTTCAAGCAAGGCTGAGTGAGCTCAAACCAAGAACTGAACTCATCACAACTTGTTAACTCAGAGGCAGTGCTAAGCTGCAGACTGTTAGTCTCCCTTGGCTCTTATAAGTAATATTCCACACCTGGATATCAGATAGCATTGACAGCCTGCACACTTGAACGCTTTATTAAGCGAGTACAAGCTATGATTCAGTTCATTTCTTTAGATTGTTTGGAACACTCTAGTGTACAAAATCTTGAACACAAATTGTTATTTGTGGATGCGATAAAAGAACATTTGTCTGCTGTAAGTTTACATAACAGTCTTTCAATTTGACATAATTAAAGACATCAAAGTTTAAAAGTGATAAAGACATCACAGTGTAAAACTGGTAAGATTTGTACTCCATATCCTCTCCTAAAGGCTAATGGTGCCTCCAGACAGCAACAGCAATTTTCAATAGAGCTAGAATTCACCAGTACTAGTGAAGAAAATACAGATATTCATCTTCATTTCAGCTTTTTTGTGCCCTTTTGCTTAGACAAACTGACAAGAATTCACTGCAGAAAAATGCAAGTTGAATTTTGCAAAAATAAATACATTGTTACATGAAGTCTGTGTTTGTTTCTAGTTTTAGAACTGTTTGAGTTGTAAAATGAAGTTAATTACATCTTTGATAAGTAGTTTATTGATCCAGAGTTCAGAATGTACTTTATTTATACTGGATGAAAAGCAATGGTGTATTGTTACAGATGTAATAGATTTGGATTTTTTTTCTAACTGGTAAATTAGTCATTGTGTCAATTTGCAGATTTTCACAGTGACATATTAGTTCATTTTCTGGTCTATTACTAATAGGTTGCAGGTCAAGCCATTGTGGGATAATGATAAATAGATGACAAAAGAGCTTATGATCAGTATAACTTTTGTGTTATCAGTGCATTTGCTGAGTAAACAGTTTATAACAAATCATCCATTCTTCATATATATCTCCATGATGATTAATATCAAATGCTGCCTGGATATACAAACCATGTGGTGGTAATAATCCAAAAATTCCACCGACCTGGAGAGACACTGTACTTCATCACATGACTAGCAGCAGAATCTACAGGAGATGTTTTACAAAGTACTGCTGAGAAGAGATCTCAATACTCAGTAGTGGTTTTTACACTTGATTTACAGTTTGGTACTGCTCTGTATTGAAGACAAGTTCTTCAGATCATTTTGTTTTATTTTACTTCACTGCATCAAGAATACTGAAGTGCAATCACAACAGTTTCACTTCAGTAAATGCCTGACAAAAATTTCTGTTTACATAAGTAACTATTTTGCCATTCATGTTCAAATGAATTGGAGTTGGAACATGAATTTTGGTGGGGTTGATATAGTAGAATCAGACCTTCCATATGTAATATTACAGATTTGCTTAAAGATACAGGTTGCTTATTTGTGTTTCATTTAAAATTTTATTTGAACATATGAATTTTGAAAACCATAATTGCAGGATTTCAAAGGCAAACACACTGAATAGAGGGCAAAATTCCACATTTTAGGGCAAATAATGCAGTCAGTATAATTACATAATAAATTACAAACTTGGATGTCCAGTAACTGCAAAATTCAACTGCAACTGTTGAACTCCCGAAGGCAGATTCTGCTTACATATCAGTATCAATTTTAACAGAATTTCTGTATGTTTATCTGGCTGTCCGGAGATCTGTGTAAAACAAGATCCAGAGAAGGAATGGAAGAGTGCACCTAAAATGATGGAATTAAAGGCTGGACAAAAGCGAGAATGTGTGCTACAGACTGCTTCGCCAATCAGAAAGTGCTTTAAAATATATGTAATCCCAATTCTTAAAATTAAACTACATCAATAGCGTATATTAAAGCTATCATATAAATCTTTTTACACTTTTAAAATAACTGTTAAAATGTGTGTCTAAAATTCTGAATTTAATGTAAAACGTGACTGATTTATGTAACCGAATATAAATCTGCAGCAGTAAATCTTGCATTAATGTAAGGATCTGACAATCCAAGGGAAAGAAAATGAAGTAATCTGCCAGTAAGAAGTCCTCAAGCTGGGGGTCAGATCCTGTTCATGGAAACCATCTGGTTGGGACCCTCCAAGCCACACCAAACACAAATGATCTTTTAAAAAAATATCCTATTCATTAATGCTTTGCAGCTGCACTGAGGGTTACTTCATTTTTCCATGGCAACATCCTTTCTGTTTCAAGGATCTTATTTCAGTTTTGGTAGCAACGTGTTCTTTTGCCAATACTGAACACATTCATGTGTTAAAGAGAAGGAATTATTATAAATTCTTGAAACAATCACCCCTATTTTAATTTCTATTATGTCAAGGCCTTCACACGCTAATTAGCATACACTAATGATAAACCAATGAAGTAAGCAGTATTTCCCCTTCTACTTTTTAAAAGTTACACCAAGCATATTGCTTTAAGCTTTTACTAATAAACAAACCTTAAAAAGTGCAGTGACTTTACTTTGTTGTACAAAAAGGAAAGTATTAAGCTACCGGAATAAATGAAGTATTTTTAATTCATATTTTATAAAAAGGGATTGTTGCTCAATAAAGCAGTGAAATACGTACTGCAAAAGAACTAGGTCTTCCCAACTGAGGAGGGTGGGTGGGAGTGAAACAAAACAAGCAACATACCGTAGTTATCCTGCACAAGTGAAACAGGTTATACAACGGCCTTCACAGCCTTTCATGACAGTGATACTATACGGAGATTCCCTTCCCTAACACACATTTTATAGTTACATAAACCAATTAGAGGCACTGAAGATGACTCACAAGGTGACACTCACATAAACATGTCTTCTGGGAAGTGGGCTCTCTCCACATTAATCACAAATTAGCAGATGCTCACAGAAGAAAAGCTTATGGGTTTTTTTCTGGGAGTGTCAGGTAAAGAATATAATCTCACATTGACTCCCAAAACTGCGAAGAACTGCCCTTAGACATTTCACGTACAGTTTCTGGTGCAGTCATTATTATAAGACCGTATCTCAGCCTCTGACACCCAAATTAGCTCTACTAAACTAGACCATAGAATCACTAGGTTGGAAGAGACCCATTGGATCATCGAGTCCAACTGTTCCTATCGAACACTAAGCCATGCACCTCAGCACCTCATCCATCCGTGCCTTAAACACCTCCAAGGATGGCGAATCAACCACCTCCCTGGGAAACCTGTTCCAGTGCCCAATGACCCTTTCGGTGAAAATTTTTTTTCTGATGTCCAGCCTAAACCTCCCCTGGAGCAGCCTGAGGCCATTCCCTCTTGTCCTGTCCCCTGTCACTTGGGAGAAGAGGTCAGCTCCCTCCTCTCTACAATCTCCTTTCAGGTAGTTATAGAAAGCAATGAGGTCTCCCCTCATCCTCCTCTTCTCCAGGCTAAACAATGCCAGTTTCCTCAGCAGTTCCTCATAGGGCCTGTTCTCCAGCCCTATCATTGTTATATATCTCTATCTATCTATCTATCTATCTATCTATCTATCTATCTATCTATCT
>WAAB01017193.1:460384-474314 GCA_013389865.1 Piaya cayana | reverse complement strand
CTGCATAGGGTTGTTGTGCCCCAAGTGCAGGACCTGGCATTTGGCCTTGTCAAACCTCATGCCATTGGACTCAGCCCAGCAGTCCAGCCTGTTAAGATCCTTTTGCAGAGCCTCCTTACCTTCCAGAATATCCACACTTCCACCTACCTTAGTGTCATCCGTAAATCTGCTGAGGGTGCACTCAATGCCTTCATCCAGGTCATTGATAAAGACATTGAACAGGGCTAGACCCATCACTGAGCCCCAGGGAACTCCACTTGTAACTGGTTTCCAGCTGGATTTAATACCATTTAGCATCACTCTCTGGGCCCGGCCAGCCAACCAGTTCTCCACCCAGGAGAGCGTGCACCTGTCCAGTCCAGAGGCTGACAGTTTCCTAAACAGAACACTGTGAGAAATGTGTCAAAGGCTTTACTGAAGTCCAAGAAGATATACCCACAGCCCTTCCTTCATCCAAGAGTCTAGTCACTTGATCATAGAAGATGATCAGGTTAGTTTGGCCAGACCTGCCTTTTGTAAACCCGTGTTGACTGGGCCTGATGACCTGGTTCTCTTGCATGTGCTTCATGATAGCACTCAAGATCACCTGTTCCATGGCTTTTCCCAGCAGACTGACAGGCCTGTAGTTCCCTGGATCCTCCCTGTGACCCTTCTTGTTGATGGGCACAGCATCAGCCCGCCTCGAGTCCAGTGGAACTTCCGCAGTCAGCCAGTACAGTTGGAAGATGATGGAAAGCGGTTTGGTAAGCATGTCTGACAGCTCCTTCAAGACCCTTGGATGCATCCCACCTGGCCCCATAGACTTGTGCGTGTCTAGCTGGGCAAGTAAGTCTCTAACTGCCTCCTCTTGGATCATGAGAGATCATCTGCAGTTGAGCCAGATGTATAGTGCTCATTAGAATTTAAAAAGTCAGACCAGAAATTCATGTTTTGAAATAAGAGGAAAAAGTAAAAATTATATAAACTGAAAGCAATGCACAAAAGTAACATAACTATGAGGGCAGGCTACCTGTGCCTACAAATGAGTATAATACACATAAACTGCATTTTCCTTTACCACTTAAAACACAATGTCTTAGCCTACACGCTATTCCTATTCTTTTCTGAGAAAGCTTGATTTTAGTAAGTATTTATTTATTTATTAAAGGAGAATTTCCATTTTTGTCAGTTCATAATCTACTTATGAAATCATCCTAACTCATAAATACCAATAGCTGTAACTGCTAAGTTACAAGTCACGGAATTTCTGCCCTACCCAAAGGATAAAGACCACTGTTAGTCATAGAATCATAGAACAACCAGGTTGGAAGAGACCCACCAGATCATCGAGTCCAACCATTCCTATCAAACACTAAACCATGCCCCTTAGCACCTTGTCCACCCATGCCTTAAACACCTCCAGGGAAGGTGAAGCAACCACTTCCCTGGGCAGCCTGTTCCAATGCCCAATGACCCTATCTGTGAAATTTTTTTTCCTAATGTCTTGCCTAAATCTCCCCTGGTGGAACTTGAGGCCATTCCCTCTTGTTCTGTCCCCTGTCACTTGGGAGAAGAGGCCAGCACCCTCCTCTCTACAACCTCCCCTCAGGCAGTTATAGAGAGCAATGAGGTCTCCTCTCAGCCTCAATCTTATCCTTATGCTGCTGTTCCTTCAGTCAATGTTTCACTTTGACTGAAATTCTGTAAAAGTTATATGCTTAAAAGAAAATATTATTTTCAATAATTTCAGGAAACATTCTTTTTTTTTCCAAATAATTTCAAGGAAATTTAAAGGCATGTGGAATATCTGGCTAGTGGTGAACTTGGCAGTGTTAGGTTTACAATTGGATTTGATGATCTTAAAGGCCTTTCCCAACCTAAATGATTCTGTGATTCTGTAATAATAACAGTTTTATTTAGTTGGCATTCATTGCAACATTACTCATTAATTAGTTTGCTTCTAATACAAATCCTCCATTGCTCTCATTGGAATTCAGCATTAATAATCAATTAAAAATAGTAGTGTTTAAATTGCTCCACAGTTTTAGCAACTACTAGTATGAAGAACATGTGAAAAGTGAGGATTACCCTTCTATACAGCGTAAGTGCCAAGAAGACTTCAAGGCTGCATACAGAATCATACAACAACTAAATAATAAAACTAACTTTTTTCTACTGAAGTTTGAGAGTGTTTTCACTTAAATACTAATAGCTCAGAACTACTTCAATGCACAAAATCTTCATGCAATATTCTATCATGAGCTAGCCAGGACAAGGGCTAAGCAAGTACCAGCTTTGAATCCAAAATAAACTTTCCAGCTACTTTGGTTCCAAGCACATTTACTTACTCAAACTTCCACTAAAAGAATAATCCTTTGATGATTTTAAGTTATGAAGCTCTGGTTTACCTGATGACAACTACAGACTTTTCTGTTCTACAATCATGTTACTAGAAGAATAAGGAACATGAAAATAGCTTTAGAAAAAAAAAACTTGGAGTCCAAGTGCCGCAGCATTTAACCAGAGAAAATATTCTAGAAATTTGCCTTTTTCATATTAAATGATGATACAGTACAGAAAATCTGTATGGATTTAACATATAAATATATTTATGTTTTTAATAAAATATGTGTTTTATGTTTAATGAATTTAATACATAATACTGTACTTGAAACGAAAGATGGAGTAATAACCCTCATCATCTTATCTGCCATACATTTTCTTTTACAAATTTCAGCTTTCCCATTTTAGAGTGGTATTAAAGGGAAAAGAGCATATATATGCATTTGTGTCTTGAAAAATATATTTAAATAAAAGAGACAGGGACTGCTAACAATAATAATTATAACAGAAAGCATATCTATGAACCATTCCTACTGTATATTTGTTTGGAAGCACATCTTGGACTTCTCCTGTGGTGTTTCCTTGGAGCCTGTTGAAACTCTTCACTAGTAACACCTAACAAACATCTGGCAAGATATTGGCAAGCACTTCACCAAGTATGTTCAAAGCATAAGCATGAAACATCAGAAGCATGTAATCTATTCCATGAATTCATAGGGCCATTTAATGTCAACACAGACAAAACCTAAAAATGTAATTTCATATTCATAAGGATGAAAATGGAAAGAACGAACACCTTACCAAAAAAAAGTGTAAAGACTAAATAAATCTACAGCCTCAAACACCATAATGAGTGTCTAATACAAAAGTATCCTCTGCCAATATTAGCTCTAATCCCCGAGTGTATTATGTCAGAGCAATGATATACTTACAAATTACTCTGAGAATACACATCTATCACTGCCATCAGCTTTCATTTCCACAAGAAAAAAATCAGTTTGAACACAAATTTTTTTTGTTCTCCATTTGGTAAAGAGCAAACTTCATTTTTAGCTGGTCAGCATATTAACCATTCTTTGAAACAAATTTGCTTGGCTGGTTGCTCATGTAAGTAAAAAAGCATACTTGGGAATATGTACAGGCAGAATATCTTAGTCCTGATTCAAATTTCCCCATTTATAAAGGATTCAGCTATTCATCATTTTCACTATTACATTATTCTTTTTATTATGACTCAAACTGTAAGCCTCATTTATCCAGACAGTCTTATTGTGTTCTGTAATACCCAGATACACAACAAAAATGCACTGCTTCATTCAAACAGCTTACATTCTCTCTTAACTCCCCTTATCTGGCCATTTTCATCTCCAGTGATGAAAACATTCAGAATGAAAGGAAAACCAGCAAAATATTCATGAAAACAATGAAAGAGCTGGCTAAAATCTAAATAGAGTTAACACAAAGCATCTCCTCAACTTCACTGTGTTCTCCAGTTGAGTCACTAGTCTGATGTTTCACACTTAGGCAAAACTTAAACATTCAAACAATAACATTTTGAACCCAAAGTACTTTCTGCATTAGAGGTAGGATAACAGACACAGGTTCCAGGATGAGCCTGCATACAAATAAATATGTTTCTTGGTAGGAAGAAGGCATAGGTAGCATCAATTAATTTCTGTCAGCAATAATATGAGTTTATTTTTTTACTTGATTTTATTTTAAAACAAAACCATACTATCTGCTACTGCATGCTGGTGTACCATAAAATATCAATCTCATATAATGTACTGTTCAAAAGGCACAGAGTATAATAATTCTAAGTCAGGGTAATTTCTAAGCAGGCACCTGATATATACCTGGAAGAACAGAGTCCCAGTTCTAGCACTTCTAAGCCATCTAATATTTGATCACACAATCTTAACACTGGACTTAGAACATGGCCTTTTTTTGCAAACAGCATGCATATACACCGCTACATGAAAACTCAGCCATCAAAAATCTAAAGCAGCCTAGGATTAAATGGTTTAATTCAAATGGTGAGCTACTTCCCCTTAATATAAAAAGGTAGACATGAAAGTAGCTAAGCCATCACTGCATATCATTATATTCATAGAATCATAGAATAGTTTGGATTGGAAGGGACATTAAAGATCTTCCAGGTCCAACCCCTCTCCCATGGGCAGGGACACCTCCCACTAGGTCAGGCTGCCCAAGGCCCCATCCAACCTGGCCCTGAACACCTCCAGGGATGGGGCAGCCACACCTTCCCTGGGCAACCTGTGCCAGTGCCTCACCACTCTCATGGTGAAGAAATTTGTCCTTATGTCTAGTCTAAATCTGACCCTCTTAGCTTATACCCACTGCCCCCTGTCATATCACTACAAGCCTTTGTGGACAGTCCCTCCCCAGCTTTCATGAAGGCCCCTCCTTGTATTATGCACCCCAAGAAAGCATTTATCATACATGCTCGCCTCAAATAATTTTTGGAAAGGAAGATGTTCTGCAAATCTGACTATGGATAAAAAGGCATATAACTACGTTTATAATAGAGAAAATTGACAAGCATTTTTTTCTTCATGTAATTTTTTTACACATCTTCCCGTTACATATAAATAAGTATTTCAAAAACTAATATTCTAAAACCAAAGCATTCTTCACTTAATATAACTAAATTCTGTATTTTATTTTTCAGTCTCCAAGACTTTGAAACTACTGAAATAAGACTATAAAACTTGGAGCTCCTTTAAAACCTCTCTAATAAAAAGCACTAGGATGCATAAAAAGTATCATAAAATCTGAAAGACATAGTTTTTTTTCACTTCCTTTTCATCTTACCTGAAGTGTAAGGCGCTTAACTGCATTCCACACTATTCCAATAAATTCCTTCATTCTTTCTTCAGGACTTCTGCAGCTTTCAGATGAGTTCAGCATGGTTTTCACAGGAAGTGACAAAGGACGAGATTCTAATGCAAACAACAAAATGCAGTTACAAAAAGAATAAATAACTACATAATATACTTACTGGTAGCAAATAAAAAGATAACTTATTTTAAATTCAAAAAGAGATATTCTCTTGCTATGTATCTTACTATGTATGTAATAACGGTGTGTCTATTATTAGTTTTCAACTTGGCAATTCCACTATATCAGTTAAGCCTGGTGAGAAATTTAATGAAATGAAATGCTTAAACATTTTTAGTGTAAATGGCTAAGAAACCATTATAAGGAATGTTTGTCCTAAGCAAATTACAACAGTCTTCCAAGTGTGATATCCTATCTTGTGGCAGAACAGCAATCTCAGAGGTTTTGACATACACTGCTGCCAGTGTAACCTACAAAAGGTTTTAGTTCTCTAAATTTTTTATAAGAAATGAAAACAACCCATATTAAATTACAGCCTTTGATTTGTTTTCTTTAAAAAATTCCCTTATAAGCCTTGTGTTTGCTTCCAGAAAAGGAATGCTTTCTTACTTTGTCAAGCTTAGAAGTACTCAAGTATAAAATATTTCAGCAAAATACAATGTTTTCTATTAAAAAGAGAAATGTCCTTATATTGTTAGTTATTTAATAACATGAATATGAAAAGATTATAAATAACAAGCATTTCATTGAACATGAGCATAGGAGAACTTCAAAAGAAGACTAGCGAGGACACGAAGTAGTAACTACAAATTCATTAAAGACTGTATGAGTGGTACATAGTTCTTCCTGTCATCTCTAAAAAAATATGCTCCTCCTAATGTTTTGGGATACTACCCAAATTACTGTCAGCTTCTTTAACATTTCCAGTTTTGGCCTACATATGTTGTTGAGCTGACAAAACTGCAGGAATAAATTATGAAGTCTTCATGACTTCATTTTAAACTAAATTGAAATCAGCACAAGTGTGACAATTTATGTATCCCAATTATACAGCTAGGAAAAATGTGGCATACAAAGGATGGAAATATTCTTGAAATGAAATTATGCTATCAACTAGGCAAAAGTATATACTCCTTGATATACATCACAGAGTCTGCAGTTAGTTTTGATCGTGCAAAGAAACATACAAGGAATTAAAAATGAAACATCTGAGAGGTGAATTTCTGCCAAGAGCATGCAATGTTAATGCCACTTGAATTAATTTGAGACATTTTTGCCATCAAAGCTAGGAAAGACAGAGTTGATTAATAGACAAAGATCCTTCGACAAATAGTATTTTTAATGATCTGAAAAGATAAGTTTTAATTTTATTCTGGCAATGGGGAATCAAAAAGATAGGTGTTCAAAAGTCAAAGACTGAAAGAGAATTTCTATGGTTATAGTATAATTAGCTCTCTCAGATATCCCTGGCTCCAGTTACATATGTATTAGAAGGGTAAAGAATGAAACTTGTATCATGAGAAGGTAAAAAGCATGACACTTCAGAATTGTTTATTGTCAGCTGTTCTGGAGAGACAAGCAAGTAAATTGTTCACATGGAGAAGCAGTGCTGAGTAGCTATTTCAGAACGTTTTCTCATGTGGACACTTTAATGCCATGTAGCGAGTACTCCATAAACATTATGAATGCATTAAGTTAAAATAAAGACATTCATTGAGGAATAGCTGTTCTGCCTTAACCTCTTACCCTACCTCAGCTCACATACATTTCAAGGTAAGAATTAAGAACAGCTTGAGTATCACAAAATATTAAAATAAAAGAGTTACTGAAATGTAGAATTCCAGTATACAAGTGTGGGTAAGTGTGAGAACAGTATACAAAGTCACTGACACTGGAAATTTCACAGACAGGAATGCTTCAGGTCAGGATGAACAGACAAACACAATGTAAAACTGTATTCTACAGCACAATCAAGCAGGGAATATCAACATCCTACATCACTGAACAACTGTATTCCTTGTGAGGAGGATCTCAAGCTAGATTTTATTCCAGTCCTCCGTGTTTTGTTTGCTGGGAAACACACACTCTGCTAATTCTTTCTCAGTTAGGGGAATCAACTTTCTAATGCCAGAAACAACTACCTGAGGATTAAATAGCTGTTTCTTTCCATGTATGTGCACCTCAAATCCAAAAAGCTGATTTGAATTCCAGGGCTATCCACTATAGACAGTAGCTTCACTGTAATACCCCATACTCAATCAAAAGAAAAAAAAAAGCCTCAAAACCCAACAAATGAGGAAGGAACCATTCAACCAGAAATCAAGGAAAACAGAGAAGTAATAAGAGGAATTTCAGAGTGGAAAGAAGAAACTAGCACAGAAGTAACTCCTGACATGTGAAGAAGAAAGAAGTCCTATGTCCAAGGAGGTGGTTGATTCACCTTCCATGGAGGTGTTTAAGGCACGGGCAGATGAGGTCCTGAGGGACATGGGTCAGTGTTTGATAGGAATGGTTGGACTCGATGATCCGGTGGATCTCTTCCAACCTGGTGATTCTATGATTCTATGTTAATTTTCCTCCTGTACTGGTAAGTTCCAGAGTTTTGTCTGAAGGGATGCTGGGACAGAACAACGTCTTAATTCCCCATCAGGCAAGGCTCTCAGTAGGTGACAGTTGCTAAGAAGTTGTATTGCTCTGCTGTGGCTACCAGGTTAGTTTGGCTAGTCTTCTACAGAAGCCATGCAGACTGGGCCAGCTCCATCTATCTCAGTATGAAGGTTAATCTCCTAAAATAATTATGGTACTCGGCTATTACTGAACTGAAAACCTAGGAACATTTCCTGGCACTATAATCAACCTTGCATTGAAGCTAGGAGCCAGTAAGCAATAGTTAAGATAGAAAATAGTGCTTGTATTAAACATAAACTGTAGAAAAAAAACAGGGGGTGAGGGGCTGCTTCAGGTTGTACAAGTTGAATTTCTAAGAAAATCAGCATACATAAGATGTTCCTACTTTTATTTCCTTGTTCCATGCTGAATTGGTATTTTTTCCAAAAACGTACTGTACCAAGTATTCCAATCAACTATTGATCACTCAGAGGCTGCCACACTCACCAATTTCAGAACACACACTGGTAATGAACAGACTTTTCAAAAAGGATTGATCACATAAATCAGGATTGAGCTACCAGAGCTACTCTCTTTTTAGACACCACTAAGCATTTTAGATAGTCATCTTTCTTAAGCAGATATAAGCTTCCTTCTTTGTGGTCTCTTTTTAGTCTATTGAAAACTGTTTGCATTCGAAGTCTTAGTCATAAAAATATTTAGAAGTTTTAAAAATAAAAAGACCTTTGGGGAAAGCAGCACTATCTTGTGCTCTTAATATTCAGTGACCTAAGGAACATGGAAGGGAAAATAAAACTTTTGAAGTACAAAGATTTGGGGCATATCGACATGTCCTCAAATAAACCAAAGCAGAACAAGGCACAGATCTGAGTTTCCACTACTGGACTGAGGACTACTGATGGTCTGTTCTCACCACAGGTCTCATGCTTTCAGTTCTTCCTATCTCCTTACAGCCAGCAACTGAACTAAAGGAATGTAAAAATCAATACTAATAGCTTATGCATAATTTGTATGTTGCCAATCACTCACTTCTAGTATTCAGTGTGACTTTTTCTCCAGTGCCTGGCTACCGTATGTCTGCAAGTGGCAAATGTGTGTCATTACTTTTTATCACCTAACAATGTCAGAGAGATTAATTCATTCTCACCCACTGTTACCTTTCCTTTAGGTATCAGGGAAAACTCTTCTTTTGTAATGATCTTGCTAAACACGATATCTGCTGTCTCTCCACCATCCCATCATATGACCATTCTCAAAAATGCATCTGTCATACAACCTGAACAAGCCAGTAAACCTTTCCTTCCCACATCATATCATCTGTCACACAGCTTCTCAAACATCAGAGCTCAGTTAAGACGAGAAAAACGCTACTGCAAACTAATCATACTATGATTAGGCCATGACAGCAAGACACATGAACAGGAGTAGTATTTAAAGAGGAAAGAAATCAAGAAAATATACTGTTATTACATGGCTCTTTCTGGTAAGATATTTTCTCAGCTAAAATTAGTAGTCTCTATAGTGTCAAAGAACACATTGGGATTTCTTAACTTCTACTCACATTTTCATGCCTTAAATATAGCCTTTTTTATCAGAAATAAAAACAAAAATACCAAGGTGTTTGCAATAAATGCAAGCCATTAAAGAATTGATCAAGTGGTCTAAGGGATTAAAACCAGATTAAAATGCAGTGGAGGAAAAAATTCAAACTTCAAACAACTTTGAAAAAAAACCTGAATAGCCTACAGATTTTTTAAATTTTTTTTAATGTAAGATTAATTGGTTTCTTCATATGTAAAACAAAGCAAAACCTGAACTCACTCTCCTGCAAGAAAGCCTCCACCACCTACTTTAAACTCACTTGCTCTGTTCAATAAACCTGCAGGTTTTGGTTTCAAGGTGCATTGTGTAAAAGTAAAAATCCAGTGAAACTTGTGAAATAAAAGCTTGTCTGTCCTTATGTTTGCATTTCTATTTTCCTCATAAATCTACATATTTTTGTATATGATGGCCAAAGAACAAATTCTGTTCTCAATAAAATGGATTTCCAGCTAATAATTTTGTTCTGTGATTTAAAATTATATTATACATATGCAAGAAACTGCAAAACCACAGAGGAATATCTTGATAAAAATACTTGCTATATAAATGTACAATTTTTCTCATGATTCAATTTAAAAATAAAAAGTTAATCTAAGTACCAGACTCATTGAAACCATTAGGTGAAGGTCAAAGCTATATTTATCAATATTTTATGAACCGTCAGTATCCATCAGAAGTGTTTCAGAAATATTCACATTTTATTTTTGCAGTATTGTAAGAGAAATTATTGCCTATACCCTCATTCCCAGATTATCGATAGGTGAATAATTCATGTAACTCAGACTTTCTTTTTAAGGAGAGATAATGATGATCTGTATTTAAAAAAGCTTGCACTGTTAGTAAGGATGCTTAACAATAAAAGCAGTACTTAACTAAAACAACATCATTTTAAGCTTATAAAATTATGCAATAAGTATGCCTACATAACCTAATAGTCTTGACCTTAATAATTCCTTTACTGGGCTTTGACATTTTTGCATACTATTTTAATAACGGTACAGATAATTGAGCAAAAAGTGGTGTATTAAGATGGCAACTGAGACACACAGTGACTGACAAGTAGCCAGAGCAAGTCCTTTATAGCAAGGAAAACAACAGCAGAGAGGTGTCACTAAACCAGAAAGGTCATTCAATGACTTAGCAGCAGAAAAACTGTTAAAATACAGAGACTTTTGACTTTTTACCCAATGTGCCTTTTTCTACAGTAAACATATGTCAGTAAGCAATAACAAATGTGATTAACATTGTGCAAACAAAAAGGATGTTTCTGTGTGAAAGTGGCTAAGGAAAGGCTACGGTCAGCATTTTCTCCCACCAAATTCTTAAGGACTGCTGCACTATTTCTGGAAAAAAACATATTTAGTCATGGGAACAAAAATAAAAAAGAATTGACACTTCTGTACAAATCAATAAGAGTCTTTCACAGGCAAAACTGATCTACTATACTAGTAATTACAAAATGTGTTATGTGTGTTCATACCTAATTCCATGCTTGAATTTAATTTACTATTTCTTACCATTTCAAACAAATTTTATAGTATGAAGTAAGAATTTAAGTCTTTGGACTTGCAAGATTTTTATTCTGGTAAATGCAGGAGGAATGTTGCTTAATTTTCTGCCTTTTTAAAAACACACTCTTAGTTCCTTAGTCTTTTAAATATAATCTAAAAATAAATACCCTTTCTTCCTCAATTTTGAATTTCCCCATACACGAAGTGTGTTTGACAGACTACACTAGTTTTGTGCTGCTCATGTTTTTGAAGTCTACACACTGAACTGAAGAAATCATGCCTTCATAACATGGCAGTCAAATATTTTACCAGTGATGAAAACTCACAATAAGTAATTTTCAGTACAGGTATGTGTGACTGCCCAGCCATTTAAAAGTTACTATAAATCATCGGTGCCTGGAGACTTTTCTTTCAAATAATCCTTCCAAGAATTAGACACCATTTACAAAAGCATAAAAATTCTAGTATTTTCAGGCACTCTAGGTAAATATGTGTCAGATCTAAATTCCTATATTTTACTTAGCATACTTAGCATCTATTTAATTTCATTAATCTTCCCAAGTAAATCACCAGTCATACATTTCACAGCAGGCATGAATAAACGATAATCATTCAGTTCATTGAGCAGAAATAGTGACCTCCTAATACAAATACTCCAGAGAATTCATTGATTTCTCACCAGCCAGACTCCTCTCACATTTGCCAGTTTTTGCATTCTAACAGCTGGTTTTAGCAGGAATCCTGTTCAGCATTCTAGCTGTACTTTAGTTAAAAAAATAAATAAATAAACCTGTAACTGTGTCCAGTTTCGCTTAGTACAGGTCATGTTCTGCCACGCTGTACTCAAGAGTAAGTTTCATAAAATGAAACCTCAAATAAAACCACTAATGCAGAATCAGTTGGTCTAAATAAAATAGAGGTGTGTCTACTTTTATAGCTTCTTATTGTCTATACTTTTATGGAGAAGTATTCAATAGTAGTTCAGAAATCTCTTGTGTATATACTTGGAAGGAATTCTAAGAATTATTTGATTGAAGATTTCAAAATGGAATTACTAACTACCCCATAACAACCAAGAAGTTTTAATTACAGTATTATCTAACAACTGACTTATAAGTGTGTCATTACACCTCCACTATCAAATTTTAGGAAGTGATTAAAGGAAAGGTGGGGATCTTTCCTTTTCTGGATCCTATAGAGAGAAAACTTAAGCAATCCTATATTCTACGCATATGTGTGCTTGTCCTCCAATTGCATTTCAATTTACTTGTGAATACAAGTGAAATTTAACATAATAAATATCTCTAAGATGCTTCTTTTCTACAAGTGAAAATAAGTAAGCAGGGTAAAAAAGGTAGAAATTGGCAACAGGAGCTCTATCCTTACTAGAAATCAGACAATTTAGAGAGGACAGAGAATAGAAAGGCCATTTGACACGACATTTTGAAATTTCTTGTAATGATACCATCCTCTACCTGCTTGAAATACAAACAAATATTAAGCTAGGTGTAACTTGGCACTTATGAAACTTTAAAACTCTTCAATTATTTCTCTGTAAGAACAACAGTGCTACAGAACAAAACACCAGTGTTTCAGAAAAACAAGATATTTTTCAAACTAAAATGATTTCATGTCCTATATTTCTCTCCATATGCACATATTCTTACACACCACATGAACACTGCCTGCAGATTCAAACAATGCTGCATTCTCTTCTCATTTTTGAGACTAATTACAATTGGGACTGATATGCCATGATACTGGAATTGTAGTGGAATTAAATGACCAGTACACTCCCTGACCTGTGGACCTGATCAACATAGTCTATGGAAAAAAGCTGTCTGAAACGCACCATTTTTTAATTCTCTGTTGAAAATGCCCTTGCAACTGTCCACCAAACAATAAAATTGAAAAAACTCTTGTCACAGGCACTAGGACTTAGTGATGAAAAACATTTGCCTGATGGTACATGACCTGACGTCCTTGCATAACACGGCTGAAACGTGGCCATCCCTGTACCATGACCTGGCTCTGGCATAACAGGTATGAGCAAAATATTGCGTGACAAGTGTACTTTTTGGTTATGGAATAGGACATTTGGATTCCAGGTCCTTTCGTAAGAGGTTACGGGGCCTACTCCAGCCAAAATGTTCATAACTTCTTAGATGATAGCTCAAATTCCACTTACCTACCTATCCTGAGGCTATAAGAAATGTCAACTTTCAGGATTCTGAGTGAAAAAAATACATTAATAACCTTTTCAACCTCTCTAAGGTAGCTTCTTTCATTAAAAGCATTCTTCATACTAAAGAGCATATGAGATGCTACTTTTCTGGTGTTACTGAAAGCTTAGATGCTGTAGTCTCTGGATTACGCCTCGCAAAACAGTATCAGATTTGTGACTGGGATATCACAGTTACTTCCACACACTGCTAAGTTATGGATGTCAGGGTACATGTTGGTGAAATTAAACTTCAGTGTAAAGCCTAAGAAAACTCCTTGCTACTTGGCAGTAAAAAAACCAAACACACCCCCAATTTCATCTCTAAGCATGGAAAATGTTACATTTTTCAAACAACTTGAAAAACATTTGAATCATTTAATAACTTAATATGAATTAAATATACAAGTTAATTTAGTAATGAATGAGCACCCATCCTGAACCCATCCTGTTAGGGGGTGTTTAGCGACCTTACATGAAGTGGTCTTGGCAAGTCAGGCAAATGGGTGGGCTAAATAAAAAAGCTGGCTGAGAGAACAGGGAGTGCTGGGATCAGCTGCTAACGCACAGGGGTATGGACTGTCAGAGAGGTTTTACTGCTGCTCTTAGTGTTCTAGTGGCTCAAGGCAGTACAGGAAAATGTCTCTCAAGGGCACCGTCAAATCAGCTCCCTTCACATTTGTTTTTACTCCTTGATTTTGCCTTCAAAAAGAAAGTTTTGAGTAACACCACCTCTTCAGAGGTTAAACGTGTAACCACTGCATGAGCAGCCTGTCTGACTCCA
>WAAB01017193.1:115920-460001 GCA_013389865.1 Piaya cayana | reverse complement strand
CACACGCATTTTGGGGGCGCTCACACAGACGTTCCTCACCCCGTGCCCCTGTGCTGTCCTACAAGATTTGATGATGTCCTTGCTGACAGCAGGAGCTGTGCTTACCCTAAGGATCTTGTTCCCATGGGCTGACAGCAGCAGGGAGTGTCTTGCTTTTGCAGAACATGGTGCTGTAGCCCACCAAGATACCCAGTGAAATCTGGATCTAAGCACATTTCTGTGCAAGATTCCTAAAATGTGACAAAGTGGATTTACGTGGTTGAGTCACCTTCCCTGGAGGTGTTTAAAGGATGGGTGGATGAGGTGCTGAGGGGCATGGTTTAGTGATCCATAGGAATGGTTGGACTCAATGATCCGGTGGGTCTTTTCCAACCTGGTCATTCTATGATTCTATTCTATGATTCTATGAACGTGTGAAAACACACTTGAGTTTTAATTACTATTATTTAATTATTATTATACACACACACACACACATATATTGCAGTCATTCTGCTGCTATCCAGACTTAAGTTATACTTCTCTGCCTGGCTATGGTTCTGCAAATCACTTTTCAAAGAACTCACAGAGAACTGCTGAATTGCTATGAATGGCAGAAGTGGGTAGATGGAGCAATTAAGGTAAACAGTATTCTTTAAACCTTGATTGTTCATAGCCACGTCATACAAAATTTAAACCATATATTCTTTCACTTTGGTTTTGAAGCCTCTGTGGTTAAGAAATTTTATAAATAACTACAATTTGAGACTTAAGAACAGAAAAGTTTGGATTTTCACAGACAGCTACCATATAAATAGCAGTTTTTCTCTTTTCCCATGCTTCATTTTTGGCAAGGTCTCAGCAGCTATTAACTAATAAAGTGAACTCAAGATCAATGTTTTAAATCATCTTACAGCTGTGATTACAAACTGCTTTCATTTAATATATAGGGTTGTTTTCTAGCAGTTCTCAAGGCAGTGACTGCTGGGATCATACTAGACTTGAAAATGGTAAATAAGAATCACCACCAGAATAGCATGATTTTAAGACACAACCTCCTTCAATCTGAAAGACCATGCTTGCTATCAATGTAGACATCTGTAGCTAAAGCCTTAATGATTAAGAAATACAAGACTTACAAGGATTGACATCTCTTTTACCTAGAATGCTTTTCTAGTATAGGTAGCATTATAAGTCTTAGACCTATAATCACAGTGGTATTCCTGATTTTAAAAGATTAGACAAATAATGAAAGAAAACCCAGACAGAAATTAGGTAAAATTAAAAAAAAAAAAAATCACAGGCATTCTATTTTCAGTTTAATAAATTAGTCACTCATTCATCGTATTCCAGCACATCATATACCTGCAAAGAAATGAATTGTGAAAGAAAGGATCCACTGAAACTTAGAGAACGAGACCTCACTTTTCACACTTGCAGCCATGAAACCTTTTCTAACCACTGCAACAGCAGAGAATTTTTAATGACATGACATATGTGTTAGTTTTTACCGTCCTATAAATCTTCCAGTGCAAAGGAAGGGCACAAGATGAATTCTGCAGGAAAAGCTAACATGCATGAAGTTTCAGGAGACTGTACAGAGAAAAAGCCTGCACGGCACTGCATTGTGACATGACTCTCCTTCCTTTAATTAAGGGAAACTTGTGTGATCTACTGAAGCAGACAGGTAGCAACCCTTTAAATAATTTCATTCATATACAGGACTTATGCCCTTGGCATATATTTTATATTTTTATTAGCTACTTTTGCACGTAAATCTCAAATACTTCTAGTATTAGACCCGGTGTTTTATCTCCAGAGTATAACAAACAGGCAGACAATTTAAAACACAGGCTAGCCTTCAAACCAGCAGTGTCAAGGTTTCAATAAAAAAATATTAGGTTTTTGTCAACAAATTTTTAACAGTTGAGAACTAGTGAAACTAAATCTAGTAATCTCTTCTGTAAAGGACTGCTTCTGATTCAAAAAAGAAAAGCCTTAGTCAATGTTATCTGTTTAGAGAATGAGTACATTCACCTTTCATTTATTAGTTACAAACTATGCCAGAGAACTGTTTTATAGAGAATCCAGATATCTGCCTAATCACAAAACCCCAGCATTTAAGCTAAACCTATTTCATAAATTGAATGGATAAAGTAAGTGGTAGTTAACATAACTGAAACCTAAAAATGAACTTCTCATTTTGCAGCAACATGTGTTGTACTAAGTAATGCAAAACACATTTTGATATTGACTTGAAATTTAAAAGTGGAAGAAGCTGAGATGCACAGAAACTCTTTTAGGACGTTGATTACAATTTATCATTTTGTTTTACCATTACTGCACTCACACACACAAAACCCAAAACAAAGGCAAAACTGACACTCATGACATCTCTAGGACGTGAACAATAATACTGTCTTTTAGTAGGTTAGTCTGGTGTGATCATTACTGCAGAAAAGACAGCGCAGATGTTAAAGAACAACAAAGGCTGAACTGACTGCCATGCTGAGCAGGTACCAGACCGGGACACTAATTAAAGTTACTGCCACAAACTATGTGCATACTTTTACAAATTGGTAATTATCCAAAACTAATCTATCATCTGTTCATGCAAGCAGAAGGTTTTGAAAATCATATAATGAAAATTATAGAAGTTTCTCTCATGAACCACACTTTTGTGCTTTGTTGACAGATAAGGTAGAATTACCCACAAGAACTAAAAATTCATACCATTTATGATGCTGATACAGCAGAACAGTTGATAAATATAATTAAAATAGACTAAGTACAGTCATTTTATTACAGGTAATAGTAAATTAATAAATGAACAGTAAAAAAGGATAAATTGTAAAAAAAAAAGTTATTCAGAAATTAAAAAGAAAGATGTCTTCAAAATTAATCTATAATGGTTTTTATTAGCAATGATAACATGCCAATGAATATCATATTCAGAAAACAGATTTTCTGGTTTTAGCCCTTATTAATCTCGAAATAGCAGTTAACCCTACCACTGACAGATAAGTTTGTAATCTCACTTTCAGTAGTCAACATCTTGGATTAATTAATGAGTATCTGGAAATAAACATCAATGCAAAGGAAAAGAGAATTTGTTCAGTGTATTTCAGAAGGATTACTAAAGTCTCAGCTGGATATTCACTTCTTTTGGATGATCTCCTACTTTACTACTTGCAGACAGCACTAGATGAATAAATAGCCTAGACAATCCCAGAAAGCCATATCATCTTCACTAGTGATACCAAAGCTTAACACTGCTAAGGGGTCAGAAAATATTCCTCAGCCTAATAATTCCTTTAACTCCAGAAACAGAAGTGCTAACAAATGCATTTTATATGAGAGACTGATTTTTAAAACAGTGAATTTTATCTGCTTATGCACAAATCCTGACTTGCTTAAACTCTGGTATGTATGAGATGTCAACAGACTGAAACCAATGATACACTCATAGTGTACAAAGTCTGATAAAATTATGGAGTAAATCACTAAATATGCCACAAACAGTGAATATTCTGTTGAAAGCACGTATCCTTTATCTCATTTTAGAAGCTGTGTTACACGAAAATATCAGGCCTCTAAGACACTATCTAAAACAAAACGAGAAGAAAACTGAATACGTATTTTAAAACTGCCAGTTTGATTATTTTTAATTCATAAAGCTGCAATTTATTGGGAGAAAAATTATTCAGTTCCTTTAATATTGGAAGTTCTTTCACAGTATTTGCACACAGTTCTATTGTGGACAACAGGACAAGGGAGGTTGCAAAGGCAGAATGGTGACTTTCAATTAAGGGATCATACCTGTAACTGTTTTTGTTTTGACAGGACTGCTGGCATACTCAGAGGCTTGATTTGACTGCTGCCTTGCCAAAGGTGCACTTCCAACTGATGCTTCATCCTCTTTTTTTCGAGTTACAGACACGCCAAGTGGAACAGTTCCTACAGACTGCTAGGAAAAGAAGTGCCTTGTGAACCACTCAGAAACAAACCACATCAATAATGAATTATGACATAATCACAGGAAGCATGTCTTACAACTACTTATTTTGAAATGTATAGAAGACAACTTGAAACACAGACTGAACTCCATAAATTTTTTAAAAAATACTAAACACTACATTCAAAGTTGCAATTATAATTCTTTGTTTTAGCTCTTTTAGTCGGAAGAAAAGCTCTACAATAAAGCAAAAAATTAAAAAGACTATATCATGCTTATTAGCCACTCAAAAGGCACATGAATAAACCTGGATGACCACCAAAACAAAATAAATACCTAAATGTTTAACAGAAACTGGAAAATTTTAGCCAGATATGGAGCTCTTACAGTTTTGCAAAGAAATTCATCAACTTTCATTAAACTTTGAAAGAAAAGATGCATTGTTATTTATATATTATTACATTGTTCCTCATATTTTAAATATAAATTTTATCCTGACAGCTACTGATTTTGAATTGTTTTGTCTTTAAAACATATCAATAAATGACAAACTGCTCAAAATATGACACTGTTAAACAAAACCGAAGACACTGAAACCTAGTTTGAAAGATTTCATCCTTGTTTTAAAGATTAGAAAAGAGCAAAATGTATTAATCCACGTGGGTTCTGGAACTGGAGGTCCACAAGTGAGTACAGCCTCTTGACTTTGTTGTTACTTTTTTCACTAACATGAGCTAGAAAAGACAAAATCATTAAAAAAATCGGATCCTAAATTTTGTTTTACAGTTAGCTGTTAACATTCTGCTATAGCATCAGCTGCTATGTAAATTGTAGATGTATCCCAGTTGACAAAAGCAGATGATGTCTACTGTTGATTTTGCAGAGGGTTATCATTTAAAGACGACAGAAGTTTTTTTCTAAAGATCAGACATTAGGACTACATGCATCTTAATCAATTTTTGTGTAATTTAATTTTGTTGGTATTAGAGTGAAAATGTGATCCATATAGTTGGGTAATGAGAAACCTCACACGTTGCATTAAGAATCTGTGGGAAACAAATCCGTGTGAGGCAGGCAATGTGCTTGTAAATTTTCTCCAATAGAAAACAGATCACTGAATCAAATAGTGTGCAACACGTGCACCCATACAAAACCCCAAAACAAACAAAAAAAATCATTTAATTGAAGAATGACTTCCAAACGCCTTCAACATTTTCCACTATAAAAGTAAACTGAAATAAGAGAGACAATTAACTATTTAATCCCACTCCAGTGAAAACAATCAACTTGTATATACAGTGGTATGCAAAGTTAATAGGAAAATACTAATGTTAATGACAAACAGATCTCTCATCTCTCTTCCTCTGAAAGTAGTCATCAACTTTGTCTCCAAAGGCACTAAAAAGTCATTCTGGAATACTGCAACATGTCGCTTTGGTGTCCTCTAGCCATAACAACAACAAAAAAAAACCCCATCAGCTTTGAAAAGACAATTTTACACCACAGAAATACTTCCCACACGCATACAAAGAGTCTGAAGTTTTGTATACTTCCATCTGACACATTACATCACTTACTTTCAAAATTTAGCAGTTTATCTGATACAACCTTTCATAAGGCAAAGCCATCTGCAGCTTTCCCATGACAGCAACCGTTGAGCTATGCCTTGGCAGTTCTGAATGTAACATTGCAAGAACACTGAATTGCCAAAGCAAAGCAAGAGTTTCTGAAGAATTAATACAGACAATACAAGGAAGCACAAAAGACAATAGGATGGAAATACGGTTTGAAGAAGCAGTATCTATTTCTGAACCACTGAAGAAAAGGATCAGCAAAAGACAATAATAGCAAGTTACACCACTAGTCATATAGTGAAAAACATCAAGGCTATCACAGTCAGACAAAGCTGGAAGAAATTATAAGTGCTTGAGTGCTGATCTGGACAATGAAACAGCTGTTTCATCTTTGCTCACTGCAATCATGCCTGATGTTGCTCTTGATGACGCCCAGGACAATCTTGTCAGGTTTTTGGCAAAAGATTTCTGGTTAAAAAAATGCAGAAGATGAAAGATCAACCTTGAACTAGATGGAAAAGGATCATCAAGATTTGGGTTTTAGCCACAAAATGATGAGGAAATTGTGACTTGGGAAATAGCAGATGACAAGAGCCCCACAGCTGCAAGAGAAGATGGATTTGATGGGAAAGGAGATATTGCAGGCAAGTGTTATCATAAGCATTTCATCACAGGAATCCAAAAAGCTATCTATAAACCACTACGCAGTAAGGTTTAACACACCTACATGGGATGTAAGCTTTATGGTTACTGATTTGTAGTGCTTTCCAAAGAAGATAAAGAACACATAATAAAGTTATGGAACTACAGGAACATTTACACAAAGTTGTGTGACAAAATCAAAATCAGATTCAGAATAATAATTGTGGTTTTATAAATGCAATTATTTTTAGTTGCTGTTATACACTGAATTAATAATCCATGATAATCAGAGTAAGAACTTTTAATATTTTTCCAGTATAATTATTACAGTCAACATTGTAAGCTGTAGCTAAAAAACTACACGAATGCTATCCTTTTCCAAATTCAAATTTTATTGACAAAAATAATCTCACACATTACAGACCATGTTAAGTATGGGTACACAAAACAAATGCACATATATGCTATTTATGCGTGTAAATGGATCAATAGATATAGATTATATTTTTTATTTTAATTCATACTGCACCGTCAACATGACTTTCGAAATTATATCTAAAGATCTAAAATGAGAGAAAGGCACAGAACAATAATAACTAGGAGCCAATCAGCCAAAAATACCAAGCCCCAAGTAGTTCCTGATTTATGTGGAGATATGCCAACTGACTGAAGCCAAAATATCCTGTAAAGAGGACTAATGGAAATTTGCCCCAGGTAGAATAAATTAGCATTTTGTTTTACTTGATTTTTTTGGTAATTAAGTATTTTATTTCTGAATTATAACTTCCCATGAGTGTGAGGCTGAGCATGCAGATGGATCTGGGCACATTAGAAACACCTGTAAAGAAAACCTGACCAACTGAGTACATGAGTAACTTTCATGGAGGGATGCCTACAGAGTCACCTCCCTGGTAACAAACCAATGACAAAAGAATATGCCAAAACAGGAGCTTAAACATTATTATTAAAAGAATCAAGTGAAGCACTAGCTTGTAAAATGTTCAATTCAGTAGCCTCACCCTAGATATGGGTTGCCATCTTTGAACTTATTCTAAACCCAACCATTCCACACAATTAATTCTGCGTGCGAAGACTGATGTGTACATGTGCAGTAGCCTGCAACCAGCAAGCATGAAGAAAAATTAATGAAATCTTTGGAATGAGGACAGATGGTAGTTCTACTCAAGACACAGTGTTCTGTGAACATCTGAGATCAGTCATGCAATCACTGTCTCCCTCAAAGGAGACTATTTACCCATGCTGCAAGACTGTCCAAGAATGACCCAGAATGAGCTGCAACAGCAAAGATGATCTACCTTACCCAGCTTGCAGGAAGTTCTAATATTATAAAACCACAATTACTGTTTGACTATAGAGTTTCATTTCATTGTTTTGATTCCAAGATTTAAAATGTAAGCACACACCCAAATTGCTTCAGAGGGTTCAAACAAAACTAGGCATTAGGCTTAGTTCCCAATTTAATTAATCAAGTTAAAATAATCAAAATTAATCTAATTCCAAATTAAAAGGATTAAGAATGCCTAATTCTTGGAGTAAACAAAAGTATCTTCTTTCCTGGCAAATGAACTTGCTAATTCAAATGAAATTATGTGACTGTTTCAGGTAGGAATTTCAGGTACACTCAGAAAAGCGCTCTAGTGCTCTGCTGGGATAAAAGACCAACTGCTCATTAGCTGTAACCTTTCCAGGCCTAGGTGGTGAACTGATGTCAGACAAGAACTCCCACATTTTCACCAACTGATAAAAACGCTCTATCTGCAGTTTCAAGGGGCCTCTGAAAGTAGAAGACACAAGGTTCATCCCTATATCCTTAATCAGGTTCCTTACGGTAATAAGTGACAGATCCTGATAGGGATAAACAAAGTGCTTTTGGTCTACAAGCAAGATCAGAAATAAAAACCTGTTAAATAATTTGAGAAATATTTGTACACCGATATGATAATCATGTCTACCAGAGAAACACGCTTGTTTTAACTAAGCTTTTTCCACTGTTTATCAAGGTGGAAGAGGAAAAACTACAACTGAAGAGAAATATGACTCTATCTTCAACATCCAACTTTACTACAACATGGAAAATTCTTCAATTTGGATACTGAAACTTCCCCTTACACTGTCATTCACCATCAGAAGTGTTTGGCTCTTAAAGACACAAAGATCTGCAATAATCCAAAAGTCATCCTAAGACAGACCAAATTAGAGGAAATCCTTTTCTACATGAGTCTGCTAACCAAGTCATGATAATAAAATTATTTCTTCTTAGGCAAATATTCTAGAGAGATCTCTGCTGCAGGCCTCTGAATGAAGAACTGCCCAAAGCATACCATCAAGTGTTGCTAATACCCTCAAGCTCACATTGAACTTTCCATAAAGTAGTGAAAGGCTCTTACAGTACAGTAACATTCCTAAGGTAATGGTAGAGAATAAAGAATATGATAAAACAGTTGAAGGAATAAAATGAAAATGGATTAAATAGAATTGCTAACAACCATTTCTATAATCTACCTACCTGGTCAATGGAAAAGTTTTGGTTTTGAACTTAGATACACAATCTTCTATGGTGTAGATGTTCATTAAAAAGGGTATAAATTCAGATTCTGGAATCATCTAAGTGTATTAGATTCCAGTTATTTAAAACATAATGAATCTAGAAGAAGTGCAATGTCTTTTCCTTAGTTGTTCTTCTATATGACTAAGGATTTTCACCCTGCACTGCTGGTTTTAAATCTACTTCACTACTGAAACACTCATTAAGTTAGGTAATAACATGTACATCTGTACAGAAGAGGCAAAGAAAATGACAGAAATATGAATCTACATCTATGCCTACACACACACAGTTTAGTCTTCACCAAAATTGGTCATTTCACCTCATAAAAATGAGTAAAGTAATAAA
Organism: Piaya cayana; assembly: GCA_013389865.1. Lineage (NCBI taxonomy): Eukaryota > Metazoa > Chordata > Aves > Cuculiformes > Coccyzidae > Piaya > Piaya cayana. The sequence goes on along the minus strand of WAAB01017193.1, from coordinate 450,937 downwards.
AGCATTGACAAGCCATGAAGCCATTGTAATGTACAATAATGCACATTACATGCAATCTCTTCTAAATTCACTGTAAAATGTATCACATAGCTGACTGTCTCATATCAAAGTATAGCTAAGGCTTTTTTGGCAAGGAAAACAAACTCTTTAAATATTTATCTGTGCAAAGCTAAGCATGGCTTTTATAACAGAGTAGATATACGAAAAACACCACTGGTTTACAAATTAAAGCAAGCCACATTTGAAAAAAAATCTTCAAAAAACAGTCTAAGTAAAATATTAAATTACTGGAAACAAGGACTCTAAATGTAGTTTTGTTTTGCTTTTTAACAGGGAGGCAGTGATAACCAGCAGTAAACAGCACACATGCAAGAAGCCACTCCTCCAAGGATGTTGAGGCTCTAGAGCATGTTTGTGTATGAACATCAAGCTAATTCATACCATGCTAGTTGTTAGTGTCTGTCTCTGTACTCTAACCCTACCTCTGTGCTGTATTTACCTGCGTCTGAATGTTATTGCTCCACATACATCATTGTTTGTTGTGTGACTGTACACGTTCAGGTGTAGTATCATTAATAGGGTTGTTCAATGTATTTTCGCAAATATTACCTTCTCCACAGCTATTAACAAATCTTATTAAGTCATGTGTTGTTATTCTTAATAAATCTGACATGTTTGTCCAAGTCTCTGCAGTTCGTTATAACTGTTTAGAGGGATTAAAAGGGGATTCTCCACTTCAACCAGCTAAACTAAATTTATTGCCTTTGTAACGTGGTTGAATTTAAAGCCATTTGGAATGTGACACACCGGCTGATTATCAATTACACTTACATGCTTGTTATCTTACCTACTGTGTATGTAGCAAACTGGATGATTATCAGTTACCCATGTGGCATTGTTACAGTTCTGACAGGCTGGGCATCGTACCCTTGTGCTGTCAGTTTGGAAGATTCTGCCTAGCAAGTTGAGTGATGATACTTTCCAGTCTTGCAATACCGTTAGGCAAAGAGAGTCAAACAGATTGAGAAACTCTCTTCTTGAAGTCCATTTTATATATTTTCAGATTTACCCAGTGATTATGTTAAGCTCTTGACACATGACAGGTCTCAGTAGTTAAAACTAGTTGCAAAATACAGATCCTAAACAGTGAGCATCAAAAAAAATTCTCTCTATTCTTTTAATTAAACATTATAAATGGAAACATTGTGGAATAACATTTTTTAATATGCAAAACAACATTTTAAATAATTCAAAATAAGATTAACAGTATGTGCAGCAGACTAGAAAGAGCAGGGTGAAAGAAAACAAATATGTGCAACAAGAACACACTACTAGCATACATGGAAGAGAATTTTCCCCTCCCCCCACTGCTTGTCCCACATGATTACATACCTGTTGAACGTGTCTAGTAGTGCGTCTCTGAGGTTGGTAGATTAGCCAAGCATACAGGACTGGATCAACATTAATTGTTAAACCTTGTACGCTGGACAAGAGTACTGCACCTATACACCGTAAAAAAAAAGAAAATGTAAACTATTTGCTAAAGAATCTCCATATATGTATTCTATTTTCTTGAAGAAAAATCATCTTTTATGCAGGCTTTTGGTTGGACTGGACTTCCACATATACTTATTTTAAACTGCAATTAAGAGTAATAATTAAAATGTAGACCCCCAATAACTTCTTGAAAGTGAGAAAACTGCCAAGCATTGCCAGTGTTAAGGACACAAACAAAAATGCAGGGAATTGCATTTTGATTTTGCTTATTACAATTATTGCCAAGAAAAATGCTTGTTTTCAAAAGCGGAAATACACACAACACCTTTCCTCAGATTCTCAGCCAAAAATAACATGCAAGAAATTACTCAATGAGACCGCTGGCAGGAAGAAAAGAATATAATGCATGACTTTTCCCCAGCTTCAATAAACTAAAACTTGGTCTAGGATAGTGGGATGTTTTATTAAAGACAGGTCTAGCTTAAGTTAGTGTTCCATCCAAAGTTGCTCAGGACAAACATTTTACATCTAAATGGGGTCACAAACATTCTTTAGTGGACTAATTAGGTAAAACGAGGCAAATTTTTGAACTTTGCTAACTTTGGCACTCTTGGTACTGTGAGCTCCTAGGATTTTTATTCTGTTTTACAATATATTTTATTTTCTTTAAATGTCACTTTTCAAGTTCTAGAATTACGAGACAGGGCTACTCTATCCTCATTTCTTAAAAGTAAACTTCTAGTTTTCTTATGGTTCTTAAGAAAAGCTTATATGAGAAACATTAAAGCTCAAAATAGGAGAAGAACAATTATTAGGATCCAGAAATCAGCATATACTTCAAGCCAAGCACCCTAAACCCCAGTTTATGAAGCACTGTTTCTGTTAAACCTGCACTAAAAATCTATGATGCATTAATTTAGTGAAGCTTTTGTTTTAATAATGCTGACAAAGTCTCTATTGCACCACAACTTAAATTACAGAGCTCTAAAATTCAGGAGCAAATGGATCAATGTAATAAATAAGTATCGATTATATGGAAAATTGTAGGAAGAAGTAACAGGCAGTTATCTTTTCACATAAGTTCCACAATTTCATAGCAAGTAAATAAATGAAAAATTCAAAACACAAATACTGCTTACTGGCAGTTCCTAGGACCAAGTTGTAGAGAATAAGAGTAGTTCTGTAATTCAAAGAATCACAGGTCCCACAGCAATATAGAATATTTACTATAGTGTACAAAATAATTATGCAGCAATCTGAATTTAATAATGAATTCAAGTAACTTCAGCAATCTTGCCATTCAAAGTACTTTCCAAAACCCAGCAAAAAAATACACCTCCAAGCATATAATAGATCACCAAAACTATAAACAAACAAACAAACAAAGATATAAGTTACGAGTTTATTGTACGTAACAGAATTTTCAAATCAGCTGAACTCCAAATGGCAGAAGACCCACCAACCTAGGACAACGCAAGCAAAGCCTGATGAGTACAACGAGAAAAAGGCAGTCAAGAAATGCACAAAGATAAATCATCTGCCTAGCACAGGCTTGGAGCTGGAACACACACTGAGAGGAACTCCTATACACAGACTAGTCTATATGATCTGATGGCTTTAAATGTCAGTAATAAACCTTAGAAATAAATCTGCAACTTAAGGGAAAGCTGATGTCGAGCATAAAGTAAAGGGGCAATGTGCAGCAAGAAGATCAGTGAACATGCCTTGCGGCAGGATCTACAGAAGACTACAAAAAGAAAGAAGTAGTTAGCAGGGGACTGATAAAGTATATGCCACAATCAGTTTTTATAAGATACTTAGATGCCAAACTAAAAGAATGCTGCATCTTTAAGAGATACCGCCTGTTGTCAGCAATACTTAATGAAAGATTTAATGTATATGTGATATGACAAGTGGGAGTCAGAGACCTCCCAAAGAGTGAGGAATAAAATCAGCCTACAGGCAGTCAACAAAGAATCCCACATTTATAACAGCCTCCTGAAGGAAAGAGGAAAAAAGAAGAAGAAAAAACAGTACTGTAACACATGATGCTAGTTACTGGCTTTTGTTTCTTGTTTACTGCAAAAAAGGTAGCTAAAACCAAGAAGTTCAATGCATTTAGGTCATGCTTTGAACTCAAACTATCTTTTCACTTCAGTGAAGTCACACTAGCACAATCCCATAAAACTAAAGCAAGGTAGAATAGAGAGCAAAACCAGTTCATTATTCCAGTTGTTTTCTGTCATTAATAGCTTGTGTTTGGAAGAAAAAAAACCTAAGAACAAAAATACAGTAGAAGAAGTCAGATAAGCAATCCCATTATTTGCATTTCAGTGTAGCTGTCAGGTAACTTTGGTCTTCTATCGAACCACCCCAGCCACACTGACTTACTGAATTTTACTGCCACTTTATTCAAAGAGTGTTTTAATCACCTATGTAAAGTCCTCTTCTGTATAACAGCTGTCTTCAGAATAATTACGCAGTCAAATAAATGTTTCTTAGATTTGCATCCTCCTTCTCCCCCCAAAAACTCCTTAACTCAGGTATTCATACCAAGAATTAAGAACCCCCCAAGTTTTCAAAGACCTCACTGATATAAGGACCAAGTTAAAAGTTAGCAGCAGGCTCCTTACAGGTCTAAGAAAGAAATTAATTGCTACTTTGTCTCTGTCAAAATGTAATGCTCGAGTTTCCTGGATTTCATTAACGCTGTGGTGAACTTTTTCTCCCCTTCTCTTTTCTCCTTTTAATTAAATTTACATTTCAAAAAAAGCAGACCTTAGTCCCATAACACACTAGGCTTCCTTTCCAGATCCAGTTCTTGCCAGAGTTATCTATTTCATCAAGCTAGTAAATGATTTGAAAAATAAGAATCGAACCCAACACTGTGTAATCTTTGAACATTTGAGAGTTTCTTCAAAGCCATACTGTCATTTGCCAGGCATAGTTTGGACAAATAATTTCTTTCCTCTTCAGCTGTTGGTTCTCCCCTGTGCTTGGGTTGGCTCTGCCACCACCTCCTGTCGCCCTGAGTGCTGAGCAAAGGCTTCTGGAGGAGCAGAGAAGACAGAGGTCTCCATTCTGGGGATCTAGCCCTACTCTCACCTTCCAAAGCAAAATTCAGACATAAAATAAGTGGCATAAGAAGGGAATATGGTGTGCTTTTCCTGATCACCTACAGGATGCAGCAGCAGAGAGGCCAGAGTTGAAGGTAGGATAGGTGAAAAAAAGCAGAGTCAAGCAGCAGAGTGGTGGTGTGGTGGTGCTGCGGGATGCCAAGTGGTGATCAAAGAATGGGAAAGGGCTTCAAATACCACAGAGACAGAAGAAAAGGATGAAGACAGCAGGATGGTGAATGAGAACTTTGGGAAGGAGAACATAGGAGGAAACACTTGGTAAAATTGCTGGCCTTTCTGGAGATGTAGGAACCTTGTGAAAGAGTAAACTGCAACACCGAGTCACTTCCCACATTTTGATGCAAAAAAAATTTACTAGGAAGTGTAGACAACAGTAGTTCAGTTAAGGTCAGTTATTGAAACTCAACAATGTAGTATAACGCACTAGACATTGAGGAGCAGCCCTGCCACTTATGTGCTGAAAAACATACTTTGTCTTTTCATCAACAAAGGATCAACCCGGCAGAATTCTTTGATATTCTGCTCTGTATGTTTGCAGTATCCAAGCACATCTACAGCACTGTTTCCAGTAAACTTTTGGTAAAACATTTTAGATGCTTCCCTATAAAATGAACTGAAAACCCTTTACAGGAAACTAAAAAGTTTATGTTATAATTAATGTACATTTTCTGTTGGGGAGGGTAAACAAGTATGAACAAAGGGAATTATCTACAATAAAAACTAACTCTGACACGTTTTGTTTATTTTTAGTAACTAAGTAACTAAAGAAAATATTGCGTGATCTTGCTATATAAACTGCATCACAAATTATTTTAGCATCGAGCTCATGACTTTTAGATGTCTCAGGACACGTGAATGATAAGCAGGTGCCGATACAGGTTGAATGAGAATAATGAATTTACTATCCAATTACCATAAAGGATAACAGAAACAAGAAATATCTTCTTTACTCGTTACCTGACTGATTTGAAGGACATTTCCACTAAGGCGTACTACAAAAATACAGACCCTCATTGCATATTACACCCAAAGGAAGAGTTCTTTTTTATAGAATTACATAGCAAATTAGTTCTTTCTGCTAGTTGACTTGGAACAGATGCACTGTAAATCACTAAAAGTAGAAATATCTAACTCTGTTAAATTTTAGCCTGGAAGTCAACTAAGCGGAAAAGGGTGCTCTTTACTACTCTGCTTGCTGCCAAAATGGCTCACTTACCCATGTTCCAAATAGGCTTTACCAATTAGCTATCACATGGCACCACAGACATCGCCAGTCACATCCCAAGCTGAAGAAAGACCTGCATTAGCAGTTATGGACAGCAGTTACATGGTATAAAAATTAAACATGCAACTTTTTTGTCCACTTTGGAATACCAATGACAAGCCAACATGATTGTCTTGCAAAATAATCATCTTAGAAATGGATTCCTGTACTTCATCCTGAATTGTCAAGTCAGACAAGGAAAGAGATATTTCAATGTACATTGAGGTTCATACAACTGTAAAAAATTAGGTTTTACATTATAACAGTTACAATAATTTCATAAATTTTTCCAACTACTGAAATATATGTCTGCATGTCTCCCTATTCGAGGCTTACATGAATAATTACAGATGGCCTTTTGCGTAAACATCATCCCAATTTTATCTCAGACAAAAAAATCCAAGTCTACTGTACGTAAAATCAGTTTCATCAAGTACTTAAAAAAACCTCCAAAATCAAATTTTCCTAGTTGCATTGACTGATATTGGAATAGTTCATTAAAACAGAAGTAATACAGTAACATTCTCCCATTAACTAAGGCACTTTGGTCTGTAATATCAAACACAGTTCTTCAGGCAGCAGCTATTTCTTTGCTCAAGCATACACACACCATAACATTTTAACACTATTCAAAAAAAAAAAAAAGCTTTTGATCTTGGGAAACATTCAGTAAAAATTTACTTCTACCACTATCAGAACCTTGTAACTCTCCTCCTGAGGTTTATAGCAGAATAGCATTAAGTGCTGAAACAAACGATGTCAGCATCATCATTTTTCTTTCAAAAATAGAGAAAGTGGGGCAGACAAGTAAACTTATTAAATCACACAGCAGGACAGCAGGACCTAGGGATATAATTCAGATGTGTAGTAAAGTTGTGTCACAGCTCAGTACTTAGTGTAACTAGTAGCAGAAATAAATGTAGGGGCTTGACTTGTCTTAAATGTAATTCTAAACCACATGGGCAGAATTTCAATTGAATATTCTGATAAGCTACCACTAGAATTAAAGAAAAGAAACACCTTATCTCCATCAATATACATGCCTAAATACTCACAAACACCAGTTTATGGAATTACAGCCAATGATATAAAATATCGAGGACAAAGCACACAGCTCCTTAATACACTGGTTAACAAAAAGGGCTGTATGTCAGGCATCGTTTTTCTAAACTATAAGGAGCCACATTTCTGCAAATCACAGAATCATCGGGTTGGAAGAGACCCACTGGATCATCAAGTCCAACCATTCCCACAAAACACTAAACCATGTCCCTCAGGACCTCGTCTACTCGTGACTTAAACACCTCCAGGGAAGGCGAATCAACCACCTCCCTGGGCAGCATATTCCNGTGAGGGGCCCATAAATAATCAGTGACTCCTCCACCAACCGCTGAGCCACAGCGCAGAGGGGCGTGAGGACAAGCCTGGTCCTTCGGAGGTGACCTGAGGCCAGGCATAGCCAGTCAAGGGGCAGAGAACAATCCTCAGTTATTTCATGTCATCTCTGTCCCTTGATGTTATGAATGGCATTGAGTCCACTTAGTATTTTGTCTTTCTTACTGAGGAAAAATGTTATGATGTGCCAAAATGTACAATGCTCATATTTAACTTGTTTGCTATATCTTTTCAGGAGAAAAAAAAAATCTTGAAAGGCTACTTTGTTTTCCAAAATTCATTTGAGCAAAACCTATTTCTTTTAGAGAACAAAGTGATGTGGGTTCAAGGTAACTGTTTAATAAGCAGTAATTATCAAAAAAACAATAGGAAATGTGCAGATAGCTGTAGTATACAGAAATATCAGCTTTACCAGGATGATGACTGAATTGTCTCTATGAAAACACAACAGCAATCTTTCAATGCTGAGCTGCATTGTACCTCTTCTTTAACATCTAGGTTTTTCATGTGAGAACATCTCATTCAAGTATCGCTTCCTCAGGTTCACTTTTAAGTTCTGTTTATATACTTAGCCATCATAATTACTATTCTGTAAATATAAAGAGAATGAGGAGCTCTACATCCAACTGACAGATAGTACTATATAGATAAGAAAGCAAGGATATACCGTAACAACTTCAAAACCATATTGTCAGTGCATGACTAAAACAATATGAACATTTTAGAAAACAATGTGATAGAACACTTGGTCTGTTTTATTCATCAAGGAAAATGGAGTAAAGGACTGCTCAAGTTGCCCAGAGAGCTACACTTCCACTTGGACAATGCAGGGTGGCCTAAAATGACTCCAAGCAGAGGCTATGACCAGAGACAGTGCTACACAAGCGGGTGTTCAGAAACCTGGCAGTGCTTACAACTAATCACTTTGTAAACCAAAGTTACCTACTAAAGTCTTGTTCCTTTGTCTTTTTTTCCCTACCCTGAAGTCCCACTAGAAAGCTAACTAATATTTGATGTGTTCTGGTTTGAAGTTATTTAGATGAGACTTAGCTGAAGTTAGAAAATTTATTCTACTTTAGCTCAAACCAGAATATAATGTCAGAAATCTGATCAATCTGACCCCAAATCCTTAGATTATCTTTATTACACAGCTTCACAGATAAGATCTGCTCTGCTAGCATTGCAACACTTTCACATATGAAAGTGTTACCTCTCAGGCTACCAACTGTTCTGTCCCTGTATCTGATAACACCACAATTACAAGTATGACAAAGATTAGACTCTAACTAATGCCAGAAACTACATTAACTTGCTCATAGCTGACAAGAATTTAAAAATGTTTAAAAAGGCTTGAGGAATTCTAGCTTATAGAGCTTGTTTAGCTCCACAACAAAAGAACTCAAATACATGTAATGTCAAGCCTGCTCCTTTTCATTTTCCACATGGAACTCACAAGTTACTCACTCTTATGGATCAAAAGGCAACTGTACATTCCATTAAAACAAAAAGGCGTTTGGTGCTCTGAAAGGACCATGAGGCAATTTTCCTAATTTTTGTTTGCTCTACTTGGCTGAGACCTCCTCAATCCGATTATAAAGGCTGTAGTGGCTATTTGTCAGATTACAAAGACTTTTAAGTTCACTTGTAAAATGCTGTAATTCCAAAAAATGGATTTATGATAAACTACTGAAAACAGATGTCCCCTTGTGCAGAGTAGAGAGAAAAAGTTTATATGGATATTTTTTTCTTTAACAAGAATTCTGTTAATTCCTATATTTAACAGGCTAAGATTAGAAATGAGAGATCCCTTCTTTCATTTAATTTCAGGAGTCTAGTACTACTTTTGGATTATATTCAACTCTGCATCAAGAATGTGAACAAGTTTAATTAAAAAAAAAAAAGAAATGCTACACCTCAAACCTAGTGAGGTTTAAGGGACAACGTAGATTTAGTTACATAGTCTACTGGAATTCCCTATACTAATTCCATAAGGTGTTTCATCAAAGGCTTTTAAGTAAGCTATGCTACTATAAGGGATAAGAGAGGAAGTTAAATAAATAATCTGAGATTGGATAAATTATTTAGGAGAAAAGAAACAGTCATTGGAAAACATAGTAATTTTCACTGTGGAAAAAAGCAGATCTCTGCAGGGACCTAAGCTGCCCAAGACATTCTGGGAGTCTCGTGCGTGACCAGTCCTGCTGAGCTATCCAGATTAACCAAGAACGCGGCTGACTGAGGAACTCCCAAAGTATCTCACCTGATTCAATACACATACACATACTCTTCCTGCTAGTATCACTCATATCTTAACATAAAAGTAAAATGATAATTAAGCTGATTCTTTGACGCAACAAATGAGATTTATGTTTATTCTAGAAAAGCATTAGTTCAGTGTTCAGTAGGAAGGAAGAAAAAGGCAAAAAACCAAAAAAAAAAGTATAACATATACCACTACATAAATCCATTATGTATACAGATATTGAGAACACTGCATGCAGCTCTGGTCAAAGGCAATACTTTAGGCATTCAGACCTGGAAACTTCGGTTTCACAATATGATTCATTAAGTATTTATGCTCCCTGATTCACTCTACGCTCCATGGCAAAAGCATTATACATTCTCCAAATCCCAGAGCAGACGCTACAGAACTAAAAATGAATCTTGAATTTCACTTACTGGTTAAGTAATTTTCTTCTCCTCATTTTTAAATGATTGACTGTTTACTGCAGTTAACTCCAGAGTAAATGGGATTTGAACAACACCAGGTCCAAAACACCTGCATGAGGAGCTCAGAGCCTTAGACAAACTGCAATGGCAGAACCTCTTTTGCAAATGTAATATTACTTGTAGATTTTTGTGATTGCATTATCTTAGTAAGCGTATATACAAATAAGTACCACCAGTAGCTGCACTTTACACTGACACTGATTGACGAAGATACCGAAGTCTCCAGATATAAAACAACAGAATTCTAATCACTGTGCGAAATCCTGCCACACACTTTGATTAAAAATAGTCCTCCAAATTCCATACAAAGTTCTGCACAGAGAACTTCAGCTGAAGGACAAGGGGTCATGGAGAGGTAAGCCACCTAGAAAACATGCCAATGCACAAAGACATCTTCCAAGTGAGCAAGGGAAATCATATTTTGACCAAGTGATTCCTGAGTAAAATCTCGTGGTTGCTTACAGAGTTTTGTCCAAAATCTACTTCACAGAAGCATAGAATAACCTGAGTTGGAAGAGACCCACAAGGATCTTCGAGTCCAGCTTCTGCCCTTGCATAGGACAATCCCAAAATTTACACCATGTGTCTGTGGGCATCGCTCAAATGTTTCTTGAATATGGTTAGGCTTGATGTCATAACTGCTTCCCTGGGAACCAGTGCTCCCTCACAACTCTGTGTGAAGAACCTTTTCCTAATATCCAACCCAAATCTCCCCTGGCACATCTTCCTGACATTACCTGACACTTGCCCTTGTAAAACTTCACGTGGCTGGCAACTGCCCAGCTCATTAATCTGTCTAGAATGGGCTTTTTATTCTTTGCAGATCTACTGGACTGCAATAACAATGAGAATCAAACGACTCTGCACCAGTCAGAAAGCAGACTGAAACTGAAACTCAAGCATCTTGATGGACAAATGACTGATCTTCAGGACCTAAAAGACAGCCTGAACGCTCCAGCTGGAAGTTCACATAATAGCAGGTTGAGTTGGATAAGCAATCTATCATATGATCTTTCTTGCTGTGAATGAGGGCGTTTACAATAAGGGATAGACAATGTTGAAAAACTATATGGTCTAGTATGAGACGGTTTAGTGCAAGGCTGATCAGGGTGCACACTTCCAGGGATCTAGGAGACTAGCTCATACGGAACAAGAAAACAATGAAGAAACTGAGAGCAGAAATCTTGAAGTTATCTTAAATAGGATGATTTTGAAAGGACTAGTCATATAGAACCATTCCTAGACTTGTGAACACTTGTAAAGCCAGAAATATGGCAGGAGGACATTAGAAAAGCAGCACAATATCATCTTTGTCATTAAAGGTCAGATTTCCTCTTCAACTTAGTAAGAGAGATCTATACTGCATAATTCTCAGCAGAAAAAACCAGACAGGAAGACAACATAAGAATCATTGATATCTCATGCAGCTTAAAAAAGCACAACCCCCCTGAGGTCTGCTTGCAAGGCTCTAAAATCATGGCAAATAGTTCTTTGCTGCAATACTTTTCACCCATGTCCTAGCAGGGAAGAGAGGACCACATATCATCATCTCTCTTAATGCAGAGAATACTATCAGTCATGATCCAAACATATTACCCTTCACCAAGCTATCAGAATACCTAATCTGCTGTCTCAACTTTTCTACTATGAAAAACAGTACAGTGAAGCTTTAATACATTCATTTTACAAACTATGATTTTTATGATAGTTAGGCAGCTAAAAGTGCATCACAACATACATAAGCACCCTCATATCAGGACTGCATCCTTCCTTTCTCTATGACTGGACTGGTAGAGTGTTACCACACTTTTTCTTCTACTGAAATACAACATTATAGGAAGATTGTGAACTGATGACAGTTAAAATGAGCAAAGCCTCAATATATCACCTTCTAAGTGATTTTCAACAGAATCTCCAGTTTGTCACTTTTATAGTACAGGTTTTAAATGAAAACAAACAAATGCTCTGCAAAGCGTTAAGGAGTTTCTTAATACAGTTCAGCTTCTGTATTTATAAACACCTCACTATTGTCTGCCAAAAGGCTGTTTCACAATTTCTTACAGCAGTATTCCTCTGGGAATTGCAATGAGATTCTTCCCCTTTGGCAACAAGACATCCAGGGAGCTATTTTCATTCCTTCTTCAGCAGTTGAAGGCTTGTAGTGTTCTGACTATGGATACCAACTGGTCTTGCAATTTAAGCTATAGAACTGAAATCTTTTCAGCAGTAGATGCCTCATGTGACTTCTCTTATAAGTAATTTGAATAATACACAGCTGTGGTTTCTGTTTCCTTTTTTCTTAAACCTTATGGCTCCTCAGAGGTAACACAAAACACACAGAAGGTTTCCTATAATTTCTTAGGTACTCAAAAGAATATACTCAAAGACACAGAGGTTAAGGTATAAGACAATAATTTAGGAAGGGGAACATGCTTTACAGTAGAAATTCCACGTAAGTTCATGCTTTTCTATAGCAGAAATCTAAGTAGAGGAAGAATGGAAAAATATGTATCTTCTAAACAGAAAACACTAATTCTCAAACTCCGTTACATAGCTTAAAATTATTTCATACTCTACACCACTAATTCAAACTGAAAGCAAGAGATTCTAGAAAGAACATTTTTAATTAACAACATAGCATACTGGATGACTTGTTTAAGACATTAGGGTACTACTAAGCAAAAAAATCCCACACAACATAAATACCAAGGAGAACAGCCCTGTTGCTGCCTATTGTGAAACTGCCTAATATCCTGACTGAATTTACATACCAGCATATAGATAGCACATAGTGCAATCCCAGTTCCTTGCCTGCAGTTTTGTCTCTTACTTCTCTAACTTGCAACTGAGATTCTAGTATATTCAGCAGAACAAAAAGCTTTCCTTTGTATAATCTTGTAAATAAATAAAACACAGAAATAATTACTCTATTAATCACTTATTTAGGCATCTCTATATGAAATGTAAAATTGTATCTTCACTGGCATTAATTTTATCGCCTTCTGAAGTAGTATACAGTAGTTACAAAGAGGAATTGGTAACATGTCCTCTGTTTGATAACTTCCAACACTAGCATTTATGATACTAGAAATGCACAGTAATTCAGACTGTTGATAGCTGTCACAGTCCCTATGACTGTTACAGATACAGATTAAAGAAAAAACTTAGGTGTCCAAGGGAAAACTCGCAGTTCTTTCACAGAGATGAAGCAATTCATTTTAAAAATGCCAGAAAAGACAGCATCCAACAGAAAGCACCAACACAACTAATACTGGAGGAGACAATTCACGAGCCTGCCTTTATACTGAGGGCAGTTTTGAGTATTTTTGAAGTACTTTTAAAACTGAAATAACCTTCTAGTTCACAGAGATAAAGGTTCCAAGATAAATGGAGGGCTTCAAGGCCAGGTTGGATGGGGCCTTGGGCAGCCTGATCTAGTGGGATGTGTCCCTGCCCAGATTGCCAACCTAGTCTATTACAGAAGTTGCTTTATTCTTCTGAAATACAAAGCTGTGAGCCTGCCATGCAGCAAGCATCGAAAAAGAAACTGTTAGCCTTTTCACATCAGAAATTAATGCACAAAACTGCAAAAAGAGCCAAAATTTGCAGAGTTCATTTCTACCTGCAGTGAACAGGGAGACAGTTAATTTAATATTTAGTAGTTGTTTCAAAATTAATGCATCATTTGGTTGATTTAGAGGTACAGGCATGTTTATAAACTTCAAATGTACAGTTAAGGTCAGCTGTTAGGATAAAAGATTCCAAAGACTCAGAAGAGCTCAACTTGATGTATACAAAACCAGAAATACCTAATAAAGTAAACTCATTTTCTTTTAGAGTGAAATACGCGTTCTTGAACGGTGGCAAGACTTGTGAACAGCATCTCCTCATTCATGAGGATCTAGCCAAGAACTTACTAGGGACAGCCTTGCTAACTCTCATAATTAATATTTCTGACTTACAGGAATAGATTAATTGTGCTTTATGTGTATATATATTAACGCATTAGTTACACTGTTACATAAACAAACATTTTCAGATCTGTTTTTAATGTCTTCAACCACTACTAAACTTCTTTAAATAACTGAAACAAGGTGAAAATTAATTGCTTATATACATTTGGTAAATCTAAACAGTTTTCTAGTTCAGTTATTGTTTTACTTCACTTCCCAGCTAAACCAAGAGCAGGAATCTTACTTTCACTTTTGGGTTTCAGTGAATGGCTCTCTTAATTAAAAATATCAACAACACTGTCTAGTTGGCTATTATTTAGAAAAGTTTGTTTGTTTGTTTGTTTGTTTGTTTGTGTGTTTATATTCTTTAAAAGCACAAACTTCTCCAAAACGGGCACTGGAGAAATCACAGGTAAAGTAAATTAGAAACCTCATCTCAAGTAGAAGTGCCGAAAGCTGCTGTCATACATTCAGGCCACAGTGGGAGTTTTTAAGTATGCTGCCTTGAAAAAATGGTTTTTAAGTGAAACCAGCTTTCATGTTTTCACAGTGTCTTCTGAGAGACATGTTACAAATAAACAGAAATATGTAACCTTCAGTATTATTTTGGCAGTAAGCTGAACACTGCAGCTCTATGGTTTTATGAACCTCATTTAAGAATCTCAGAAAAAAATGTTTAGTAAACAATATAAAACATCTGTACAAGCGTCTTAGGAACACAGAGTTTATGTACAAAGCAAACTTTCCTGTAGATGGCAAACAATATTTCATGACATCTTCAGAACACCAATTTTCTGAGTCGAACTTTTGGGACATGCTCCAGAAGAGCGCCATGTGCTCTCGCATCACACTTCACTGATCAGCAAAAAATGTACTGCTACAAACTTAATTAGATGAAGTCTTCCTGCACTTGTCAGTGCACACATCAGACTATTAAAATTACAAAGAAGAAACCCAATCAGGTACAAACAATAAGAAAATAATCAAAGAGTTCTGAGCAATCAAATAAAAGGAATGCTTACTCGTAACCATGCTTTAGATACTCCACACAATTTTAAATATTCTGCATGACAGCACATATTGAGGACCCTGTACGGTCTCTTCTGTGTAACCACAGCTCTACCTAAAAAAAATTGTTTGCTGATCCAGATATCTCTGAGCTGTATTTCTATGCTGGGGCTGGAAAGATGCCAGTTTCAAAACCAAGAGGTGAACATAACAGCCACCATACCATGTAAATACTGTACTTGTAAGAGGAAAGAAGCTAGAGGATTTAATCTCATCTTCATTTTCTTGATATTAAGGGAAATAATTCTGACCAGCTTTTTCTCCAGTTCATTAATCTCACAATCCTTTATTATAACACTATGTGTAGAAACCAGATTTCTGGAATAAAATGCAGCTGTTTAACAAAGGCTTGTGCTTGTTTATACCTTTATGTTTTGCGATATTAAGTGGATACTTGGCCTTTGGGTTGGGCTTTTGGTGGGGGGTGTTAACTGGTAAGAACATTTTACAACTCTTGCAAAAGTGACTGCTGCATAGGCATTTCACAGCACGCAGCTGTCATTCTAACAAAACTCCATCTTGGATCATGGACTGAGTGATTTAAAAGTTCCATTAAGTCGCAAGTTTAAGAGGAAACCAGTTGATGTATACTGATAACAAAAGGAGCAGTACCATTCATGCTGTGTTTCAGTTGCTTCCCGCTCCTTACCACATCATTAATTTTACATAGGGAAAGCTTTATCTGCTTTGTTACTGTAGCTGCATAGCTGGTTCCTCCTTTTATGTAAGTTTATACCAAGTCCAAATGTTATTAAAATCGTATAAGCTTTCCATAAATATTAATCTATGCTCAGCTATCTTGAGAGAGACAATTTGGATGCTAAACAGTGTCCAGCTGAAGAGCAATACAGTTGAAAATAACTCTGCTTACTTAGCAGTTTTCAGTCCAAGGCAAAAGCAGATGAATCATTAATGCGACTGCCTTGGAAATTTTCAATTTCATGTTCTTATTTTATAGATAGATGTGATGAAAAGAATCTTTGTCTTAATATTCAGGCAATTAGCCAGAAAATTATTTCATATTGTCAGTAGTATGGAACATAGAAGTTGGTTTTGTACAGTAACTAACTTGAGTACCTCCTATTTTAAGGAAAAGAATGTCTATTCAGATACATACAGTTGTGTTTGCAGTCTATCTTGGAGAAAGAAACAGGGAGGCTCACAACAGCAGTCCCCTACAGCTACAGACATATTAGAAGAACATTATTTAATAGAATCTGATCTAAAAACCCTCAGCTAGAAAGCTCCTGGGTTGAGGTACAGTGATTAAGCAGTCACCTTGTTCTGCGACTTGTACTGCCTGCTCGTCAGAACATAAATGTCTGCATCTGCCAAATCTCAGAAGATCTGAAAGGACCTTAAGATATTTCATTAAATGCAACTGTCCCTAGTACTCTTACATATTCATTTTAACTCAGATTATATGCTGAATTCTACCTTAATGCTTTTCACACAATGACACAACCCTGAACACCTTCCTGCACAGCAGAAAATCATTATCACAAACTGCATTATGATTGTAACAGTTTGCAGCATGTTTATAAATTCAGAAGAAATTATTTAACAGCCTAAAGGATTTGTATTTTCGAATACATGACCGTCTATTTCTCCTCATTTGTCAATACATTCAGCTACACAAAAGCAGGATGACAGATTTCCATGGATGATTAACGGATGTTTTTGATTAAAGCAGGCTAAAACTGAATTTTATTAAAAATTCCAGCTGCTAAGTATTTGAATATTTGAAATAATTCTAATATTGATTAAAAAGAAACACTATGACAGCTCTAATACAATCCCAGCAGTGCAGCAAGAGTGAAAGAAAGCATGAAAGTAGTATTTTAGTGAAAATGAAACCCAGTTCTAAGAAATACAGTAAGTAAATGTATCCAACTCAAAAAATGCTAGAGTTCAAAATTTAAGCTAAATGTGAATAGCAAGGTTACCCTTCCTAGAACTTCAACTTTTACACCTCTGTCCTAGACAGTGTATTCAGAGGCTACATTCAAATCAGGTATTCTTCGGTTATAACACATGATTATGTATAAAAGTTCTAAGTCTTCTGCCTCAGAAATTAATTTTATAATTAACATAGATTAAAACCCATCTGTCTTAAACATCTATTTTGTGTCAGACCACAACTTAATGAATACTACTTGTACACGGCAAAAAAAGAGTTCTTGTACATGAAAGATGAGCATTTTTAACATCAAAGAATCTACCACACATCTCTTCAGTAAATATGACTTATTTACTTAAGTGGAATTAAGTTAATTAATGAATATATCATCTGTAGATCTAATATGAATTTTCATTGCTGTGCTCATATTTTTATAGATGAGGTTTTAAATATCATGTATTTGGTATGCAGCATATTTTAAACTGTGAAACATTATTATAAGGAAAATACCATTGGGATAATCCATACAGTATTCACAGTTAAATAACCATTTACTGATAAAAATCCACAAATTAATTCAGTTTTGTGTTATTCTACACAAACACATCCATTTTCATCCTAATATCTAAAAACTACTTAGCATTAACTAGTCTAACGTATTCTACAGTTTTAATGCAAAAGATATCACTGTTAGTGTAATATCTAGAAATGTTGAGATGTAAAATTGTCTAATTTCTTAATCTACATCTGAAGAGATAACATACTGTTTAAAACACTCCTCAAAAACTGATTTATTCCCAGTCTCACAGGATATGCAGACTGACTCTTCCAGCCCTAGCAAGGACTTCTGTCGCAAGAGATCACCATATTCAGGAATTGGATGAGAATCCCCCACGAACGCCACTTGAAGAACAACTACACACATCTTCTGTCAGATTTAGTCCATCCTCCCTGACAGCCTGGCAATGCCCCTGGCTCAAAAGCCCCCAGACCTGGCAGGGCATACTGGCTGGTACATATTAATTCTGCAGATTCTTTCAGGAATTAGCAGCAATCTCATGCTAACAAACTCAAAAGATGCACTGCTTGTGCCTATGGCAGATAACACCAAAAGCAGCGTTACCTCTAGGTAGCTGGATGAAGTGTAAACACCGAAGTAATTTTGACAGTATATGCAAGGATTCTATCACATCAGATATCTCACTGGAAAAAACAATGTAATCTCTTCTAGCCACAAACTGCATGGTGCTCAAGCTCTGGAGCAGCATAAGTCAAATAACAAAGCCCAAATGTAGTGTAACTAAGTGACACGTGAAAATTTACTTTCCTGTCACTACTGCAGCACTCAGAAGCAACTTACAATTCTGAACATCTTTTATGTGTTTATCATTAGTGAAAAGCATTAGTAAAAATTCTTTAAGTTGAAAACTCAGTCTTTGGTGAAGAAAACTTTCCTCATTGTTCTTTCACTACAAAGAGAGCACATAGTGTAAAATAATAAATTAGATTTTAAAAATTGAGAGAAGCTACAATATCCCTTTACTGATGTATTATTTAATCACAGGCAATGCCATTTTCAAGTTGAGTTGCCACACAGAAGTTCATGGTTTTGCTGATTACCAGGAAACTCTGGATTCTAAATGTCAGCCTTTGAATCCTATCAGTGCCTGAAGTAGGAATACCTGACTCAGGCTTCCATGTTAGAGGGAAGGGATGGAGGTGGTGAACCACACCAAAAAGCAGAAATTCATCTTCTCTAGTTTTCTTTCCAGTGCACTTACTGGACCAAGACAGTAAAAAAAGTATTATCAGAAGTTATGAAAAAATCCAGCTTCCTCTACAATCATCGACTATCTCCCAGGCACAGACTAATAGTACAGCCCCCTAAAGAGACCTAGCAGTACCCTCTGGTGATCCAGGTCAAATTCAGCTGTGTTACATGGGCAAAAAAATGGACCAGTGCCTCCACAGAAGCTACAGATAAAGGAGGAGCATTCTGTCACCTCTGTTGGGGAATTACAAAGAAGCACATTGAATTAGCATATATTTGTTCTGCTCTGTGAAATTCTGCTACAAAATTTCTTTGTTGGAATTAATTAAAAAAATATGTGTGCAGTTGGGGCAAAAGGATACCAATACCCATTATGTTCAATGTATTTGTGGTAAGTTTTCAGTCCTTTGCTAACACTGAAGATAACAGTGGTAGGTAGTGCAGTTTTAGAGGGTGGAACAATAAAAGATGTGTTTGCTTGCTTGGTTGATTTTTCCTTTTCAAAAATGTGTAAGCGATTCCCACAGGAACATCGTAGACTAATACGATTTAGATCAACCATGCACAGAAGACCAGTGTTATCTTTTGGTCTTTTGATACGTTTGGGAGAAACAGTAGAAAAAGGTAGCATGGGCAATTCTGGCACTATTGCCGTCTCAGTGGAAATCCACCTTTCAAAAGCCAACCAAAGTATTTAACTATATGGCAAGATCTACCATGCTAGATTCCTTAGGAAAAGCTTAAAAATATATTTTTTTAGGTAAAATTAAGAATTAAGTTCTTAATATATTGATGTCACTACTCACATTTTATATCTTATCAGCGAACACAACTGTCATTGAATATGAGTTCTAATCATTCTTCATCCATTTTATTATTGAACAGCTTCTTTCCACCTGTCTCATCATTACCTTGGTTTCAGCTGGGAAAGTTAGGTTTTTTCCTACTAGCTGGTATAGTGCTATGGTTTAGATTTAGGGGGAGAATAGTGTTGATAACACACCAATGGCTTTATTTATTGCTGAGTTAGTGCTTACACAAAGTCAAGGACTTTACAGCTTGTCATACTGCCTTGCCAGCTAGAAGGCTGGAAGTGCACAAGAAGATAGGAGGCAACATAGCCACGACAGCTGATCTAAACTAGTCAAAGGGATATCCCATGCTATATGACATTGTGTTCAGCATGTAAACTATTGGAAAAGTGGGCAGGGGGCCACTGCTCAGGGACTGGCTGGGCATCAGTCAGCAGGTGGTGAACAACTGCATCACTTGTTTTATATATTCTATCATATTTAGTATTTTCCCTTCCTTTTCTGTCCTATTAAACTACCTTTATCTCAACCCCCTTTTCCAACTCTCTTCCACATTCCACTGGGGCAAAGTAAGCAAACAGAGCTGCATGGTGTTCAGCTGCCTTCCAAGTTAAACCACAACAATCATCATCTTCAATTCTCACGTTCTGTTATTCCCAACACACCAAATATCTTTACTCTCATCAGCATTTTTCCTTATTTCTTTAAACGCCCTTCACTTTTACCCATCATCATATCCCATGCTCTTACAGACATGTTGTCCTATCTGGCCCCATCTGGTTTTGTTTCTTAACTATGTTGAGTTTTCTGAACCTGTACACAGAGTTTATTTTTGAATGTACGATTTACTTTTACAGCGTGACAAATAATTTGTTGTAATCCGATTTGAAATTCTATTTTAGTAATGGAAGATGTATGACAATTATTATATACAGATCTCATCTACCAAATAACTATAAAGTTCTGACTAAGCCTGTATTATTTCTATTTGAAATTTAAACAAAAACAATCAAGAAAGAAGATTCGCTGCCTTGCATACATTTCAATGCTGTAAGTCAAACCTGACAATAGCCATTCAAATATATTCTTCAGTTGAACAGATTTAACTGGAACAAACTAAAAGGAAAACAATTTCAGAAACAAAGTGAGCAAAACAAAGACAGTGGTTTTGTTCTTCTTTCAATAAAAGTTACGGTAATAGGACAAGAAACTTCTACATATTTTGGATTGTCACTTCATAGAGATTCACTGGAATAGTGTTGCAGAAGAATTAGTTAACTCAGACCATGTGGTTCTCAAGTTTTTTCTCTTAAGGAAAATAAGGCACAAGAGAAGGAGCATGTCACTCAGCTCCACTTCAACAGCTGTCCTTCCACTCCATTCTCTCACAATTTTTCTCTGTAGTCATTTTACTGCTGCCTCCTGTGCAATTGGCATTTGCGCCTGGCCTAAAATGGCACAGAAGAGCAGTGGATTCATTAGCACTGAGCATGAAAATTAACATTTATCTGACTACACTGCATTCAGAAGTAAACATTTTAACTTAAATACTTTCTTAAAATACTATTATCCCTGCTAATTCATATTATCTTAGTTATCATTTGTTATCATTAAGTAACTAGGGACATGAATAACATATTGGTAAGCTACCGTTACTTTGTTAGTTGTTCAAAAAATGTTTTCATTCTTTTTCTGTTCATCACAGTAAAATCCAGCATACACTGTCAGGCCTTTAATCCAGTGATCTGTGCCATTTTGCAACACTGCCTGTTTGGAAGGCAAATCACTAAAAATTGCAATACAGAATGACCAGTTTTGTTAATAGATAATCAAGCAGAACTTGCTATCCTTACAATGAGGAGATGCTTCTCATTTCTTTTTTCACTTTATCTTTATGTTACTTCGTGTCAGTTTAATTCCAGTATTGCAAAAGAAAGCCCCAATCTTAAAATAAATCTGAAAAGTAAATCATTTGATGAATAGGTAACTGACTAGTATTTACAAAGGTTTAATGTAGATATGAAAGTTGTTGTAAATACCTACATATTCCCCACTCTTCCTACAGACAATGCACAAACACTACTGCCTATCTTCCACAACAAATTCACGTTTCTGAGGGACGTTAATGCCTTGTCATTTGAAAAATTAGTTTTATTAAATTACACATAAGGTGAACATAAAATAAAGAATTCCATGCAGCTAATGAGAATGAACTATTTCCTAGGTATCAAATAGGGGAAAAATATTGCTGTATGCAGCAAATATTGTTGTTTGGCATCACTTTAATGGTCTCAAAATGCCAAAGAAACCAAAACTAGTACTTTCAGGAAAAAAAAGTAATTATTGACTAGATTTAACAGATTACAAATCATTGTCACTCAGAGAAGAACAAATTTAATGTTGCAAATGGTAACGTATATATCAGTGTATTTAAAACAAACTGGAGTTAAGCAAGCGTATAGTGTAAGCATGACACTAACTCTGTACTTGCAAACATCCTTTCCACACAGAGCCCTTTGGGACATGCAAAGAATTTATTGAATGAGCTACTTGGAATAAATAACGAACACTCAACTTGGCCTGTAAGAACACTAAGCTTGGCCTGTAACACTTTAACTGATTGAAAAGAAGTTTTAACTGTTTCCCCAGTTGCCTGGAAATGGCCATTTTAAAAACTGCTGCTGTGGCTCAAGTAAATCTTTATTAATCCCTCTTTTTTTTTTTTCTGATGTTCCCTGTATGGGGCTTGTTAAAAATAATCTTTTAATTCCACCAGTTCAGGACTGAAGATATAGTAAGATATAGTGAACCACACAAAAAAAAAAGTTAATTAAAAAAAAAATATATATATATTCACAGAAACCAGTTAATTCTGGCAGTAAAATTAGCTTAAATGATAATTACATAACCTAAATGACAAGGTACATTTCTTCCATACTTAGCCTTATCAAAAATCACCTGTTACTCAGTTACATGGACCAGCTACATGACTGGGTTCTAAAGTTGTTAGAGATGACCTGTAAAGTTTTATTTAAAAAAAAATTGAAATGGATTTTAAAAGTTGGTAGCTACTTATGTGAAACTGATTTACAAGGGCGGATTAAGTACTTGAATCTCTGCTGAGCTGTAAGATGACTTTCTAGAAAACTTGTAGGTTGCAGGTGCATTTGTGAGACTACCAGACATAATTACTTTAAAAACATATTTCTTTCCAAGTTACCTGTTTGAGAGAATCAGCACAGAGCTTGCAATACATTGTTTCATTTTAATATCAAGCATACAAAAGCAAGTTGAAATCTAAGAGCTCAGAGGTGACAAGGAAAATACTTCAAAAACTGCTTTATATACAAAATGCCTTCCCTGTATATCTACTGCATGTTCTGATTACATCCATATGGGGGCAGTAATGTTAAAGAAAATATAATATCCTAAAACAGCCTCCTTAATTAATTTGTTCAGACAATCTCACAACACAAGGTTCTCAATACAATATTAAAAAAAACCCAAACATGCAGGCTACTGCTCCTCAGAGTGCTGTTTAAAGCACTACCATGAAGTAATCAGTCTTTTCAGCATCCAGAATCCAGATCTATTTCTCAGTGTATTTCATGTCCCTGTGAATGACGAACAATTATTTTTGCATTGTATTTACTAAATCTAAAGCAATACCTACAATGCCACACTGTCCTAAGACAGGCAGCAAGAAGGAACTCATTTGTCCATGACATCTTGAAGAACTAAGGTGCTGAAACAGCTGTTACGGATTGTCACCAGAGTAACACTTGCAGAATTAAAAGAACATTATTTCAATGTAAATTATTCTATCAGGTCAAATGACTTCCTCCTCTGTAGAGTACCTGGAATCTCAATGGGATAACCTCTACCTGAATATTAAGAGCAGTAGCCTCTCCCTTGAACTGAATCTGGCCTGAACCAACACCCCTTGTCAGACTCACAAATTAACATTATTTCAACTTTCATCCTGTACCCCTCAGGCAAACTTTCCCAAACTTGCAGCAAAAAAGTTAATTCTTCCACAACTTTTCCACAAAACTAGATGAATAAATCACCACAGATAATTCAATTCTTACTGAATGTACTGGTAGTCTACAGGGAAGAAGTCATTCATTGTTAGGTGAAAGTCTGTAGGAACACAGCAACCAGCTCTACAACTTATTAGAAGAGACAGATGAGGAATATGAGCTATGGAAACATAGATTTTTTTCAACATTTCACGGGAAACCCTCAACAAAAATCAAAAGCAAGTAAGTTTGCCAAACAGTGATCATTATGCTGACCCCTTCACCAAAACTTATCATTACAGTCACCCAGACGGCCTTCCACCTTTCCTAGCACAACAGTTCTCAAACTTGTGTGGTAAAAGGGTGTGCCCACAAGGAAACAAGTCCCCTAAAATTCAGTCTTCGTACCACTCAGAAGACCAAAAAACCACTAGCTTAACACAAATTGCAATGTACTGTAATCTCATAAACCAACCATCATATGTGTTCAAGACTCAATGACAACTACTTGAAAACTTATCTGGCATAAAGAAAAAAAAAATCAGTCCAACATGCGGTTATTCACATCAGCAGGACTGCAAATCACTGCTATAGTTGTGCTACTTGGAAATGGAAGTTACATATGTTTATCTTCTAAAATGATAACATGCTTAATTGGCTCTAAATACCATCAACCTAGACAGTAAAAGATCTTGAGTCTACTTAAGAATAATCATAAGATCGCCTTAAAAATCAAAATACCATAAAACCTACATCATGTAAGATGCAAGGCGCGTGGGATGTGCATTCAACTTTAAAAATATGAGTGGAAGCGTCCTTGCCTGAAGTTGTGTGTATATACATTTCAGGATGAAATCAGCCATTCTCATTACCCTTCAATGAAGGTAAACCTATTTCTCCCTCACTCTGCATTTCTCAAGATCAACTCTCTTACCCCTTCATCATGCTCTACCCTCCTCCCATCCTCTCCCCGCAGCTCATCCAGATGCTATTCATAAGCAACTCCCAACCATTTGTTCAGTTATTCACAGAATTTTCTTCTGTTCATCCTCAGAAAACCACAGGAGAGAGATAAATAGGAAAGTAACTGTAAAGTAAGTAAAGTAAGTAAAACTACTTTGAACTGTGAAAAAAAGAAAAATAAATTCTTAGTTCTCTAGACAAGAATATAGAAGTCAAAGTTTAAAGCCTAGATTTGAAAAATTCTAATGAAGTCTGCAAAATGACATAATGGCATGTATTCATATTTCATGATGACAGCTTGTAATTGTTTTCTTTTTTTTTTCCTAAGGAATTATCAGACTTCTTTATAACTTACTGTACTGCACAAATAACTGTGATTGGAGATTCTATCTAACTGTTTTAAGGGTTAGAAAGAATGATAATGGGTAATGGGATGGGTGAAGACTTAAAACAATTATAAATCCATAGTAGCCACCTAGTCATTTTGCAGATACAATAGCCTGATGTCCCTTCTGAGGCAGCTGGTCAAATGCAAAGCTTGACTTGCAGTTTTCAAAGCAGCAGTGATGAGCTCTGCTACTCTGGAGGCACGCAGAGACTATATTAGGACTGAACAGCACCCTTACTTAGGAGAGAATGGCAACGTTGAAGTATATTTCCGGAGCAAGGGAAGGAAAGCCTTATTATCTGTGCCTGATCATTAGCTCACAGAACAGACACTTTCCTATATAAAGGGCAGAAAAGGGTCAGAGCCACAGAGCATGTCTAGTGATTATGTTGATAGCTATCATGCCAGCCGACAGCTGGGGGAATTGTGGGGTGCATTACACATGAAGTTGACTTTATGCCTGCAAAGATATCAGCTTTCTTCATAATTTGGAACTAACAGGGAGTTTCCTCTTAAGGCAGATGGATTTTTTTCTGGCTATTTGAGAAGGATCTTGGTTGTTAATGCTAAGAACCTGCACAAAGAGAGAGAACGCTAACAACTGCTTTAATTGCACTTCTGACCAGAATACCCACATCGATACTGACTAGCAGAGCTACTGTATCAGATAAAATACTTTGCTCAGAAATTTGTTTGTCCTATGCAAACAGGATTTCTCAGATTTAACATTCTGGATTTGCTACTAGCAATTGTAATTTTGCTTATGAAATACATGCTGAAAACTTTTGGTTTTGAAAAGCAAACCTGATACACCCCTGGTACACAAGTTTACATTGAAAGAAAGGAATCTTACTATACATTAATCCTTGCGTATTTATGGTGTTCCTAATAAAGACTCAGGAGTGCTAACTGGTCCACACTAAATCAAGAAAATATTGTGTTCTCCTGAAGTAACAGAGCAATGTGGCAACAAGTTTCAAGCACAATTCTTTGAGTTTCTGTTAGTAACTATTGCGTGACAGAAAAATAGAAAGAGGAAAAAGGATGGAAAAGTAAAGAAAAATAGGAAAAAAGTAGAAAAGGGGAAAGAATCTAGTTCCCTTACCACAAGTAAACAAAACACATTTTCCAGTTTTACCTCCTTGTTGAAAAGCTTGCTGTTATCTAAAAGACAGGATATTATAAAATTCACTACCTAGGTACCTTGAATTTCATTAATTGCCCAATCAGGCCACACATGCATTTCAGCCAATCTCTGCCTGCTCTGACACTGCCAGCAGGGTCCAACCAACCTCTGTGCTCCTAACCACAGCACCTGCAATATCCAAAGGAAACTCAGAGTATCGCTTTCTCACTGACAACTAATTACATCAGCTAAGCCCCAAACCTTAACTATAGGACTTGATACTGACTACCTATTCTCTTAAAATGAAACATCTGATATAAAGTTGAGGTTTGAGAGAAAAGATCATTTGTATGTACATACATGTATATATACATGCACATCCTTATATGCATGCATACATATGTATATATATGTACTTGGTCAAACTTTGTCTCCCCTACTTCATCATCACCCTTTAAATCAGTCTAGTATCCACTTCTGTTTTGATTACATAGTTAAACAATTAGATACATCCAAAAAGACATGAAAATATTTCACCTGCACCAAACTATCAGTTCGGATTGCATGACCTCTTATCCATAGCACAGAGCCTTTACAGGATAATGGAGCCAGGAAATCCATTGTCCATGTGAGATAATTATGTACCATATCATTTACCTGTTGAGGCTTGATTGCCTCAGATTGCCTTGGGGTTTTTTATCCCCTTCAACCAGCTGCCTAAGAGTTTAAGTCTCAAGCAGCTATAAGACACTGTTCTAGCCTCTTCAGATACCACATATGGACAGAAGTTTTCCTGCCTTATAAACAGGAACATGAGCGTGCACGCTCTACACACACATACACAAATGCTTCTTACTATCATTATTTAGTTTATTTTGCACATCTCGGATTCAGTATGAAAAATCAAAGCTTCACTCACAACATTCAAAATGTAAGCTATGGTTACATTACCAGGTCCATCAGTACTCAGCAGAAAACACAGGTAAGTGTTGGGCTTTGCTTTGGTTATCAGACGAAACTCAAAAAACATTCCTCTCCTCTTTGCTGACTCCTGATTTCACCAGCAGCAAGGCTGAGTGGGTGACCTAACAAACCTTTTCCATCTCTTACTTCTGTGCTGACTGACAGGCTCACAAAAGAGAAGTTCTTGAGGATAAATTTGAATGGAGACGGGGAAATGCAATGCATAATGACAGTGTAAGAAAAATTAAGAAATTAAGGAAAAGAAAAGTATTTGGGAGACTGGCCAATTTTTTGCCACTTCAAAGAAAAGTGACTTTTTGCCATTTGAGTATCTTGTCAGCAATAGATGAAACAAAAGTTTTAGTATTATGTATTTTTTGCAATACAAAATACAGCTTTTACATAGTATTACCATTAAAATGGCAATTTCATGAAATACGTGTTAGCTGAAAAACGTGTATGGATTTACACATATATAAGTTAAGAATTTTTAAGTTCTCTATCATCACAATTAACTTTCAGAGCAGCAAACTTAACCAAGGATCTATTAATAATTCAGCAAAATAGTAGATGGCAAGTGTGAAATCACCTTGCAAGTTGTAACAGTACTTTCCAGTAATACCATTATAATTAAAAATCTGTCATCATTGCTACTTAAGACAAAGCAGTGCGAGGGTTCACACTTAAAGTCATAAAAATCAAAGCTATTTTCCAGGAAATAAGTTTTGCTCCTATTTCTATTCCAATAAAAGTTGTGGTCAGGAAAAGTAGCCTACTGCATTCACGCAATCAGGTTTGTATCTTTTCTTATAAATCTAATACAGATGCATATAAATAATTATGCTAATGTCATTTCCCAGTATTGAAAAAAAAAAACCAAACCTGAAGGAGGCTGCCCTGCATTCTGCATTTCTAGTATGTGGATTCACCAGATAAATATGCCTTTTTTCTTCCCACAAAAAAAGAGTATTTCAAGGCATTTCTCCTTATCAAAGTAAGATTATTAGTAGAGAACCTTCTTTATTTTTATATCATTCTCTTCACTGTTGTCTTTACTACCTGTGCTTAGAATTCTCTCTATCATGGTCCTGTAAGAGCACAAGCAGTTAAAACAAATAAATGCACAAACTAACAAACTAAAAATCTCTCGAGACCTGTCAAGGCAAGAATGCCTAGTAGTGTGCCTACAAGGGTGGGATTACTTTCTATTTTTGTCAAAGTACTGCAAACTTCTCACTCTATCCCAATAAAACCAAACTCACTCTTGTTCCACTAATTCAAAGCACTGTCCTAACCCTGCTAATGCTTATCACCACAGCTACTGGTTACACCCCACACAGCAGCAGAAAGTTTATTACTTTCTCCTTAGCAGGCTTCACAGAAGAGGAAACAAATAAATAAGCAGTAGAAAGAGAAAAGCTGTATAAGAAAGGTGTTAACAAAGGACATTGCTATCAAAGAGCTGTGCCACAGACAATTCTATAAATTAGCTGCATAATCCAGTGAGACTACAGTGACAGCTCTAAAGCCCTAATGCCTGGGTTTTATCAGGCAAAGACAGATCTAGGTCTTTGACATTTTAATGAAGCAGAATTATTACTGATTTGGGTTATCAAACCAAGAAGTCAGAAAGAGTGAACGAACCAGCAGCTAGCTGATCTTTTCAGCATCAGCCACTTAATAGTAAGAGAGATAAAAGCTTCATAGAATCCAACATTTTCTGCTTATTTAATACTTGAAATATGGAACTGTAGTAGGAAAGTGCTCTCTATCAAAGATACTTAAGCTCTTTCTAATTTATATACAAGGAAAAAACCCCAAAACCTATAAATCTGAATACCAAGTCTGCACTTGAACTGGCATCCTATCAAACATTAAGGGTATGAGAAGTGTCCCTTATATCTGACAACCTAAAAAAAAAAAATTTGTCACATTTCAGTTTTACACCTTTTCCTTTTGCAGTGTATTTTTAAAAACAGCCAAGGAAACAAACAAAATAAATTCTATGGGATCTCTTCTTCAGGATATAAACAAAAGCAGTTGAGCAATTTTTTAGTCCTAATTTGAAGATTAAATATTTATACCAGAATGAAAATTTTGCTCTTGTGATATCACAGCCATAGTTTATGAGATTAAACATCAAACGTCTTCTAGAAAGTCATGCTCTCTTAGACAAAATATGGAAGCAGATATGCATAAATAACCTAAATATATTAAACATTTTTAAAATGTTGGTCACAACACAAAATATTTTGTCACAACTTCACTAACTCTCCAAGTGTGAGGATTCAGGTGATTCATTTTAGATGTCTGCTTCCTACGTTTGAGAAGCAATATAACTTCATAGCTTCTGCAAGTTTCTTATTAGGCCCCGACTTTGCTTTTTAAGACCTTCCAATGCACTTGTTTCCTTTTTTAAAGGTCTATGTGATACTCATGAGGTAAAAATACAGTGATAACTGGGCTTAAAGGAGCAGAAGGAGAGAGCACATTAAAAAGAGGTAAAGGAAAAAAACTGGAAACATTCCTTTTATGAGGTTCCTTGTATTTCATGCAGATTAATCTGGCTTTTGTTGGGCTAGCTTTCCAACCCCTACTATCATGAGAAGACTTCCTATGTTCTCTTCTGGCCCCAAATCTTACTAGGTTCATAACCTTTTCAGCAAACAAATATAAGTTTTACTAGTACTGGCATAAAACAACCCTGTTGAAAAGTTAAAAAGGATTAAAGAAAGGCTCTTGCTATGAACAGCTGAAGAACCATCTCTAGTTTCTCAGGAAATAACTCATTTCTGAGCCTTGGGAGCACAGATGTAGGGACCCTCCAGCTCTTCCCCAAGTGTTAGTGCTCAGGATAAGGTGTGAGGCTCCAAGATTTCCCAAAGCTCCCTAAAGCTTTGGTGAGGGCTAAACACACACATGCTTATGCCAATGGGGGTTGTGAACTGAAGAACCCTAATCTTGACAGAGGGAGTGGAGGTACTGTTACACAAATTATGAAAAAAAAACCAAACCCAAAAACAACACATGTGCCCAACTTTTTTTTCCACCATTTCCATACGGTACAGATCTATACAAAGCTTTTTCACAAATAATGAAACAGCATTTAAATCATTTATTAATTTCTTATTAAACGCTGGATGGTCATTTTAGCTGAAGGTTTATGCACCAGTCAAAATCAATGCTATTTATTTCATTCTGGTGAAGCAGGAGTAAATATTGTCTGCTTGTGTCTTTTTTCATGTGGTGTCTTACATTCTAACTAAGATTCTGTTTTGAAATAACAACCATTTATAAACTGAAATACCACTGATCCTATGCTAAGAAGCTTAAGGTATGCAATTCATCTTGGTTTTATGTTTTTTCATCATCCAAGCAAAACAAAATACACCTATTTAAAAGAAATAAAAAGAACAACCTCTAAAATTTTCATCTGTAATCGCTATTCTTCGCTTTTCCTGAAGCAGTGCATGGAGTAATTCCTCAAAAAGAGATGACTAAATACATTATCTAACTCTTCTTCCTTAATTCTTAACCATCCTTTAAGAGTAACTAGTTAAGATTTTACTTTAAAAAATACAAATTGTGCCTAGTAAAAAAAAAACAACTTGCAAATTCAGAGCCTCAACAGAAACTTGATGTACTATTATACTAGAAGATAAAAAAGAAAGTTCAGCTCCCCACATTTTATAATCATGAAGCAAAAGTGAACACTTGATTAAAGACTAATTCCCACTCATCTATGACAGAGAATCTTTTTTTAATAAAAGACAGGTTTAAGTACATAAGTATATAAAAATAGGAAATAAACTAAGAGATCTGAAAAAAATTTAAAAACTACCTGATTTTTGCCTTATAATTCTAAGACTCGATTTTACAATACTTGGAGCTGCCATTACACACTGTTTAGTTTCTGAGAATATAATGCGTTCTAGTAACACTCAGCAAAAACTGCTCATTAACCCCACTTACTTTTCTTACTTTAGGTGGACAAAAAAATAAAACATTACCCCAGTACATCTTAAGGAGCAATTTTTGTACTTCGAGAATCAACACTGATTATATTCCTTCAAGAATAACATCACCTTCAAGGGTTCCTCCAGCTACTCCTCTCAAAGCACTGCCCTCACCTCATTTGATTTGGCTTTCAGCCAGGTTTCTCTCATCCAAACTCGTATCTTCATTAGGCAGTGACAGAGGCAGGATCCAAAGGGGACACAAGCAGCTGGGTGCCACCACAGCAATGCAATCACTGTTCCACATAAACATACACAAAAAACTCAACAGGTTGTTAATCTTTTGAAGTAATCTGAATGACCAGAAATGAAGGTTCTGAGACACTTTATTACATCTTATTGAGAGCACACCTGAAAGCCTACAAGAGTGCAGCCAGCTGCAATCTTAGTCTTCACTGTATGTTTTTTCTGGTATTGAATATATCAAATGTAACATCCAAGATGATTATTGGCATTAAGTTGCATATTAATCTTTTGAAGTTTTTTCTTCATATATGTCTGATTTCTAAAATTAAAGAGCTAGTACTGTAGAACTCCTCAGCTCAAGAACTGAGGAAAAAGGCTCTGATAAAGACTAGCAATGGCTCTGTATTTGGAAACACATTAGCTATACTTTGATTATTACAGAAATCTTATTAGTACCATGTACTAAGTGAAAGACAGAAGTAAGTCAAGATACACCCATCTAATTAACTATGCAGAAAAGCAGCTGGCAAAACTTCCTTTAATTAGTTTTCAAACACATACCTCTACTTGAACATATATTCTGAAAAAGGTTTTAAACATTTCCAGCAGTAGTCAATACATCCATCACCCTTCACAGACTGTTCTAATCATTACCTTCATTAAAACACACAGCTCTGTCTTTGAATTGTTCTAGAATAACTGTTCAGGATTTTTATATTCTTAAAAGCTTCAAAAATCTGCTGCTTACCAATATTCATAGATCCTAAAGCTATCTCTTAACTGCTTCATTAATAATATTAATAAACTAAGACACTTCATTATTTAAAATGGGTAAATTAGACAAGCCCATGTGTATTATATCAACACTGGAATGTGATATTTATTGCGCTACTGTTCATTTTAACGTTTGGCTCATAGAAGTAAGCATCTCACACTGCAGTTTCCCTCATGACCACTTTTACTAGCATTGATTGTATTCCATATCCACATTAAATTACATATGCATATTCCATAATTACTCTAGAACTAGTACCAGTGCTACAAAGGTTATCCTGACTCTCTTGAAATTCCTCCTCTTCTTCAACCCCTACACCCCAAAACCCAGCACCTGTATTCTTCCAGTGCAACAAACCTGTTTTCAAAAAACTTAGTGGAAAGAGCGAGCTACACTGACACTCCACTCTTCCATTTTTCTCAGGTATAAATGTATAGATAAACACAGATGCCAGTAAACAGGTAAATTTGAGTTTGTCCAGGTATTCTCCTTGCTCCCATCTAGTAACACAGGTAAGGTATCTACTTTTAAAATTACCTAGTAAGCACTTTACTCAGTGTTTATCATACCTCCAATGTTCAGTGGTCATTTCTTTTTCCCTTAATCTGAATGAGTATTTTTCCCCAAACCAAAATTCATCCTTTCTGTAGTATCAGTACCTGCCATTCCATTTCATGAAATCTTATTCTAGTGCAACTACCTGTTAGTACTTCAGCAAGAAATAGAAAAATCATCTTCTGAGGAAAAGAAGACTCCCATTCCAAAACAAGGATTAACTGTTTCAAATGACAATCATCCATCTGTTCCCACTATCGTGTACCTAATAACGTTACAGGGACAGCTTAAAACCCTTCAGGTTAGCCTTACTGATGGAGCAGCACTTGAACACTCACTAATCTGAAGCGTCGAGTCATTGAGGAGGGGGATCTGACCAAAATCGTCAGACTGACAGTTATGGGTGGGCTTTACAGTAACGCATATAAATAACCTGCCTCACTAGACGTCATCTGGGCATTCAGCTAACAAGCATCACTCTTCCACAGAACAAGAAAAAGCTCATCCATACATGTTCTCATTCCCTTTACACCAAATTCAAGATCAAGTCATGCCTGAACAACATAACTAATTAGCACCAGACTGGTATAAAAATTTCACTGCTTAGTTCCTTAGGAACTATGAAAGATATTACTGAATATATTTTCCCCAGAAAAGTAATTACAAATTCCAGGAATTTAAATTAGTTTAGTTGAATGTTTCCCAAAGTACTACTTTTGAAAATTAAGTAAAGGCATGGCACAAGGAACCTTCCTCTTGAAGAAAATCTCATTATAGTATATTAATGCACAGCTAAAAAGAACATAATTTATAAGAAAGTTTTGAAATACAAGCGATTTTTAAAATTATGTTAAAATGAAATGGATGATCCTTAACTTTGCTCCTTTCACCAAAACTAAATTAAGAAAATAGAAAGCATGTAGCTTAATTTTTAATTACTTTCTTACATTCATACAATCGCTAAACTTTAAAGCCCATTTTCCAGCCAAGCAGTCCAACTGTTAACTCTAAAAAAAATTCCAAATGCTTTTATCTCTTAGCTACTGTCTGCAAGGATCTCCTCCAAAACCCCCAAGTAAGGACTTTATGCAAGCTCAAATCTTACATCCCATCCTGCATTCATTACTTCACTCCATTAACATTCCACGCAGAGAGCCCTTTGCTAGTTTTATGAGGCGAAACCACAGAATGTCAGGTTAACAAAGCCCTGCCGAGAACATTCCCCTCAGTAAAACTGTTCATCGGGAGTCTGTTTACACAGATTTGCAATGAATTATCAGCATTAAGGAGCTACAGGAAAATTAGAAAGGTTGGTAATAAAAATAAACAGCTTATCTCTATGTTTATACTGTTGACCTATTTCTTTATCACTGATATTATTTAATCATATAATTGTTTATTTAAAAAAATTAAAAACATAATTAGTATACTCTCTACTAATTTAGCTCAGGTTTTATTTTCTCTTTTTCTTTTTTACTCATTTTCTTATAACGTGGTAAACCTGAAAGGCCTTATGGCTTCTAGGACATGTGGAACTGTTCTGACGTAAATTAATATTGGTACCTGTGATCTATTTCTTCTATATTCTGATACTCCATATACATAAAATAATACTTAAATACCCCAGGCTGGGTCTGTGATCCTAGGCTACATCTCACCAGTATTTAACATAATTAAAGGAACAATGCAGTAGTTGTGGAACTTGCAGAATAATAATATTAAATTGATAATTAAACTATTAATGCACAAATCAAAACTCGTGTACACTTATAAATACATCCACAATAATTCACAGGCACAACATTCATGACTCCATGTTGCATCCCATCAGAACTCCCTCCATGCTGCCCACATCATAGAATCATAGAATCATAGAATCACCAGGTTGGAAGAGACCCACTGGATCATCGAGTCCAACCATTCCCACCAATCTCTAAACCATGCTCCTCAGTACCTCATCCACCCGCACCTTAAACACCTCCAGGGAAGGCGAGTCAACCACCTCCCTGGGAAGCCTCTGCCAGTGCCTAATGACCCTTTCTGTGAAAAATGTTTTTCTTATGTTGAGCCTCAACCTCCCCTGGCAGAGCCTGAAGCCATTCCCTCTTCTTTTGTCCCCTGTCCCTAGGGAGAAGAGCCCAGCTCCCTGCTCTCCACAACCTCCTCTCAGGTAGTTGTAGAGAGCAATAAGGTCTCCCCTCAGACTCCTCTTTTTCAGGCTAAACAACCCCAGCTCTCTCAGTCGCTCTCTCTCAGTCGCTCCTTGTAAGACTTGTCCTGCAGCCCCTTCACTAACTTTGTCCCTGGTGTTTGTCTGGTGTCCGTGAACATCATCTGACCTTCCATGCCTGTATCTTGCTGCTTTACAAGCACCACAGGGCTTTAACTGAAGCGCTCTTTATTAAACAGTTTATTCCTATTTTCCAAAGAAACAAGAATTCTTTCCCTCTTTGAACAGGGGCATAAGAATACCTTTACTGAATAAAACTGACTGAATAAAAACTATGAAAGCACACAGATTTGTATCTACAAAATAAATTTCACTCCTCTAGTAGGAATGAAATGAACTGATTAATTAGCCAATGTTTTACCCAACTTTCAAAAAGGGAGACATTAGATAGCACCTTTGTTTTACTTTTAAGAAAGAAGGAAAGAAAAATCAGAAAACTAGATGATAAAAATAAAGCTACAGTGGAAAAGAATGCTCACGAAATAAAGCAACCTGCTTTGGTGAAGTTTTGCATAATATTCAGTGTTTGCTTTTAAAATTTTCTCTAGCTACTGAAATATGAAGGTTATAGAAATATAGGATTTAAATGAGACATGATGGAGGGATTCTGAAGCCAAATAACATTTAAAGTATAACCTCTCAGCAAATTATATTATATCCTTAAGTTAACATCATTACAATAACACTACTGCTACAGAAGCACATACATAAGAAAGTTGGTTTGGGTAGGTGAAGGATTTACACTTTATGTGGCTAATTTAAAAATGAACAGAATGGGAAACCATCATGAAATGACGGTTCCCACAGGAATGTGAGCCAGGAGCGGGCACCTTGGCTTGTATCAGCAACAGTGTGAACAGCAGGACAAAAGAAGCTATTTTCCCCCTATATTCAGCACTGGTGAGGTCACACCTTGAATCCTGTCTTAAGTTTTGAGCCCCCCACTACAAGAAGGACACTGAAGTGCTGGAGTGCATCCAAAGAAAGGCAACTAAGCTGGTTGCACCAGGGAAGTTTTAAAATAAATATTAGGAAATATTACTTAACCAAAAGGAAGCACATTAAGCACTGGAACGGGCTGCCTAGGGAAGTAGTTGAGTCACCATCCCTAGAGGTATTTAAAAGATGCATACATGTGGTGGTTTGGGACACAGTTTAAAGGTTGACTTGGTAGTGTTACGTTTATGGTTGGACTCTATGATCTTAAAGGTCTTTTCCAACCTGAAAGACACTGTGATTTTGAAATCCAAGGGAATTTCACAGCACTACTTATAATCAAGAAAATACTTACACAGTTCATATACAACACTTCACTGTAGTTTCAAGGACAAATCTTGCTATTTTCAGTAATTCTCAGAGAATATATTTTCTGCATTTTCTAAAGGCCATTTAAGCTTGAGAACACAACTATTCTGATGTTAAATTACCTGGTTTCAGTTAAGGCAGTTCAATAGAAATTATTTACATGAGTGCTTCCAGTTCGATTCTTGCTGCAAATCCTAAAAGTGGCATTGATCATATACTCCCCATTCAAAAATCTGACTTACGTGTGGTTCTAAAAACTCTGCAATAACAAAATCTCTACTCAGTAGCAACACACTGCTAAAATACCATTTTTTTTTTTACCCAAAAGAGAAAAAAAATTATAAGGTTAAGGTCATAAGTAAGGAGGGTCATTTTCACAGAGACACTATTTATACAGTGGGAACTTAAAATAAGGACCAAGGACCACCTCCAAAAGGCAGCGATTGCTTTAAGAAATCAGTATCAAACATTTCCAAGATCTGCAACAGAAGTTTTTCTGACTTCTAGGAAAAGGCCACCTCTTTCAGGCAACTGTGTGTTGTTGGTCCCGTAGGTGGTCCAAGACCTGGGTGGTCTGGTGATATTAGCTTGGACAGTTTATTTCACTTTTTACTATATTTAACTGTCTCACACTATATTCTTCTGGAGAAAGAATTCAAACTTCACTAAAACAAGAAACAGTCTCCTATTTAAATCTTGCTTCCTGAACATTAACACAAGTCTCATGAGAAAATTGTATCGCAAAACCAAACCAACCAACCAAAAATCTTTTACAGTACATCATTCCAAAAAAATCCTGGAAACATAATATATCCTCACAGTAGTTTGAAATCTTTAATGCTGAGGCTACTATTAATGTCCTCACACGACATTTCTAGCATATCCACCTTGCAGAACTCTTGTGAGCATTATTTCTTTCTTACTAGTGTGGGATGTAAGAAGGAAGAGAGGGAATCAGTTCATGTAAGGTTTCTCCTTCTAGTTGGCTACAATGCTTCTGGCACCTGGCTGGGCTCTGCTTTGATTGCTACTGGATCCACAGCCAAGCTATTGTGGTGTGAAATCGTTTGCAACACCATGACACAACGAAGTGTTTCTTTTAAAACTGATTCCTAAGACACATTACTATCCAGAAAACAAACCAGCAACAACAGAATTGCACTAATTACTGAACCCTAGCATTTATCCAAGTAACAGAGAATGGTGACATAGTGTCCAGATGCAGTTCACGCTACTGACGTTTTTCAGTACCTCTAAAGAAGTGCTGTCCAGTTTTACTCTATATTTTGTATATATCAAGTTTTTCCCTTTTTTCCCCGTCATATTGACATTATATTTTTTCTCCTCCACGTTATTATTCACTATATATGTCAGACAAGAAACATTAAAAATAAGTACATTGCCTTCATCATCAAAATACTTAAAACTTTACAATAGATAGCTCAGCTGTTCCATGCCACGCTATAAACATTCGTTTAAAAAGTCTAAGATAAAAATTCAAAGAATATTCTTTTAATATTAATTTTGCAGATTTAAGGCAGACACTGAAAAACACTAAGTTGTACCAGTAAGTGGAAATAAAGAACAGTAAGCAACCAAAATAAAACAACAAAAAAAACTAACAAAGAGCTTTGATCATTTTAAAACATCCAATTTGATGATATGAGTGGAGGAGAAGCATTTCTACATTTCTCTAGAAACAAAAATGCGTTCTGATTTTTCAAATGCACCCTGCCCCCCCTCTGTTTTTCTAAAGAGAGAGGATTATATAGAAAATATTCTTCTTGCGATGCAGAAAAACTATTATTAACAACAGAAAGATTCAACAAATACAATCACAAATTCATTAACTACTACCCTTATCTCCCAAGTTGCCCTCATAAAGATTAAGTAATAATGTTGCTAAACACATGTGAAGTTTTTCCCCTGTTTCAAATTAAGAGTCAGTGTTCAAACACAGATTATAAAAATCTACTTTGTGATTTCGGTTTATTCTTAGCTAATTATTAATGCATTAGATGTTATACAGCGCCTCAAATGGACATTGCCATTACATCCCTTAGGAAAAGGAACTATTACTGGTAAACAGACATATCTTAGGGGCAATATTGCAATGTGGGTTAAAACTAACCATTATACAATTCCCAGTGAGCACAGGCCTGCTCCTTTTGGAGAAGAAAAAAGCAACATCAGCCAGGCGAGGACAGTGGGCATGCCCTGGAACTGACACTGACTTGGGAGATTTTGTCTTTTCTTCACCCAATACTGGACTGTTTCTGTTATCTGAAGGGAGAAAAAATAACCCAAGCAAAAGATCTGCATTTCTTTTATTTAAATGCATCTTAACAGGTTGAGCAGGCAAAAGCAATCTGTTCTCTGAAAAGTGAAGAATCACCACATAGACAAAAATCCTTCTTTGACTCAAGGAGGAGCTCAAAATACCTCATGTGAAATCTCACTGAGATTGAAGCAACATTTGAAACAACATGAAAAAAATACCTTTAAATATACCTATGTCTTAAGCAATAAAAATAATTTTAAAACCTTCAGCCTTCAGTTGCACAATTCTGCTATATTAGTGATTTTCATATGGAAAATGTATGAGCAGCATATGTAAAACTGCTCAAATCATTTTGCTGTTAAACAAACAAGCACATGCCTTAAGGGGACAGAATAAAGTAACTGGTCTCCTTATGATGAATAGCATTAACTTGCTTTGGCTTGCCAAGTCAGTAAGCGGTGTGAATTTAATGGCAATTAGCCGAGATCAAAGTTGAAGTTCCATGAAGAAAGTAGGTAGAACTGACAATATCAAAGGAGGGAAGTATATCATGGGTGACTGAAAAAAATTACTTAGATTTATTTAGAATGTTTGGAGCTGTTAATAGAAAAGGACAGATCCCTACACAATGTTTATTTTCAAAACAGTATTACTGATTAAGCAGATTTCTAAGAGACTGCTTTCATGGGTAAATTGGCCAAAAAACCTGATAGTGAAGCAAACTGTTCTGTAATAGCTCCCATTGTGGACACACTGCTCAAAATGATATTTTCTCAAGAAATTCAACTCTGAGCTGAAGTCAAGCATTCTCATTCCTACCTAGCTAACAGTTTATCAGCCATTCAAAGCAACAGAAAAAGTTTGCAGGCATCAGAAAAAGGTAAAAAATGGGAGAGACTTGATGTGGGTTACATGCGGTAGGATTTGGGGACTATTAGTAATAGTTAAAAAATTCCTCTCATTAAATGTACACGTCTTAATCAAGACAGATATTAAAAACTTTATGAATTTAAATTACACATGATTCAACTGGTTAAAAAAATGCTTCTAATATTACACACAAGTGAATGTCTGCTTAAGGAGACATTCACTTGCACGTAATATTAGAAGCAGTTTAATTTGTATCTCAAATACTAGTTGCTTAAAAAAACCCTACAGCATGCACACTAATACTTCATACATTAACTACTATCACTACAAAGTTTCAGACTTCATGTAATGCTTTCTGAGCAGGAGTCTAAAAGCATTCTTAAGTATGCTTCCCAGAGCATTCGTATGGATGGCCACATGTATTTTTTACAGATGAACTGACATACAGAGAAGTTAAATCATTTGCCAGAACAAATAAGTTATAGAAGAAAAAGGAATTAACACAACATAACTTTTCTACTGTAATTACTAGCTGCTTCTTTTAAAATAGGTAAAATAATAAACAACAAACCCAAGTAGCAATGCTATTTGAATTAAACATGTTAAATCTACATACAAAGAAACAGTCTATCATAAAAAACAGCAATATATTTTAGACCTTAACTTTAAGGGCAAAGACCCAGGAGTCCTTTGGCAATTAGTCAGTAAGGTCTACTAGAGATTTGCTTGAGTGAGGACTAGTTTCTCGGAAGATCAAAGATATGTGGTCTTACACTATGCCCTAACCAGACCCATATTCACACTTTCCATTACTTATTTGTATTCATCTTATGACTCTTTTATAGATCCATTAGAATAAGTGTGCTTTTACTCTTTTACTAATATTTGTTTAATTAAGTTAATTAATTACAGCTTAACTGAAATATCATACAAAAGACCTCACGCAGTTTTCAAAGTGTAGGCTGAATCCTAATCCTTTTTTTTTTCTTTTAACTAGCAGTAAGGATGAAGTCAATAAATTGTCAATTAATAACATACTTGCTTTGATGGCTCTTCAGTAATTTACTTTCATACCACTTCATAAATTTCTTAGCAAAACTTCTGGGATCGCTGATACAGTACCTCTGCCATGGGAAAACTTGGTTTAAATCTGCTCTGCTGCCAATAAACCAATAAGTCTAACTGGCTGATAATCCTCCCACACTACACTGTTTAGGTATATGCACTCAACCAGCAAAAGTTTAATTTGTTCCGCTAATGGCACAGAAAACTACTCAAACTTATTCACCATATAAATTTGAACTTCAGACTTCTACTTTTTGTTATTCCTTAGGCAGAAAATTCAATTTTATTGAATGCTTTGTAATTCAGACTATTTTATCTTTTCTTTGATCCAAAGCATAACAATAATAATGGATGCTATCCATAACTAAATATTAAACTGGACTTCAAGGAAGAAACGTACTAGTAAGCCGTAGAAAAGTCTGAATATTATTTCCATTGGCACACTGACATGCAAGACATGCCAGCATTCTAAGTGTAACATTATTCTAAAACTACCTCACTAAAACCAGTGATGCTAATCACCTTTTACATATTTCAAGCTGCCATACTTAATAGTTTTTGTCCAGGATTTCTAGTGCGAAAACACATATCTTTACTAGGTACAGCCTATTTGTTTGGAAAATAATTTAATTTATAAGAGCACACTAAAAATTTAGTAAAGTCATATGAAGCTCAACATACTGATTCTGTCTGAAGTTACGTTGATAACATTAATACAGAGTTATATAAACTAAAATACCTACTATATAAAGCTGCATGCTAGCTTCATTCCATGGTGCAAGTGTCATATATTCATGACAGGACAGATCATGAAAAAATTCCTAGAAGAACTATGAAGAAACTATTCTGTTGCAAGATATTTTATTATTACCCCATCCTAAAAAGGAAAAACTACAATTAGAAAAACTCAATCTTCTATCCACGATACATAAGGAGAGTTTGCCTGCATTTGCCTAGAAGACATCAAGCGTACTGCACTGGTACTGACAGAAACTAGGTAGCATCTGTCACAAAACAAGCGTTTGGCTGGCGCTCTTCCTGGGGCATGAAGAAACAACTGGAGACTTTCCAAAAGGGACTGAGTTATGAATAAAAAAATTAAAGAGACTGTCCTCCTGTTCCACTTGTAATCCTCTAGGAAACGAGAGCATCTATAGCTAAAAAGATTTATCATTTCCCTCAGATGTAGCTCTGATATATTTATAGGGGTAGGTCAAACAATGTACCATGGATTATAATATCATTTTTCTAAGCTTTCCTTGCAAATCTCAATAATACTCAGAATATCCTAATCACAGCTGTAAGGAGAAGAGATACCTTGTTCTCTCCTTACACTTACACATATGTATGTACCTATACAAGTACAGCTAAACATGAAAATATTCAGGAAAATAACTACTGCTGTCTGGTAAGTAATTAGGCATTCCTCCCCCTTTTTTTTTTTTTTTCAACTGTAAATAAAAAATTGGCTCTGGTAATTCCAATTTCTTACTCTGGCATTCCAGTTTAAGAAATTAATGGTTGGAAGAAGGCTTGATGTCTTTTTTAGGCAAACAAATGAAATTCTTGGCATAAAGAAAAGGAGTACAATTGTAAGCTGGGTTGTTGTCACAGTTTAACTAGCTAAAATAATTGCTTTTATTTATTATACTGGTTCTACTTCTCTGAAGCAGCAGTAGTAGGAAAGTTTCTATCTTCTAATGCTGTAGGGAGCCACGGCCCTGTGAGGTGGGAATCCCAAAACAACTATCCACACAGGCTAGGTCAAAGGCTTGGGAACACAAAAGGAACAGTCCTACACGCTGGCTGCTCTCCTATGAGCCAATAAGTCCCCCTGATAGAGCATTAAGGAAAAAGAACATACATGGGTATCTGTATTAGACTTAAGTGGCAGAACTTTGCTTGCCTCATGTCAGAAAGCGCTGCAAGAATTTAGACGTTGTTTTATTCCTCAAAGCCAGGACCAAAATGCTGTTGTAATGGATCCCAAGTTGTAGTGGCTCCCAATATAACAGCATTCACATGTGAGTGTTTCAGTATGGGACCTCACAGAAAATGAATGAAAAACATC
The DNA here is from genome assembly GCA_013389865.1 of Piaya cayana. NCBI lineage: Eukaryota > Metazoa > Chordata > Aves > Cuculiformes > Coccyzidae > Piaya > Piaya cayana. The sequence goes on along the minus strand of WAAB01017193.1, from coordinate 408,594 downwards.
TTGTTCCCTTAGCATTACCTCATGCTACTTTTGTACAAGTATGCTTCTTTAATTACTCATTTTATGCTCTTAAAACCAAATGTTCTGGAGTCACTTGCCTGGGTATATTCACACCTCAATATACAGAAACCATTTATTGGAGCCTGCTGAGTTTCTGCCATTTGAGAAGAGCTGACAAACTGTGGCAGCTAAAGCCAAATAGAGCCAAGCCACAGTTAAAACCATAAGGATTAGGGCATCCTTCTTACTAATATCCCTCCATCATACACTTGGAGCAGCCCATTAGAATATCTCAGCAAAGAAGAGCTACACAAACTATCTCCAAATGCTCCACTTCATTAACAGTTTAGGCTAAACACTGCTCTCCCTGGCTATATCTCCAATGCCCCTAGTACCACCTCCTTAAATAAATATTAGTGAAGACTTTACCCACTATACTTCTGTCTTTAAGGTGTATTGTTCTTGAGTCTAAATTTTCCCATTAACAGGAAGGAAGAGACAGCCTCTGAGTTTGTGCCTTAATTCACTGCTACTGTTTAGAAAATACCTGCTCCTTCCATAAGGATTTTGAGATAGTGCAGCTTCACAACTACCTATGAAGACAAGGAACTTGGCAATAACATCATCTGCAAGAGACTGTTGCAAGCTGCAACCACTCCAACAGATACACATCTTTCAATACACGGCTTCTACTAGCGATGTATATTCTCACACCCTAGTGAGCACAGAGGTAGCCTTTTTTTTTTTTTTAATTGTTACCCATACACATTTTATTTTGATATTTTACAACTCTACAGGACTACTACTCACTCGTTAACAACACAATGAAAGTTATGTATTATAACAAAACAGATAAGGTCTTAAGATAAAGTTGGAATAATCTGTACATTAAAGGTGTGATAAAATCAGATAAATATTCTGATTTTAAGGTCCTAAAAGTTGAAATGGCTCGCGAAAATCTTGAACTGAGGATGTAATGATTAAAATACTACTAACCTTGGTTATCAATTAAATGATTGCATCCCCTTCTGACTAGAAGTGTAGACAACAGCTAGCAGTTGACATCTCACTTCCAACATTTTACAGCTGCTCTGAAGCAACGACTTTAGACATTTGAATGCATGCATGCATCTTATTTTTCCCAGGATTTCAAAGTCCATGTCCAGGCTGCTGCTCAGCCATTATAAATGAGTAATTCAAGTAGGGCATGACTGCTTCTTGTATTAACTTGATAAAGATGTTTCACTCAAAGGGCATCAACAGTTGTGTTAAGTCATCCCTTTCACAGGCTTATACTTTTTCTGTCATGTTACCAGTGAAGAAAAAGTATTATTGGCTCCAAATTATTATGAAAGCCTGTACACTAAATATAATCAGTATTATGGAGTTATTAGTATATTTTTATTAAACCAGTTTTCAAAATTTCAAAATACAATCAAATATACCTTAATTATTTGCCAGTTTTTATTTTTTTAAAAATTATCAACTGATTGTGATGTACATTTAAGTCATATTTCATTAGTTTCAACATGCAACTGCTTAAAGGATGATGTGGACATTTTAGAATACACACATCTGTTTACCAAAAAAAATTTAATTTTAATGTCTGAAAAATATTAATACAAGGCTTGGCCTAAAGTACCTTTCAAATACTACAGAGTCACACTGAACATCTTACATTTTCTTGTATGAATTTTCAGGTAACAATCTAGAGAGATTTGCTTGATACCAAATTCCTCTCTCTCTTATCACAGCAGAGGCATTATAAGAGAGCTCAAGATTAGAGGGAGAAGAGAATTCATACTCTCCTTTCAGTAATTTATTTCCACTGAATAGATAAGCAAATGTGAATATAACTACACTAAATAGAAAAAAACAATGTATATATAATGAATTCAAAACCTAGTGAGGAAAAGATGTCCAGTTTATTTAAAAGATGATGAATTACATCTGACTGATTGCCTTCTATACCATGGTAAAGTACAGAACAGCTAAGAATACTTCTACGCAGTCCATAACTCTGCTCATTAACATTGAGCCAAACACTTCATGAGATTTAGTCATATTTTCTCATTTTCTCAATGTCTGTTTACCCTGTTTATATAATTTCCATTATTTTCTCCATTTTGGGTGGAAGCTCTAATGTTATACTTTATGTTGTATTTAAGCAATATTTCTGTATAGTTTAATTTGTTTTAATCCAGAAATAAAACAAGCATAGGCACCTGTGAGGGCAGGAGAAAGAGGGAAGAGGCAGTCAGCCTCTCATTTATTCAGATTATTATTCCAATATCTAACATGAATTATCAGATTATTTTCTATTTTCATCTATGTTGTGTATCTTTTTTCCCCCTCTGGCATGACTGTTAGTTATCAACATTGACATACAAAAAGATGTGGCTCAAACTTCAACGGGTCTGACTCTGTTCATGCCCACCTTCCCCCACAGGCAGTGGGCTATTATTCCATGATTTGTAGACATGAAGCTGCTTAGTTCAAGCTACTTCTCCAGCTTGGCACCAATCCCAGGCAAATGGCCCAAGAAGCTGTACAGCGACAGATGAGGCACATAGGCTAAAAGCGGAAGAGTTGGCAGGTGCAGGCAGACTCTTGCTGTGCCAATTATACAAGCTGACATGTTTGTTCGGGAGTCCCTATCCCTTCAGTTCTCATTGCTGAGGAACCCATTCCTGTGTCTATAAACATGCAATGTTCTCATTACATTCAGATAGTACAGCCCCAAAATGAGTTGCTACTCTGCTTACAGACATAAAGAATAGATTTTTCTAAATCTATTGCGGAAAATATATATTTTTTTTTTTCCAGATCCACCTCTACTTCATCTTGAAAAAAAATTTGGCATTAGGAAAACACTTCAGAAAACTACACTGTGCATTAATTTGCTGTGGTCTAAGTGGTGCTCAGTATCAATAACTGGCAGTACAAGACTGTTTGAATGGGAAGCCAGGACTCAGGTCAGCAAATTATTTATATCTCCAGAAAATGTCTCTGTTCTAACTGAACTCTCTGAAAAATTAGTGCAATATGTAGAATTTTCTCTTTTGGACTTGGTTTCAGAAAAACAAATTGTTTTTTTCCTTTTCAAAATGCCTTTTCCTCTACTGAGGAGCTCAAATCAGATTAAATTCCAGAATTAAAATTATTTAGCTATTTAATTGAACTATATGCCCACTATAATCCCATCACTGCATTTCTTAAACAGATTTAGTACTCCATGTGATACTCAGTAGGTCAAGATATCTCAAATACATGGTATTTATGTTTGAAGCTGCTGCACTCAGAAGTCTGATCTATAGAAATACTCAACATGAAATGCTCACGTTATAGAAGTAGACTAATTTTAGCTATTAAAAAGAACTAAAAGTTATACAGTGCATCATTTTCCTCGTATCATTTTAGAGTATATCTGCCGCCTTAGGCAACAAGTACATGCACAAGTATCTTGCACGCATTAGTTCTATCTCAGTGGACAGGTAAAAGGAAAATGAAATTAGCTCATACATCACAGAAGTAATTAAATGGTCTAAAGGTTAAAAATAACTAATGGTTCGTGCAGTACTGATTTTTATACTGTTTGCAGGTTTTTGGGGAAAAAAACCAAGAAATTGATTTTCAGAAGCTTCACAGTGCATGAAAGAAATGAAACTAATTTAAATGTTTCCAAAATTGGATAGCTTACAGATAATCTGTCTAAATAATTTTCAGTTTGGTCGGCTATAGCAAGCAGTCTTAGCATGGGGCTCATGACTGGGAACATCTACTGCAGAGCCAAACCTTGAAAATTATTGAGAAAAAAATATTTAGATTTAGAAACAAATATATCTTTACATCCTCATTTCCACATTAAAAATAATGTTGATACATCATTTTATGCTGCTTTAATTAAATATGCTATATTTCTGTTCAGTAACATGTTATTTAATTACTTATTACTAAAATATAGAAACCGAAATTGACCTAGTCAAAATGCATTTATATTTTACCACCAAGATTTTCAGTGATATGTATTTCACATTTCATTACAAAAAAAAGCCATGTCATATGAATCATTTAGATGACCAAAGCAGTACTGGGAGGAATATAATTCAATTATAAAACCTGGAAATGGTTTAAAAATCATCTGAAAGAAAACAGTTACAGTCCCTCATGCCCATGTCTGGGAAGTATCCAAATGGAAGTTAAAGATTCCATGGCATTTTTTCAAAAGGAGTAGGAGCTATCCCAATGCATTGGCCAACATATATTTTCTCAATTAAAACCAGATTTCAATGTCCAAAGCTATGTGTCAGCAATTGCTGAGAGCACATGCCTGTCATGTTTCCAAAACTCTCTGCCCCCTCGGCAAGTATCTAGTCACCTTGCTAAATAATGCCTTCCCAGATGCCACAAGTGGAAAAGGTAAATATATTTTCCTAAACACATGAAGCACAGATACATTGTCCTTTACTGCTATGGAAACAGAAGTTATCATTTGAACCCATATTTAGATTTGGTGTTCACACCATTAGTGTTAAATAAGATTTGCATGGCCGGATGAAGCACTTGGATACTGCTATATTGCGTAAGAACAGAAATCAAACAGAACACACATGCATACACACAAAATAAAAGTAGTAGAAATAATGTTGTATCTGCTACTGCCTAACTACCACATATTTAATGAGTTAAAAGGTAAGAAAACAACTTTTTTAAAATAATTTGGGTTTTTTAGTTACTTCTAGAGAATTTTCTAGGTTGCTCTGTTTAAAGAGAAGGTAAGGAGATTCTGATCATGCACTTGCACAGTTAAAGCCTGCACAGCCCATATTACCTACCACTCAAGCTCAAACCTTCAGCTGCCAATGATGAACAACAAACTCCTAGCCCCAGGACTACAAGATCAACTACACAACCTATAAGCACAACACTGTTACTCAGACTCAAAAGAAAAGAGAAAGTCAGGCAAATGAGTTTCTAAAGAAAAGGTTATAAACCCAGGTGATAATCAGGCTTTCCAACTCTGTCATTCAACACATTGCCTAGTACAACGTCTCAAGTTTCTGCTATTAGGAGTCCCTAATCATCATTGTCTAAGTTTTGTTCTTATTTTGCTATATTACCAAACTCTTAAGTGTTACTATTAAGAAAAAGAAAATTGGAAAAAGGCAAAAGCACTTCTTTGGCTAAAGATATCGCACTGACGACTTTCATAGTGCAGATGAACAGTATGTCTCAAAGTCTGGCAGGCTTGAACGACAGACATATTTTTTAGAAATTTAACTACCCAGACTGACTTCCTAACAACGGGTAGGACAGAGTGTAGGTTTTTCTTTTTTTTTTTTTAAATAAATTTTTCAAATATTCTTTTGCAAATCTCAGAATCCTATCTGGTCACAATTCAGAACTCTAGGATGCAGGTATTGCTGAAAGATTTATGGCATATTGAGAGAAACTAAATGCCATGTAAGCAGAGAGATCAAAACATCGCTTCCCCCAAGAGGATTTGCAGAATCACTTGACAAAAAGTTGAACAAGCTGACTTGTTCCTGCATTGCACAATTACCTTTCTATAATCAGAACTTACTGCCAGATTTATGCAACCCACTGGAAAAAATGTTAATCAATGCAGTATAGTACGTCCTTCCCTGATGCTACTCCCATTAACATGATACTCATAATTGGAAGCACTAGAGTAACAGACTGCACTTGAGGACACGTTTACCTCCTCTTAGACAAAGTTGTAAGTGTCAGATCCTTGTAGCACAGCAGACACAGAGATGGTTCAGGTCTGGCAAGGTATTGGATACTTAACCTGGCTGTAGGGCACAAATTATTGAGTTGTGAGGGAAACATGGAAGGAATGAGTACACACAAACTGGTAAATGTGCAACTCAAATATATTTTAAAAGAGGCTTTTAGTTGCTCAGATAGGTATCAACTAACTTGCATTTAGCACTTACCAGCTTGCTCTTCCCCACACCACCCTCCCATCTGGAACTGTTCAGCAGTACCAGCATCTGCTGCCCCACTTGAGCTTGTGATAAAATTAAAAGATGTCAGACATTTACCACAATTGACAAATTTCAAACTGTAAAAAAAGAGAAAGAGGGAGAAATTGTATTACCATAAAATGCTGCTGCCCACAAGTTCTGTCACTTGGAAAACTAAGTTTAGCCCCATAGTCTGAGCAGTTGAATTGCTATTTTTAATCCAATTTTGAAAACTACAAGACATTACTGAAAAATTCTTCCCAAAATGTATACTTCTCCGAATTTAAACTCATCCTACTCTAACAGAAGACTACATGAACATTGCATTTTTAGTAACTTATACTAACAAGCATTCAGATTTTTTTTTCCAAGGCAAAATATGAGTACAAGCCAGATTTTAAAAGCAATTAAGAGGAAATAAACGTTGTGTGCTGCAAGAGCACAGTTCTCAAAAGACCACAGTCCTGGCAACTATCATAATCCTTTTGAAATTGCTCATATTGAGATTAAAGATCACTTTGTTCCTCTATTCCCACAACTAGTTGGTATGGTAAAAAGATCAGTCCCTTAGTTTTATATGTAACATCTTTAACATTTGCTCTCCTTTCTGTGCATGTGATTAAATGTAACATTTTGAAATCCCAAAGTTCTGAGAAAAACATAAATCCTTGTCCACAGCTGCTGTTTGACTCTGGAAACACATGCATTTTCTTTTCAAGCATCTACCATCAAAAAATCCCAAAGGACTTGAACTGGAGAACACCTGCATCTCTTCATTTAGTTCCAATAACAGAGTCTAAAATTCAAAATTACAAAAATAGATGCTATGTTCAGCTGCAGTTACATTCTGCCCCTAATTCCCGTGAACAAAAATGCTAAGAGCATGAAATCATTCAGGCAAGCTCTGTCATCGAGAGGATAAGATTTTTTGCACCAGAAGCCCAGTGGGAACTTGATAGAAAACTGGCAACAATTACAGATAAAGTACATAGTGAAATCCTCAGGGAAAGAAAAGGAAATGTAATAAGATAGATGGGTATAATTTTTACACATTTATGTCCAAACCACACATGTGAATTGCTTCTAATTACTCTAATGTGTTAAGCATATTTACTTTTTCATTTTGTCAAATCTTTCCAAAATACTCGAAATTTGTTTATGAAGTCTCTTTTATAAGATTGTTTGGGGTTTTTTTCACTAGCACAGGCACTCCCTTAAATTAGAACTGAAAACTTAAAGATATCATTGTTCCAAATTTTAAAACCAGACTTTGCAGTATCCCCAGTCTAAGCAGTCAAAAATAAATTTTAAAAATGCACCATCTCTGGAACTTTAAGAAAAATGTGACTTCAATGAGAAAGTACCAACTTTTACAAGGCTGAATCTTTGCTCTTCAGCCTCCATGCAGCTTTCACAAACTAGTGAAGCTCTCTCTTACTTTGCTCCACTGAGTGTATCAATTTACCACATTCAAGCCTGATATTAATACAGGTAATTTTGTTTACTCCTTTGTTTCAGTGCTGCATTACTGAATATTTAAGCTGATCTCAAAGACATTTTTATTAATTGTTTTTATTTTAGTTCCTCTTGATTTATATGTAATAAAGCCCTCCATATGCCAGCTGTGCACATACTCCCAATTATTCAATACTGCAAACCAAACAGAGCTCAATCAGCTCACCTCATCTATTCAACAGCTGCTCATAATTAAATACTAACACCAGCATTCATTCTGAAATCTCCCCATTTCTCTCAAAGGCCAGGTGAAACAAACAAGGTCTGCAGCTTGCTCTGAGGGTTAATAAAGCCAGGGTTAGTTCAGGGAAGCAGTAAGAAGACGTTCCCAAGCCCTAGGGTAATGGAATAATCTCCTCTCTTGTACTTACTTTATAGGCTGAAGTTTAAAGACCACAGAGCATATCCACTGATTTTATAACTATGCACAGAGATAACTAGAGTAGCTTTTCATGTATCAAAAGAATCCAAAATTGAAAGCACGAGCACACAGACTTGTATTTAAGGACTAAACAAAATCATATTTATGTACCACAGGTGAATTAGTTTTCCAGTGTGCTAATAACACTTTATGCACCAAAGAGTAAAACACTCCTGCTAAGTAATTATCAGCCAGTATATGCAGTTGTTACATACTTACTTTGCCTGCATATTCTGGGTTCATGAAAGGCAGGTCTTGCCAAACTAACCTGATCTCCTTCTATGACCAAGTGACTAGACTCTTGGATGAGGGAAAGCCTGTGGATGTGGTCTTCTTGGACTTTAGTAAAACCTTCGATACGGTTTCTCACAGCATTCTGCTTTGGAAACATCAGCTTCTGGCCTGGAGAAGCACACTCTCCTGGGTGGAAAACTGCTTGGATGACCGGGCCCAGAGAGTGGTGGTAAATGGTGTTAAATCCAGCTGGAGGCCAGTTACAAGTGGGGTTCCCCAGGGCTCAGTGCTGGGTCCAGCCCTGTTCAATGTCTTCATCAATGGCCTGGATGAAGGCATTGAGTGCTCCCTTAGCAAGTTTGCAGACAACACTAAGCTGTGTGGAAGAGTCGATCTGCTGGAGGGTAGGGAGGCTCTACAAAGAGGTCTAAACAGGCTGGACTGCTGGGCAGAGACCAATGGGAAGAGGTTTAACACAGCCAAATGCTGAGTCCTGCATCTGGGGCACAACAACCCTATGCAGAACTACAGACTGGGTGAGGTCTGTTTGGAGAGCTGCCAGGAGGAGAGGGACCTGGGGGTGTTGGTCGACAGCCAGCTGAACATGAGCCAGCAGTGTGCCCAGGTGGCCAAGAAGGCCAATGGCATCCTGGCTTGTATCAGAAACGGTGTGACCAGCAGGTCCAGGGAGGTTATTCCCAAGTGGGGTTCCCCAGGGTTCAGTGCTGGGTCCAGCCCTGTTCAATGTCTTCATCAATGACCTGGATGAAGGCCTTGAGTCCTCCCTTAGCAAGTTTGCAGACGACACTAAGCTGGGTGGAAGTGTGGATCTGTTTAGAGATTGGTGGGAATGGTTGGACTCGATGATCCAGTGAGTGTCTTCCAACCTGGTGATTCTATGATTATATACATCACAGACTTTAATGCTGCCCTTCTTGGAATTACATTTTATAGAGGGTTTGGGGTTTTTTTTCTGGTTATACTCTACCTAGTATCGTCCTACTAGAACCATATTTTTTTTCCTCTTTCTCAGCAGCAACAAGTGAAACAGCAAGTAATAAAAGGCTTTATTACTCAAACTGTCAATACACCCTCAATCTTTGCACAGCCACCTACAGACAAGCAGTGACAAGAAGCTGCACAGGCATGCTCGTGACCATAGATCATGTAATTCCAGTACAACAAGAACAGTAGACAACTGATGAATCAACAAGTTGAGAAGAAGAAAGGTCCACTATCTGTTATCCAATTAAACATGCCCTGATTCATTCAAGAACCTCACGCCGTTTGCACAACCACCTCCTTGGCATTTTATATGCAAACAACTACTTAGTTTTTAGACCAAACTGTTCTCCATTCAACGTCACAGATGCATAATGAATTCATTAAATACTCACTAATTTTCACATAAACAAAAAAAAATTTGAAAGTCAGTTGCACAGGCATTGTATTGTATTCCAAGATTCCTCTATAATACCCAGAAATGCACGTTGAATTCATTCTCTTGGTTTTACACACCCACACACACCCACACACACCCACCCACACACCCCCACACACACACACTCCATTCTGTTCAAGTACTTGCAGCCCTTGAACTTTGTACAACTCCAGTGTGCTCCCTGCCTCTCTGCATGGTGTGACCAGCAGCTCCACTGACACTGAATCCTGGCCTAGAAGGAGAACTGTACTGAGTTTATCTGAGTGCAGGGTGACAACTTATCCATTCACACCATACTGCTGTCCCCCTTAATTCGTTTGAGGAATCGCATGTGTATTTTGAGAGCACCAGTTACACATACAATTTGTATATGTACTTTGTAGAGTTAGTGAACTCAACCAACCCTGGCCTTACCTCCTGCAATCTGATAACACTGAACAATTCCAAATTATTTCTCTCACCTCTCCTGGACAGCTTTTTTCATTCTTTCTACAAGCAGGTTGCACTGCTCTCTTCACTATTTTCTGTAAATCAAATTCCTATTCCAAAACATCATATCTAACATTATTAAGATCAACTGTTCAAATAGCACAACTTCCGTACTGCAGAATCCTCTCAAAATAGTACAGCTTTAAATAAACCTTTAACTCCCCTGAGACATAAGTTGAATTTGCTGTCAAATTATCCAGTATAGTTTTCTTAATTCCCAGAAGTGACTGCAACTTACAGCAAAAGCATTTTTGTGCTCTCAAAGTACTTCGTGTTTCCTCTCCACATACTGTTCACAGTAATCATGAGGATACTCATACCTCCTGTATTGAATATACTCAGCTCCTTCAGCAAGTACATGAAAGCAAAGGCTTGAATTCTCCCTCATTCTTGGTATATAATGTGTGATTATTTAATGTTTCCTAGTTATATCTATATAAAAAAACAAACAAACCAAACAACAAGAACTCATTTGCAGTACACTATTCTTCAAGTTCCTTGGACCAAAATTTTTCCTTCTCACTTGTCATCAGTCACAGGTGCCACTTTGCAGATGCAGAAAAGCAGAGCTTCTTCAGAGTCTGAGTATGCAGGTTAGCATCTACCACTGAGAACACAGAACCAGTACAACCTTCCTGAGACACTGAGGGGTGGGTAAAGTATCCAGTAAATTTTCAGTTCTAAAATTTGAGCCTTTTAAATGTATTCCCATTCATGTACAAAACAGGTGCCACAGACACTTGCCTTATGAACTGTTTTTCTGCCTCTCTTAAGTCCTTGCAAATGACTCCAGCCAGCATTTCATTTGTCAGTGCCTTAATTCTAGCAGGCATCTCCTGTCATAACCTATCAAGTACTCTCTACTATCTAATTGCATTATTCATGAAACTGATGAGATAAAACACTGTGGTCACTGGGACCTATAACAAAAGCAACAATTCCATAGTATGGGTAAGTATGCACAATTCCTTTAAACATAAATAAAACTCTAAGACAAAAAATGAGGAAAAAAACCTGGAAAGACACTAAAAAAAAACGGGATCAGAGGTTATTGAATCAAAATTGCTTTTCAGCAATGTTTTAGGGGCAGAAACTGAATACAGTTATTATAAAAACACAATTCCAACATGATACTCTCCAAGAAACATACAAGTACAGTTACTAATAAAGTAATTTCACAATTGCTAGACACAGTGCTTACAAATATTGTGTTGCACAAGAATCATATGTTGTTTATATATGCACATAATAATTAAAGAAGTTAATAAACTCACTGTTACCCCTTTCACAGAATCATTAGGTCAGAAAATACCTTTGAGATCATCAATTCCAACCTTACCTGCCCACTACTAAATCATGTCTCCAAGTGCTTCATCTACCTGTCTTTTAAATACCTCCAGGGATGGTGATTAAACTACCTCCCTGATCAGCCTCTGCCAGTGCTTGAAAACGCTTTCTGTGAAGAAATTTTTCCTAATGTCTAATCTAAACTTCCCCTGATGCAGTTTGAAGCCGTTCCCTTTTGTTCTATCACCTGTCACTTGGGAGAAGAGAGAAAACTCCACCTCTCTGCAATCTCCTTTTAGGCAGTTGTAGAGAGCAATAAGGTCTCCCCTTCAGCCTCCTCTTCTCCAGGCTAAAATAAGACAAATGACATTCAACAACCATTACACAGGAAAGAAATTGGGGGGAAAAAGCAGACTTTTAAGTTTACTTGTGTTTCAGAATATTGAGGTCAGCTACTTCCTTTAAAATTCCTTAGGCTAGATTCTTTTGGGGTTTGGGTTCTTCCCTTATTAGATTCCACTCAGCACAGCAGCTGGGTAACTCTTAAACACAAAAGCATCATTTTTCACACTGCAACCTACTGACAGCAAAACATGGATCCCTGTGTATTTCACAAACTATCTTACAGTTATTTTAAAGTACATACGTTTCTAAATTGTCAGTGTTGCCTAAAACAGACCAATATTTTGTTTAGAGCCCAGAAAAACCATAAGAATGTCAGGTAGAGTATTTATGCCCACAAAGTCAACAATATGCTTAAATTTATCCAAGCAATTCTCTGAAAATATTAATAATGCGTTTCTCATTTAAATCCACCACAACACAAAGCCTGATAACATCAAATGTGTCCTCTGCAGCATTTACCTTATTATGAACAAATTTCATGATTAAAAAAATCTCCATGTAATTATAAATTATGCTGGACATTTATATGAACCATTATTAATTCAGTCAGTCAACTTCTTTATAAAAAGCTCAACCCGAGGGGAAGAAAAAATAAAACCATATTTTCAACAAGGAACCTATCCCCACAAAAACATTTACAAATGGTTCTTCCCAAATAACTTAAAATGGCAACCAAAGTCAATGAAGCATTCCTCACTGAAGGAGACATACATAAAATTTCTGCTTTTAGTTTTTGCATCTCACACTGAGATGAAGTAAAGTTCTGATGCGTGCAGTATGTGAAATGACTTTGGCATTTGGCACTTTTTATATCAAACCCCTCTTTTGAAAATTACATTGGATAGGAAAAACGTAATGTGATACCAGCTTAACAAGAGTTTTGCACTTACCAGAATTATGGCAGTAGTCCATATACTGTGGAATTTGGATTGTAAAGGCCACCAGATCTGGAGCTAAGAGAGATTCAGGCTTTCTGCTCTCATTGAGCCATTTGCTGCTGTGTAAGTCCCTGGTGTCAGATGGGCCTTGAATTAAAGGAATGAGCCTTTCTTTTCCACCATCACCTAAGATAAAAATCAGACTCCTTAGAGCTTCTAATATAACAACAAAAATATTCAACACAAACAATCACTATTCCAAAGAGAACAGCTATTAAAATTGTAAGTAAAGAATTAAAAGAGGAAATAAAAAGAGCACTCTCATATAAACTATTAAACAACTTCCTTAATGTCATCTTGTAAATGTCTTTACATCCAGAAGGATTTCAAATAAAGTGATCAATTCTGTTTGAAATAGTAATTTTTATATCAACTTTATAATTTTTCTTAACATCACCATGAACTCAATTTACACTTAAATACACTAATCTGTCATGTTCTTTACATTAGCTGCTTTTAAATATAAAAAGATCATAGACATTGACTCAAAAGGTCACTGCAAGCTCTTGAAGAAAATTATTTATCACAGAGCCCTCAAAACCTTCACAAGCATAATACACACTTGTAGCATTAATGGTAAAGGACACATTAAACAATAAACAGAACACATCAGAATTATGCTGCCAATAAAGCAAAAGGCAAATATCCTGTGCAATATGAAACTGATGAGTTATTCCAGTTTCTTCAGCATTTTAGATGAAAACTTGTCTCAGCAGAAAAAGAAACAACTTTTTTTTTATTCAGTGTAAAAATTGACTATATTGGGGCCAGACTGGATCATCCTGGCATTCCTAAAAATAAAAAATAACAAAACAGAAAACAAAAAACCCTCTCTGATTCATATGAACAATGAGTAAATTCTTGTTTCAGTAACTCTCCTTGTAAAAAGCAAGGCCAGTTCTCCTATACAGGCAATAAAGTTTTACATGCTCCAGCTGCACATACCTGGGGCTTTGGCACAAATTTTTATTGATCCCACAGTCCCAGAGGCACATTTGACCAATGATGTGCTGCAGTACTTCAATTCAACATTCTGGATTGAGCCCTCAAGAGTTGGCAGGGGATTCTTAGATTTCACACCTAATAAAAGAAAACTGCAAATGTACTAGCCTGTTGAATTTAAATATTTTTATATTCCTTCACCAAGGCATTTAAACTTAATTATACTTTAATTATCTACCTTAGATGTTCTTACAGCGTTTCTGTTGTGATTCACAGTTTTAAATTGGAAGTGAGAGAATGCTGCATATGGGCATTTTAATATAAAAAGTTACGTATTAAGCATATAGAGATACAGTGAGGACAACACACAAGGCCACTCAAAAATTGCAATAAGTATCAATATATACACATACACTTTTGGTTTTACTTTATAAGGACCACCTCAATTACTCTTTCATGCATTTATTCTGATCCCTTTATTTCAGGATCTTAAAATGATTAAGTGTTTTCAGCTTACATTCAGACAACATTTTACTCAGTAGCATTGTGAAGCATTAAATACATGCAGCTAAACAGTAAAACAGGCCAATGGCACACTTGCCATTTCTCAGCAGAAAATGGAGTTCAAACCTTGCCTTGGGTCACAAAAGGAAATAAGTTTTTGTGGTCTTTCCTCAGCCCTCATTTAGGCACACCAGAAAACCACTGCACTGATTGAAGAAACAGGTGCTATTGGTAACCTCTTCTGAAGAGCTGTCTAGAACCACAGTGGCAGCAGCAGGGGCTCTTACAAGTCAGGGCTGAGATGTACAGGATGGGGGATAACATGATTGAGACCAGCCCTGCAGAGAAGGACTTGAGGATGCTGGTCAATGAGAAGCTCCACATGAGCCAGTAGTGTGTGCTCACAGCCCAGAAGACCATCCTGGGCTGCATCAAAAGAAGCGTGGCCAGCAGGTCAAGGGAAGTGATTTTGCCCCTCTGTTCCAAAATCTCATCTGGAGTATTGCATCCAGTTCTAGAATCCTCAACGTAAGAAGGAGATGGACCTGGCAGAAGAGGGCTACAAAGATCATCAGAGGGCTGGAGCACCACTGCTACGAGGACAGGCTGAGAGTCGGGGTTGTTCAGCCTAGAGAAAGCCTCAAGGAGACCTTATAGTGACTTTCCAGTACCTGAATGGGCTACAAGAAAGCTGGGGAGGGACTGTTCACAAAGGCTTGTAGTGATAGGACTAGGGGCAACGGGTATAGACTGGAGAGGGGCAGATTTAAACTAGACATAAGGAAGAATTTCTTCACCATGAGAGTTGTGAGGCACTGGCACAGGTTGCCCAGGGAAGCTGTGGCTGCCCCATCCCTGCAGGTATTCAAGGCCGGGTTGGATGGGGCCTTGGGCAGCCTGATCTAGTGGGAGGTGTCCCTGCCCACGGCAAGGGTGTTGGAACTAGTAGATCTTTAAGTTCCCTTCCAACTCAAACTATTCTTTGATTCTATGATTCTATGACATGTAGGCAGAGTTTGAGGGCAGCCCCCAAAACAGCCCTGAAAACATGAAAGCATGGGTGGAGGAGGTCAGTCTCCTGTTCTGTACAGTGCTGCCCATCAAAAAAAAAAAAAAACAACCTTCCAAATTAGAAAGAAATAGTTTCAACACCTGTAAGAAGTATGAAAGGAAAAACTAACAGAAGTTACCCTTTTTAATGGGTTTTTTCCCTTCATTCAAAAGTGACTTGGAATTTGTCAGTTAAAATTGGCAAGCAGCTTGTTAATTATGAAAACATTAGTATAATTATGAAACCATTTCCTCACAGATGTAACATAAAATTTATTCCAAAATCCATAATTATGCAAGGAAAGTATTATGGAATATCAGGTTAAAAAAATTTAAAAGCATTTTGATACATATTTAAAGATAGTTACACGTATTAAAGAAACGTAATATATTCTCTACAAAATGAACCCACCAGTTTTCTGCATAATCTCTAAAAGACTAAACCCAAAGAACAGCCTTTAATATATATTAACTAGTAAGGAAAAATTCTGTAAAAAGTGATAGGAGACAAGATTTAGGATTAAACCTGGTAATTACACTTAGTTCACTGTCCAGTTCCTAAACATTGAAGAGTATTTGGTAGTGCATATAAAATCACGCAGTAAAGCAGACCTCTTGATATGCATTTATTTAAGTTTCGGCCTGGTAAGACATGAAAATAATTTTAAAATAAAAAGTACTTTCCAAGGTAGGAAGAGAGAAGCAGCATGCAGAGGGACCAGACTGCCATGTGAAAGGCAGCTCCCCATTCTATTTATCAAAATTTAACCTCTCCACTGTGAGGTATGCCTAGCTTTTTCCTGACTTGCAACTCAGGAAGGCTTCAAGGTCAAAGAATGCTCACTGTAACACATTAGTGTGCCTGCCACTACAACACCCCATTGGTTTTTAGTCCGAGGTCAGCTTCAGTGGCTTCCAGTCTGAAAGATCAGCTACCAGTTTTAGTCTCCTGAATATTCCCTCATTCCCAGTCTTGCCCAGGGTAAGCCTCTTTTAAAGCTGAAAATCCACTTTGATCTAAGGTGTGGAATCAGACACAACGCATGGATTTGAAAAAAGCAGATAGGGTATCTGTAAGCATTTCCTAGTGTCGGCTCTGCTTCCTCACACGTCCTATAAACTTGTGCAAATAGAGGCCATTGGTGGGGGGGTAGAGGGTAGAAGAAATGAAAGGAGGGGAAGGTATGTTTTCCCTTGTCTTCTGCCTATTCCAAAACAAAGATTATAAAAACACAGTAGCAGCCAAGATTACAGACAAAGCAAAACAAATTTGAGTTCATAATTTGATCCCCAACTTTCAATTCTTCTCAACACTGGTAGGTTCTTGCTGTTTCCACCTTTCAGCAACTCTTTTGCGCCTCAACATATAAGAAGATATCTGATAATTTTCTCTAACTTTACTATGAAAGATTAAGTACTTTTAAAACTAAATATTTTCCACCATGGAGTCCACTTCTAGACACATTACCCTGGATAACCTCTCTGCATTCAGATTAAAATTTTCCTTATAACTTGAATTTTTGTTTAGCATTATATTTGAAAACAAGAACCAAGTCTCACATGACCGTGCTCCCTATTTGTTTCTGTTCACTCCCATTCTCTCACCAAATAACTCTGGACTTGTTGAATTCCAGCAAGATACGGCATCATTATCAGAGACATTTATTTCCTACAACCTTCATGAAAATGTGGGTATATTAGTCCCGTTACTTAACAAATCAGTAGATACGTGACAGTCAGCAAAGCACAGTGCAAAGTCGTCGGGGCACAGTTTTTCATCCAGCCAGCAGTTTGAGATCATGATACGAGGCCAGGAAAGCTGAATGGCTTAGCCTTGAAGAAATTCACAAACCCTTAATACATATCATATCATTAACATTTTATTTTAATGCATATGAAGAAGTAACTCAAGGAAGCAATAAGCTATTTTTTCTGCAATACCTGTGAGAGGGATAGGAAAAACGCTTTCTTAGTTGTTTTCAACTGTTTGAAAAGACAATAGATAATTATTAAGAAAACAGAGCATAATCTTACTCTTTCTTTTCTACGTTGCTATCACACCAAATGGCAACTTCATCCTGCTCTCAGTTTTAACACATGAAAACCACAGTGGATCACATAAATAAAGAAGTCGTCACAAGAGGTAATTCTGCTCAGGTTCCACAACTCTAGACTAAAACAGTTCTCAGACCCCCATTTATTGAACATTAAAATCCTATACAGAGCCTACAGTAAGGAAGATGGAACTGAAGATGTCTAACTAGACTTTGATCATGAAGACAAAAAATCACCCAAAACTAAGGCAATTCCCCTTCCCAGTTACAAATCTCTTATTCAAAGTGCACAAATTTTAGAGACTTTTGGTGAATCATTTATAATGAATAGGTTTAATACAGCGAAACAGCACATCTTTTTCAGTCTCTGAAAGTTTCTGGAAATTATGAACCATCCCTCATAAACTTGTCCAATTGGCAAGCTGCTCTACAGAGAAGAAAGAAGTCTTGTTTCCTAAGCATGCCTCTGATTATCGGCAGTTGCCCTCCTTGTAACTGTAGTTCTTCCCATATTTTCTCCCTTTTTGCCTCTTTCATCATGATAATGATTGAAGATTCCTGCTGAGGGGAACAGAGGGTTCAATATGTCAAGCAGACCCTACTCATACGGAAGTGTACACCCTCCCCGGAGCCCAGATTAGGGATATCGCTAGGAAACAACCCAGTCTGGTACAGCCCTCAGACTACTACCCACTACTGCTCTTCCATGTAGGACGAGATGAAGCTTAGGATGGCTACTGAGGGAACCTGGGGCCCAGGTGACATGTTCCTCCTTCCTTCCAGTTGTGGGCAGTGACACTGCAAGGCACAGACAGACCCAGTGTATTAATACATGGCTCTGCAGCTGGTGTCACTGTAACAGCTTTGGGGTTTTTAACAATGGAATGGCCTACACAGTCCCAGGTTAGGTGCTATTAGGTATCAGATGGGAGCCACCATTCTCAAGGGAAGAGGGGAGCTTGCAGGGCTCACTGAGAAGGATTTGAACTAGATGTGAAGGGGCAAAGGGATAATATCAGGCTTGCCTGACATCAGGCCAAGCTGGATGGGACATTGGGTAGCCTGATCTACTGGGAGGTGTCCCTGCCCACTGTTACGGGTTTGGAATTAGTTGATCTTTAAGGTCCCTTCCACCCCAAACCATTCTATGATTCCATTACTAGCTGTGGGAGAAGACACTATGGTTAGAGGGATGGGGTGCTGGCATGAGCCCTTCTTCTGTTGCCCCAGGGGATGCTGCAGCACAGCTGAAGTGCCAAACAGCAGAATCCAAAAACAGGCAGAAAGTTTTCTAACTTAAAAATCTATTATGCCTTCCCAACTTACATATTGTGCATGCTAACTCACTTTGACTCCAAGTCTATGGAGCCATTTTGTTTTAGAAAGACACACCAAAGTGTCACATGGTCAAGGAAGCTTCGCTCACAAATCAAAGCAGCCATTTGCATCCTCCCCCCATCTCTTCTTGTCATAGCTTTGGTCATCTCAAGGTACATATTCCAACTACACAGCTTGCCCCAAGTCCCTGCATTCAGTGACATTCCATGCACAAGCAGGAGGGAATCAAGTATCGAAAGTCACAATTGTGACTTTAAAGATCAGACTAGGATTTCTGCTAACAAGCCTATTAACACTGAGCAATCATTTAAGAACTGATTTTTAAAAAGGTACCTACTGAGTGGTTTTATCAAAGGTATGCACATCTTTAACCAATCCATTCCTAACATGGTGAATTTGCAACAATTAATGGAGAACCAAGAGACAAAACCTGAAGTGATGAACAGAAAGGACAGAAAAACAGTGAAAGAGGTCTGTTTATGATTCTGGGGATGAGAGTCAGGACTGTGTGTTGTTAGATCCCTGAAATACAAGGAGTATGTCTTTAGAGAGATCATAAAAGAGAGAACTGCAAAATATGAAATAGGAAATTAATAAGGTGTGACTAAGTTCTAGGAGCAGCTCCACATGAATTCTCCCCATGCATTGGTTACAGCCTCAGATGGAAAACTTTCAGTATCTAGAGCAGTAAGTACCAATAAACTCTGCTTTGGCAACATGATACAGTAAAAGACTGTCACATACATGTCAAAATTATTTCAAACTCAGTAAAAAGATAAATTCATGAACAAAAGCTAGAGGCTATTAACCAAAGGAAATAACATTTAGGCCAAAGTTGTATAGGAATCAAGAAATAGATGGCTAATTATTTTCACAGAAACTTATATTTAAGTTTTACATGACTGACACAGTAAAGCTTGTAAACAAATTAAGGAATAAGAGAAACCTCATTTCTTCCACGACAGGCATTCATTTATCTTCAGTTGCTGCTTAAGCAGTGTCCTCAGTGAGAATTTCTGGAAGTCTGTACTGAACTTGGTTAGAAGGATGGCACATTTCTGAGGAACTTGAAGCTACAACTAAATCTAACTCCTTCCTCCCTGTAGCATGAACATAATAAAAGCCACAGTGACAAGCTCTAGCTTCGTCCAATGCTGCTTCTCATGTTCAGAAAACTGGGGGAGAATCAGCTTCCATGTTTTTCATTGCAGAAAAACAGCAGCAGCATAGGAACTTCAACATCTTTCAGTCACTGTGCTTCCTCACACACAACACCTGAAAACAAAACACTAGGGGTTCTGTGTTTAGGTGGTTTTTTTCTTCTGTTTTCTTTTTTTGTGGTTGGTTTTTTTGAGTTTTTTTCAAACTGAAAAACAGAAAAAGAGTTATTCTAAAATCTAGAAGCCAGGTTATAAATACTTTTTTGGTTCTTCTCTGTAGTAAAACTAAATCTTTGTGATGAAGTTCTACAAACATCTTAACTGTGTTTGCAATTCCACATTTTTGATCTGTCACTATAGTCTCCATACCACATTTTGCAGCCCTAATGGAGACACTCACAGGCTACTATTTTCTTTCTTTTTCAAAGCAATAATTCAGGCAGCTTATTTTAAGGCTGTGTCAAGTCTTTTTTTTTTTTACCTCAGCTTTACTATTGCACTTACTATGGCATTACTATTGCCATTCTCATAAAAATTATTTCTTTTCCTGTACCTGTGTCAACTAGTTTTCAGTCTACATACTACTATTCTGAGAACTTGTTTCATTCCCACCCTCTCCCAAGACTCAACAGGGCAATAATAACAGGATTATGGTACTATCTTGCCTCTAATTATGGTGAGCTGGACAAATTTTCTACTGCCCTGAGTTTCTTGTGCTACAGTTGCACACCTAAAAAAACATGTCCTAAAAAATAGCTCTGCTTTCATTCTCTCTTCAACCACAGTACTCAAAGGAAAAGTAAATGCATAGCAAGGTGAAAGCAGTTACTAACAGACTGAAATTCCCTCTAAAAAAGGTCAAGTTACTTTCTTCCTGGGGAACAATGACAAAGTGTTTATCAATGTAAGTATCTGCTATCCTCTCCATCACAAATTAAACTTCAAAAACCACATGTATGCAGACACCACACTAATGAACCTCCTCAAGTATTTTCAGCTTTGTCACACACAGATTTCAGGGCCAAGCACACACAGTAATACACTGGTCTTCACCTTGTAAATGAATATTATAATCTCTAAGTAACCCACTTTAATCCTTAAAACTGCCTGTAAACTAATTAAGTCTTCTCCATTTCTCAAAAACAAAACGAAACTCTAACGTTTGACTACCTTTTAGTAATGGAGATTTCAATACTGCAAAAAATATTCCAGCTTGCTAAAGAAGAACAGCATTTAATCAACAGGGAGTCACATCTAGTAAATTCCTATTGCTACATTCTCCTTAAAACAGCCTTCACACAGGTCCCCATCTGCCTTAACCCAAAAACTTCATGATTTTTCAAAAATCCTGCTTCAAATGGAGAGTTAAATGAATAACCTGTGATTCACAGGCTGAAAACCAATACTGAAGAAATCACAGAACATAGGGAATGCTATGTTTAAAGCATTCGAGGTCAGAAGCACCTTTTAGTAACTTTCTATAGATCATCTATACAATCTGGCCGGTGGGTCTCTTCCAACCCGGTGATTTATGATTCTATGATCTGTTTTAAATGGCTCTCCAGTCAGGTAACCAAATGATTTAATTTTGATTGCTCATAGAAGAACTAAACAATTACCACTGAAAAAAAATCACTTCTGAAAATACAGAACTAGTAAATGTGTCAAAACTCTTTACCCACTGTATTAAAGCTACCCAGTAAACACTCATGGCCTTACAACCACAACCTATCAACCGGACAAGAGCCATCCTGACACATTCTCAGCATAGGGTACAGAAACACAATCCATGCACACTCTGATTGCTGCTCCTTTTGATCTAAATAGTCAATATTTAGAGAAGGAACACCATCTTCAATCTTTAAACATACATGGCATTACAAATGGATCTAAAATTTGCTGTGAAAAGTGCAGTTATATATTATTGTTAACCTCATTATTGCTAAGATTCAGGCTATCTAGGAATTGCCAGTTAATTACAACTGTACCTATTTGAAGCTATTATTTCAGATTTGGGAACATGACACTGGTCAGGAAACATTTGAAGTTGCTTTAGTAGCACTGTTTCTGCTGTTGTAAACAGACTTCAAGAAAAACAAAAGCACTGATTTCCCTTTCTGCACAATTCCACAGCTGAATTTCAGATACTGCTGTATCTTTAAAAAAAAAAAGTAGAAGCTCAAGTTTATTGCATTAAAATAATTTTTGTGTTCAAGAAAAAACAGAAAAATTACCAGAATCAGAATCTCTAACTTGCAAAAAGCATCTCCTGTCAATCCTCGTATCTATATATTACGAATAGACAAATGCTAAAAATAACATGGATGCAAATGCATCCAGGATACAGCTAAGTAAGAACTCATGAAACTTGTACCACGAAGTATTTGAAGCAAGATCCTGAGAAAGACAGGCAGACGGACAAAGGAAAGAGCTTATGGTTTTCACCTGAGGTAACACATCATTTGGCTAGAGGCATTCACTCTCAATCACTTGCTTCCACCTTAGTTGTATAAACCTGCTACCCCTTTCAAATAGAGTAGATTTGATGTATGTGAGGATAAGTTCAGTAGTTCATGCAAAATGTCAACACAAAGTATATTAAAACACTTTTTCTCATTCATATATGCTAATATGATCACAAAAAAAACCAAAAAAACACCTGTGTTTCTATTAAGTCTACTTCAAGTTCAATCCAGTACCAGTTCAAATGCATTATCTTCAAATACACTAAGCATAAGTTGCTCTGCTATAAAGCCTGCATTCTACAGCCCTTTTTTTTAAGTCAAAAGGTGAGTAGCAACTAGAATAATGTCATCTTCGGCTTTCTAGGACAACAAAATGTAGGATGAAAGAACAAAGTCTTAAAGGAACCAGAGCTCCTCTCAGATCTCACCAGGTTGTTTCATCTGTGGAGCTCATTTCTCTAAAACATATCTATTTAAATAAGCTACTTGGCAACTATGAAACTAATAAAGCCTGGTTTCCTCCAAGTTTATATTCCTTTGCCCTTAAAATGCCTCATTCACCAGAGCAGATGCAAACCTACAAGTGCCATGTAACGTACCTACCATGGATGAGAAAATAAATGCTGGACCTATGCATGGTTGTGGACTTCCCTGTAACAGACACGACACCTGGTCACCTGCTTGCTGTTGAATGGAATATCTAATGACCAAAATCTCTCACAGGTTCAGTTTAAGATAATTGCATATGGGGAAAAACCAGTTACTGACCAATAAAAAGGTCAACATAGAGGACAGACACAGTAATTCTCAACATGGTAAAGAAACCCTAACGGTTTATAAAAAATCAAGCAAAGGCCAGGCATGTCCAGTAACCATATTATAAAAGAATAATAAAGAACTAACATCTACAGAGTAATCATTAACAGTTTGATTTCCTGAGTTGTTGGGGGTGGTGGGGGAAGCAAAAGAGAACATGAACATCTTCCAGTTGTGAGGTGAAGAAAGCCCGCAGTCCCATGGTTGAAAGATAAACAGAGTTTGCTGCTAGGGACACTGACTGGAAAGGAGTAGGATGTGGCAGGAAGGCAGTAATTCAGACAGGGTGGGTAAGTAAAACATGGTAAAGATTATGTGGAAAAAGATTAAAAGACATTATATCAGTATTATCTTGAACAGTCTCCCCATGACTTTCCTTCTTAAATAGCACGTGCTGCTTTAAAGAACAGAAAGCTCTGAGGCTAACCCTTCATGTGTAGGGTTCCAGGCACAGAGATGGAGAGATTTCAGTTTCTTTAAAGATAAGTTTTGTTTCTAACTAGAGCATCATATCTTATTTAGGATATGAATTTAAAAACACAATGATCTAAGTTTAAAAAAAAATGTTTATATTTTCTTTTAAATATCCAATGCAACTGCTGAGAATTTAAAAAGAAACAGTACGCTTTAGTGTCTGGAATGGCAGTTTCTTACACCAGGAGAATATTAACCTTTAATCCTTGAAATCATTAAAGAAATGTTTGTAGAAATATTTTTAGCCTCTTTATCTGGTCAAAGTCCTGGAAGTTAAGTCGTGTCTGTACAAACCAATCATTTCACCAGCAGTTTTATATTTCTTTAAAGCCTCATATAAAAAGCACCTGCTTAAAGTGAGTAATGGAGTTTTATATTCATTGCACTTAGGAACAGCGTATGTAACCTATTCCGTTTTCCTCCCTTGTGGAATATATTTCAGCTTATATTGCACAGCACATTACCGATGTGTATAAAGACTCTCTGATCAGCAATTTGGACTGCAGACAGCAACCTGTATGAGTACACTTTTTTCCCTCCTTAAATACAGTATCCACTTGATTCACCAACACAAATTAAAACCATCCTTTAAAGATGATGATCTCACCTTAACAGCAAATGCATGAAGCTCCTACATGGTAACACAATAACAATGTCAGGCTACAGCCTATGGCATACACCCTGCACAACCAACAACCAATACACATGCTGTCAGCATTATGAAAAAAAGAAGAAAACATGATCTTTCCTGGTCAAAGAACAGAAAATCTCCATTAGTGTGATGAATTCCCGAAAGATTAAAAATCGTACTGACTACTAAGGACGCGATTCAGTCTTACTTTTTTGTCAGAGAAAAAAAAAAGTGCATGGAAAAGGGTACTTCCATACTATAGCTCATTAAAGCACATGCTTGTGAAATACATCTTTATAGTGGAGAAATTCAAGGTATTTTTAACTCAACTACAGTGTAAGATTTCCCTGCAGAATTACTCTATTTTGATAGGAGAATAAGTTTGTATCAGCCTAACAATAGTTTTATTCAATTATGACAATATATTGCACCCAAGCATGCTACAGAGGCATTACCACATTACAGAAAGTACAAGTTATTTTTTAAGTAAGCTCCTGGTTTGCGTTTAAAACGAACAAGACAGTTTAACAATCTTTGTTAACACTTTTGCAGTGAACTGAGCCAGAATCAATCTCATTCATTAATTAATTACAATATGTATTACTATGTTCCATACAGAAAAGGCATTGATTTCAATGTATTTCAAACAGTGTGCTTCACAGACTGATTTACCCTCTATGTACAGAATTTAATCTACACAAAACCAGATGCTACCTTAGAGCAGACAGTTACTCTTTGCATCTTCTTTCATCCACATACTTCTATATTGATAAGTCTTAAATAACATGGAAAATAAATTTGCCAGAACTTAAACTAAGCATATTATTACCCATCAATATTACTGCACGTAAGTACTTACTCAATGAACTAAACAGGAAAGAAGGGCTATATTAAATTAGCTTGATTAGCACCTCATGCAACATTGCAGAAGAAGTTTTGAGGTCAAGGCAAGTTTAAAGAGCTCACGAAAAGTAGAAGGAAAGGTATTCTACAGTCACACATTTGAAGATGTAATCTCGGCGACTGAAATACATTTTCTAACTTACTGTAATTAGGTTACTACTACAGAAAGCTTTTTTGTTACAAATTTTATCTCTGATATACTCAGCACAGTAAATCTTGATAAATCTACACAATATTAAAATAACTGAGAAAGGAGAAGACTTCAAAGTTAAAATGAAACCATGACAAATCTTCACAGTATCTTAGAATGATATCCAAATGAGAATTTGAAAAGAGAAAACAACTCAGGTTTTTAATATAGAGGAAAACATTACCATAAACTTACTCTTTTTACAGCATTGTTTCTTTTGCCAATTATACATCCTTACCATAATTTTAAATATGTACTGAATGACTATATAGGTATTAAAGCTTGGCTTAGTTTATAAAAAGAAGTCCTGTATGAATGCCAGTTGTATGCTTTTCAACAGAAGGAACTAAACTTCTTCAGCAATCTGTTTTTCTCTTTCATCTTATCTCTAGTTTCGGTGTAGATTTATAATGCTCATTGTTTCCAATTTTAACAAATCACCTAATGGCAGAAAGGAAAATATGTTAACCTTGGAATTATTTGCAGTTGTAGAAATCCCTTTTGTCTGGCTCATGCAAGGCCTGCAATCTGTTTTAAACACAGATTGTCTGTCTTTTGTCTGACAGCCACCAAGCTGCACAAATTACTTTCTGCCTGTTCACCTGTTTGCAGCTGTGTCTGTAAGCTAAGGATTCTGTAGTTTGACTTGAGCAACCACTCCAGGATTGATGACATGTGCTGCTGATAAACTGAGCAATTTGAAGAAATTACTGGCTAAACTTATTGAAAGACATCTGTGCATGAGCTGAGAACTAGAAGCCTTCAATTGTGTGTTTGCAACCTGCAGTGGCGGCAAGCTGTTTGAAGTGATATCCTACTAGAACAGAGCTGGCCCCAACACAAAATAACTAAGCCATCTTTGCAACATATTTCCTCACACACCAACAGAATTCTGCTCTTTTGGTCTTAAATATACTTCCTAAATAGAGGATGTAACAACAATTAAGACTTCCTATGCTCATCTAACAGAAGTAACTTCTTTTGAAGCGTTTCCATTTTCCACTCAGATTTGGCATCCTGTATTGTTTCCCAGCCTCCTCTGCTATGTAGACCAGTTCTCAGCAGTTAATGGTACTTAAAGCACCTCACAGGCTTGCTTACTCTGTTATGTTAGCCAAGAGGATGTCTCTGCAGTGTTACAGGGGTACAGCTCAACTCTTCTTTCTGCTTGCAGTACCTCATTACCTGTTTATCTAACCAATGTTAACTCCTAAAACTTCCGCTGTAAAACTTTTAAAAAAGAAATTTAACTTATGAACCTTGTGAATCTGGATAATGTTTGAGCTTCTGGGGGCTATGCTCAGGTGTTAATTTTAAGCTCAGGAAGCCCATGATTGATATCTCAGGGCGAGTGTGAGCGTGCACATGTGTATATATGAAATTCTTTAAGTTTGAAAACACACCAGACTGGCGAGCTGTGCATAAAGGCTAGTCATTTCTAAGCTGAACAAGACATATAGCAAAATTAATTCCTAATTCCTTTAGGACACATTCTCTAGTGATACACTTCAATGTTATTCCCATTTTGTTTATTCTTACACATTTAGCAGAGAAGTGTTTCAAGTATACATGTAACAGAGCAAGCCAAAGCAGTATTCTACACCTCTTTATATGTTTTAGTAGCCAGGAACAAACAATGAATTAAAAACAGCACTAAAAATGTTTCATACAATAACGAGGGGGAAAAAACAGAAATGTAATTGAAGGGAAAGTTTGCTAAGCCTAAAAATGTAACTAAGTGCTTACGGAACTTACAAAGCCTGTAATTGGAAGCACAGAAACCATTCACTTCCACATCTGCACATTAACCCCCACTCCACCGAAACCTCCTTTTATGCCTTTAAAAAAATGATTAAGTATGCAGTAAACCATCAAAACAAACTATTCATTTCACCTTGTTGTCTTTGTAACTACTTCATACTAAAAGTCAAGGTACTGACTAAAATTATCAGAAATTCAAGACATAGCTGTGCTATTTGTTGGTTTTTGCAAATAAAATTAGGGCTTCCTTTTCAATTTTTTTAAAGTATTTTAAAGCAAATAGTACTTCTAAAGATATCTTAACATATTAGGTCTACAGCAACTTCCAAAATACTTAGTATATTTGATGAAAAATTATCACTATGTTTGAAAATAGGAAAGCAAAGCTTTCAAGTTAAGTAGCTACATAAACTGGGCTTTCACATTTTAGAACCCATAAACTGGATTCAACACAGAGCAGAAGTGACCTCCTGGAAAAAAAGGATATATAGTATAGTGTACATGTATACAATAAATCAAGTCCTGATTATGTGCACCTAATAACTAGACAACACTAATAATAAAACCCTTAAGATACTGTGCAGATATATAAGTAAATACAGTACATTTTTATCTTTACCCTCTAAGCATATTGTGAGTTCGAGCACTTCTAACGTCAGCTTTTATTTTAAAAGGACTAAGTCGTGAGAACATTCTTACGTACCACTTCATAACTCTGACACCAAGTATGTATAAAAAGATTAGCCTTTATTTGGTATAAAATCAGTTGGCAGTTTTACATCTGTGCAATGCAACATAAATACCCCAGCTGGCATCTCAAGCTCACACACATATGGACTTCAAAACAGAAACTTCCTTATTTGCAGCCCTGCCAGTGTAATTTCGTATACTCTGCATACTACAGCTATTTGTCAGGCCTCTGCAGGTGTGCACTGCACATAAACACACAGCTGTAGTCAAGCAAGCCAAGTGTTCCATCAAACACATAAAGGGAGACCTCAGCAGCTGGATTAGTCATCCCTGCAACAGGTCCAGGGAGAACAATATGGGTTAGTATTTTTGGAAAAGCATGGATGGTAAATTTATGATTATGCTGGCCTTACCAAATAACTGCTGGATTGTGTCATTTTTATGCAATGTCTACTTATTAAAGTTTTTGTTAGAATGACTGGAACAGACGGAATATTTTTTAGTTTTTAATATAAACAATAAGGTAGTTTATGTATAAAATAGTTTATTAAGTGCAAAATGTTAAAAGGTTTTCATGCTCGTGGTTGGTTTTTGACAGATGTTACAATTATTTGCATTGGCTTTAACAGACAAATCACTGGAATCAATTATAGTTAGTATATCATAAAGTTTTGTACTAGTTGTATATTACACTTTGTCACATTTATTGTAATTACATAGCATTTTTCTATCTCTCTCTGTTTTCGCTTTAAGTGCTTAGATTGCAGGTGAATTCCTAAAGAAACCTGATAAAAAGAAGTGCAGAAAAACACACTTGATTTTCATTAATTTGCTTTTAAAAAGCCTCATATTAATTTTTTAAAAGGAAACCCAGAAATTGCTCTTACTCAGAATTGTTTGGAAAACACCAGCATTCACAGAATTTCATGGTGATCATGAAAATGTTAAAAATACATTAATCAATCCGAAAAGCAGTAACCCTAATTTTATGCAAGGTTCCCTTAAGAAGCTTCATAAGCAAAAACTTTAAAAGTCAGTAAGAAAATGAATAAAACTAAAAACAATTTGACACCTATTAATCCAGCATGCTCAGTGTACAGTGTGTATATTAGCACTTTTCAATTGCCTCAGAAAAAATGAGGTAACATGAACACTATCAGGACAAATCCTAAATGTATTTCATTCATTAAACTTGGAGTTCAAATAATATGCAGACACACGTGCTTGCCTCTCTTCAGAGATTTAGAATCACAAAAATTCACCAGGTCTTACCCATAGCTCTCTTTTCTGAAGGTGATTTACACATTCACAATAACTCTTTCAGATTTCATGAGCTAGGAGGAAGATGGTGATTTAACACATCATGATGCAGGGTGGACACTGACGGGCACGGAGAACAACGTTACCACATTTTCTCTTGCTTAAGAGTAGTACTTGGCAGCACCTGGGAATGTTGTGCACAGGAATCCATTCCCAAATGCCCCTTCTTCCTTAATTCAATTACAAGATTTCAAGAAAGAAGAGAAAGGGCTTTCCAAAGGTCACTTTCTTAAACAAGACCTAATGACATTTCAAGGCCATGTATCTGTCATCCACCATGACTATCACTATTCGCGGCTCAGTAATATACATAAATGTGATGTTAAAATAATGGTAGTGCAAGATCTAATTATCAGAATTGCTGATCGGTAACTAACAAGCACAGTGATTTTCTCTCTTGGTATAAAGGTAGCTGTTCTTTTGAGGTTGTAGAAAATGCTGAAAAGCCACACATGGCACTAGAGATGAACAATACTAAGCCATGTTCAGTATAAGGGCCGCTAAAACGCCTTCACAAAATCAAAGAAATGCTTAAAACCAAAAATTGCTATTTAGAAAAGGAGAAAATGGAAATAGCAAAATTAATTATTCCTTTTAAGGAAACAACTATCTTTCTGACTCAAAATAGAGACTTTATTATTTCAGGGTTACATACTTTGCACTCATCTTGGAGCTATAGTCCACAAAAGAAAACATGCATAAAGCTTTAACCATGAAATTGCTCTTTTCTGGTAAACTGGAGACATGAGTTCCTATCAAAATACAAGAAAACATGGAGGAAGGCAGAACAGGCCAATGGTTTGAGGATAAAGCTATCAAGATTTAATGGTACATTATACCATTGACAAACAAATCACATTCAAAAGAATAAAATAATTGTTTTAGTAAAATGATTTACCATTATACAAGAGCTCTTGAGAAATCAGTAGGCCCTACTGATAAAAACTAAAACAAATCTCTTGAAAAAGATCTGAAGGCAATCACAATATTATAGAGTAAAATAATGTGATGTCTGTAAAGTAAAACTGTATCTTTCCAAACTACTAGTTCTCTTCAAAATAAATCTGAATTTTCAGGCTACCCTTAAGAAAATATCTCTGTGAATACTACAGGAAATTTTAGAAGAGGTATTGCTAGTCATTGAGCATTACTCAATACTATGCAGTGAACCATAAGAGAAGAGAAAGTAGAGACAAGGAAGAGAGCAAGGATAAGGGTGAGGGACATTCACTGTCCCTGGGCATTACAGGAATGCAGTGGATTATACATGGATCTGTTGGTCAAACTTGTGTTCTACTCCTGTCTTTGGCACATATTTCCTGCTGGTCCTCAAGAAAAATATTCAACTTGTGGACATTAGTTTCTCTTTAAAGCAATACAAGGACTTACAGGGGCATTTATTCATTGGTATGGCAGGATTCATGTTTGGTAATAATTGTATTACATAGCACAAATGAATCACCATACAATTAGCACAGAACTATTATAATGTTGCTGCTATATATGTAGATCTAAAACAAGTTTTTCACTTGTACACAGAAATAATCTTAACCTTGCTGTTACACAACAACATTCTGGATTAACTGAAGGCCACAACTGCTGTTATATAGCAGCCCTACTGCTGTCAATTCGCTCAGATTCAGCCTTCCAGAAGCAAAGTTTCAGTATCACCTATGAAAATGATGGACCAAATCACACACTGTAAGAGTATAATCACATTTTGATACTACAAATGCATGGTGCTCATGAGTTCATTACTGTGGATGGTGGGTGATGAGTCATCATAAGAGAATACAAGGAACAAGAGCCCTGAACACTCCTGTAATTGCAGCATTCCACAAAAAGAAAAGACCTACAGAAGCCAACTTCATCAGGGTCCACTTCTCTGAGGAAACTAAAGAAAGAACTTGGTTTGGTCTTGTTGTAGGTATGGACCTAAATCTGGCCTGAGGTCTCTGAGACAACCCCTTGTAATTAAAAGAAAAAAAATCCAAGCAAATAATGAGTTTCCCCTAGCCTGTTTCCATATCCTGAGGAACAGCATTCCAATACAGTTAAATCAAACCATAGACCTTCTCCGTCTACAGAGCTCAGGTAAATGAAGTATTTTCAACAAAGGGTCTCTCCATGAAATAAAATAAACCTATTTGAGCAAACTTATGGGGAACAACAGTTCTTATTCTAATGATCAAGGTTGTATCTATACAGCTACATGGCAGAGATGAGTGCATTTTTTTGTGCTACACAAGTCAGAATATTCAGAATTTCTTCCCAATTGAGTAATTCATGATTTGTTTTCTTTTAATTTAAAACTCAACTCAAAAATTTGTCCGTCTTAGCTGGCTGGAAAATTAGGCAGTTTTATTATGTATGTTTTAATCAGATCCTGCCTGAAACTGTATCACAACCTTCTGGAATAAATCAAATACAAAATATAGGGGAATAAAGATACTGCTGAAGTTCTACATTTTCTCCTGGAGATAGCATGTCTTTTTTTATCAAGTTAAAAATGGTAAAGCATATAAGACCTGCAGCTTGGGAACTACTCAAGAATACTGATGAACAAGTGTACTGCTGAATAAGAGCATTTCATGCCAAATCTTTCACTTATTCATTGATGCCATTCCTGCACAACATTATGCCAGCAGACCTTGATAATTTAGTGAAGTATATACATCTTGCCTACCACAGAAAAACCACAAGCTATTGCTGAAACAACAACAAAAAAAGAAGAAAATGGTTAGCAGTTAAATGAATTAACCGATACAACATTAAACAAAAAAGAGAATCCGTACAAAATTACTGGAAGGGTGCAATGGTTTTCTAAATAAAGCAAAGTTTGAGTTTCAGCAGTGAATTTCAACTTTCAGAACACGCTGTCACTAATGTATATGATGTTCTGTAAGAAACAAAAGAAATACTGTCCCTGTTGAAAGAGTATCAACTAAGAAAAAGGACAAAACTAAGATGGGATATGAAGAGATACATTCCATTTACACAAATGTGCATAAATGCAAAAGGATTAAAGAGGGGTTTGTACTATAGAGAAACAGAGGAAAAAATGCAAAACATTTTGGTCTTTATTCTAGTTAAATTTTATCCTGGCAAACATAACAATTAAAAAGCCACCCAACATCTTAAAACATTTGTGAAATGTATATTGACTGTGCTTCCACAATAGTCTAAAAAGCTTATAAAACTTAAATTGATAAAGAACTTCATATACTGAGAACTACACTGTTGCCCCAACAGCTGAAGCAACATTATCAAACTGTAACCAATTCCAGACCCCTCTGGGCATCACACAGACCATGCTTACTTCTCTCTCCATTCCTACCCCCACTTTTTTCCCATTTTTTCTTAAAATACAAGCTATTTTATAGGGTGACTGCAATATGATACTATGATCATTGCTGATTGCAGTTAGAAACAGACCC
Source organism: Piaya cayana (assembly GCA_013389865.1). Taxonomy (NCBI): domain Eukaryota; kingdom Metazoa; phylum Chordata; class Aves; order Cuculiformes; family Coccyzidae; genus Piaya; species Piaya cayana. The sequence continues at coordinate 376,139 of WAAB01017193.1, read as the reverse complement.
TTCTAATCCAGCTGCTCTCCACTTCAACAAATGCCATTTAAAAGCTACTTCATAAAAACATTATTGCTTCATACTTAAAAGACATTAAGTCAAGATTTTGGAAATTCCATTCACTCGATTATATCAGCAAGTGCACTGTATGTTAGATTTATCATTAAGGCAAAATCCATGAGAACTGTTTTCCAGACTTTAGTTAATGCTCTTATGACACTTTTCGCCAATGAAAAGGGATGAAAAACAGTAGAGCCTTGAAGCAATAGCCAGTAAATGCCGCTGTGGTTCACCATGAGTGGGATGCACAATATATTACACCACAGTTAATGAAATTAAAACTTTTTTTTTTTTTAAATGTGTCCTACATTACTTGCTTGGAAACTACACGACTGCTTCATCTTTGAGACTTTACTTTTTTCTGTAATACATTCTATCACTTGCATGTACTGGTAATTAAAGCAGTAAGCAGCTACCAGTGGTTCATACTTTATAATATTATTTAAGGTAAAATAACTCAATAAATAAACTGCATGTTCTTTTTTTTTTCCACATGCAAATGAAAATCTAACTTGACGTTCCTTCAGTGATCTAGGGTAAAGATTACCATGAGGAAAAGAGAATAAAGTATTTGTATATCACCTATATGTAGAAGATATGCAATGGTAAGTAGTTTCCTTTCACAATACAAGCATGAAACATGCATTTAATGTAATGCTTTCTTTACACAGGTTAACAGAAAAAATTCTCCTGCCAGATATTTTGGTACAGTAGATTTTTTTAAGCTTTAACTCCACTCTTTATCTACCATTTCTCCAACAAAGAAATGAAGTGGCTTATTTATTAAAATAAAACACTACCTTCTTTTCAAAGACCCAAACAGATAATTAATCTACAAAGCCCTTTACTTCTTTAGCATTTTTAAGTACATACATAATAATTATAAATCTATGGCTAAAGCCTAGCTACATTAAATCCTTCAAGAGGACTACATGCCTCCATTATATAACAATACATTATATATTCTCCTATTCACAATAAATCTGTGAAACCTATTTTCTCTCAGAATTTGAGAGAAAGCTCACAAGTGATATGAAATTTCTTCCTAGCAGCCCAACCAGCTGTTGTCTCAAGAAAAAATTCAATTCTCCAAAGTTCTCCAAGCTTTCCAAATGAAGTTGCTCACACATACAGTGTTTTAACAAGTTAATTTATGACTAAGTAATGTTAATTAATAAACTTCACCAACTACAATAATCAGTTAATAGTAAACTGAGGGACAGTCGATAGTTCAGGTCATTTTTACACAGTGTCATGGTAAGAAGCTACTACTATTCTTCCGCAGGGACTATCAAGCCACAGTCTTGCAAGTTACAGAATGAGAGGTTTATACACGAGAGATTAGTCATGAAATAGCATCAAAATCGACCTGTAATAGAAGCGGCAAATGGCAAAAGCCCTTCTACTACCTCCATATCAGAAGAGCTCCTGTGTTCTGACTGCCACTCAAACATTTTACTAAATATTTGGGAAAACAGTGATATAAAAATCAGAACTCTTCTTTGATGGGGGTTGTGAATATGATGGGACTTTCCAACTAACAGAACTTATTTTCAGATAAATCACATTTTCCTGATAATAAACATCAAAAAGCCAACAGTGCAGCTCTCAAAGCAACTTCCAATATTGAAACTATAATTTCTGTATATATTAAAATAGAAGTCTCCTAAAGAAAAATAAAATGAGATCATTATTGTTCTTAACAGAAAACTGTCCTTACTAGCAAAAGTTTTGAATAACATGATCTTTAACACAAGTTACACTGCACACCAAAGTGACAGTGAAGCTCAGATCACATACCCTCATTTCCATAATCATTTTCACATGTCTAGGATGTATTAAATACAGTACCATCTTAAAAATAAAATGCAAACATTCTTTTGAGAATTAATTCAATGTTTAGCATGTCACACTCAGAGAAGATCTCCCCCCTCTATAATGCAGAAAAATTAGAACATAAATAACTACAAGGATGCTTATTATTTCATTTACCTTAATTTTGTCCCGTAGGAACAAATATACAACACAGTTGTGGAAAGACACCCTAATGTCTAGAACACTGTGTTCTGATAATGTAGGCAAGGAATCATTCTTTTTAAATAAGCACATATAGAACCTAAAAAGGAAAAAAAAAAAACACCAACAAACCAACACGGAACCTTCTTTAGCACAGTTCCACATACCTCACATTAACTATCCCTGCTGATAGACTGTGATCTCGATATTCTCTAGTCACTTCCCAGAAAGAAACAAATGCACACATCAGAGAACCTTTCTTCTTACCAGATTCTTTCTCCGCGAAGAAAAATTTAAGCCTACATTTAATGTACATATGCCAGCACTGCAGAAGTTGGCGTAAAGAGGTCCATGCAAGAATGCTAATTAGGAATTGCTCTGAATATTGTTTCTCTTTATGCTGACTTTTGAAGAGGATGGAATTCTTCCCTGCAGTTTTTATGTGTTATCCAAACTCAAGTTAATTCTCATGTTTAATTAGCTCTGAGGGCAATTTCTTATGGAACAAAAATTAAATTACTGCATTTATACAGCAGTATTGTTGCTCATGATTATTTCCAGAAGCAAGCACATGGTGGTACTCACCATGGCAAATTAAGCTCTACCATTAAACACTTCACTGTGAAGAACCTGATTATCTCTTCTGAATAAACAAGATAACTGGTGAGAAGTCACTGAAGAATTAGTAATAGGCAAGTAGAGTTAAGTGACATTCTCCCTGAAGATCACACTACAAGCTACGTTAACTTTAACTTGCATCTTCTTTCAGAATTTTTCACTATGTTACTATAACAAATTCAGAAGTTTAGTATATGGGAATGGAAGTTAACTTTGTAGTACTAGGAAGCCCCTACTCAGTAAATTAATAATTAACCACGGTAATGACACTCTTCAAATTGTATGCATGCTTTGAATAATTTCTATATAAGTGGGAGAGCAAGGGAGAATTCCTCTTTAAATTCAATTATATGACAGAATAAATAAAATATTCTAATGCTAAGCTTCTCCACAACACATTATCTCCATCTTGTAGTGCTTACAAAACATATGATAATGTAGTTCCCAAAACTTCAGACAATGTCAACAAGCACATGACAATTTTTTTAAACACACCAACCAGAATATATAATTAGACATACGTTTCAAATTAATCTCCACAGAAGGAACAGTTAGCTAATAACCTTTTCAGAGACTACACAGAAGCAACATGTAGACCAGCTCTATGAAATGGCAACTGATGTTAAACACACTAAGTTTCAATGGGTTTCAACCTACCATGGGTAACCCTACTCCCCACCAACATATTCACGGGTGGAAAGCTCTGGGTTGCTACCTTGATAAGGCAAAGTATTTCGTTGCAACAGGAGACAAAACACAAAAGACAGGTCATAGAAAAAGACATGAAGTATTTTAAACAGAAAATTAAAGAAACAGAAGATATCTGAAAGTTAATTTATCACATAACAGTGATACAAGAAACGCAAATACTTACACTGGTGGCAAAGCTAAAATGGACGCATTACCCTAATAATAAAGATTCAAATGCCTTTGAAAAAAAGAAAATATGCCATATTGATATGGGCATGCATAAATGCAATGTGTAAAATAAAATAAAACAAGACAGATTTCATTTCTTGTATGAGGAATGTATTTTCTTTTTTCCTCTGCTAAGTATGTCATAACTGTAGAGTAAGGCCAAAACTATCCAGATGTTTTAATAAGAATGATTAAGAATAATCTTACTGATGATCAAATTTTGTTTTTCCAGAAGACTGTTAATGTTAAAAATGGAGGCTGCTGGTAGTTTTAGAAATCCACCCACTTAAAATTACTCCAACAATTACCTTACAGATAATGCATTTATTTTATATTTTTTAAAGGAAACACAGCATTTTAACAATTCATTAAGTCACTTGTCAGCCACACAGAAGCTGACAATTCTCAGTTACATTCCCAAAAATCTTTCTGCTGCAATTGTATAAACTGAGTAATTTGAAGGGGTGAGGAGAAACGTCATGAAGTACCTCAGAAGACTGCCACCTAAAGAAATCTCATCTGCATGGCTGAGTAGTTACTTTGCTAATATAAAAAAATACCACCTATACAAACACATGATATACTCAAGGGAAATATCAAGAAACAAGGGTGAAAACAAATGAACACACTCATTCACGCTCCAGCTTCGTGCAGCGATCACTAAAAAGGTAGACCATTTATGTATTTAAGAAACTGAAGGAAAGGCGAATGTTCCTTAGGAAATCAAAAATCCCAAAGGAAATGAAAGTGGAAATGAAAGGAAAGAAAAAAAGGTATTTGGCCCTACACTCCAAGAATTGCCTACAGCAGTGCATTACAGACAGGTCCCTGAAGTCCAGCTGAGCTCCAACAGCAGCAGTATTACACTGTGACTAGTGGGTCATCAGCGGCAGAGTTGGCTGATGAAGAGATGAGGTAACACATTTACATTAGCAAGAAACTGCACAAAAACACAGCAATACAGACTGATGTACAGGTATCAAAAAGCAAAACAGTGAAACCAAAAATTTAATTAGAAAGAAATATAAATGCCAGAGAGACTTCAAGGAGATTGTATCTTACCTAATTGCACAGACCACAGAGTAAACTAAACTAACCCTACCACCACCCCTAAAGAACCTGAATTGCTAACAAAATAAATTCATATTTGTTCCAATAATACCACACAAGAAGGACTTTTCTGGTTAACCAAGAATCATCTACAGGCCAGGTGTGGTAACTCTTACAAAAAACTTTGCAATCAGTTCTATCATATAAAGTACTAATACTCAGAACAGTTTTGGATGCAAATGGTAGTTTTCTTTCAACAGCAGATGCAGGCAGCTGTACAGCGGCTTGCTTCAGAACTCTTAAAAACTGCAGGATCCCTTTGCAAACACAATATTCATATATACCTCCCTGTAATCAAAAATTTATATTCTCTTTGCCGCCACTTTACATTTCTCCTTTTAGACCTCCAAAACAGGTAAAATGGCAAGCTTTCAATATCGACCTCTTCCCCCTCTCTTTAACGCCAGAAGAAATCAGTTGAGTTTTCTTATGGCAGTTTATCTAAACGAACCCCACCTCACAAGACAGGCTAAATAGTGACAATATTTGAAATGACCATTAAGAGCAGTATTATATAAAAGAAACTAAAGCTTTGCTTTAAAGAAAGTTATTTGCCACTTCAAAACTAAGTATAGCTATCTGCTTTGTAAATTTTCAACATAGGGACTTGAAGAAATGTCAGTGGCTTGCTTTCTCAAGAGTAATACCCAAAGTATTTTTGGCACAACTCTACAAGCATGTTACAGTAGAGCAGAAAGTAGAATTTCATCAACTTTAACACCCTTTTGATTGAGGCAGCATGAACTTCCACATTAACACACAAGTCATAAATAATCCTATGCAAGTTACTAAGTCCAGTGTAAACAATAAGTGGGTATTAGTATTTTAAGCACACAAAGAATATAAACAATCTTCACCTCCAGACTCTGCATTTTTCAGAAAGTAAAAGGAAAGAGGCTGATGCATTAAAATAAAAACTTGACATTGCTGAAGAGCGTGATACCAAGACCAGTCATTCACTCAGTTCCCAGATGCTCTCCCCTGGGGCAATGCAGTCATCACCCTCTGCCTTGAGTTGTCTCTAGTGCTGATGTGGGCACATTATAAATGACCACGTTGACTGAGAAATAACCCTAGAAGGAGCAATTTCCAGCTGAGCTGGATCTACAAGCTGAACTAACTGCTCACGTATCTGCCTGATCCCTAGAAGGTGTGGGCAAGTACAGATGAGGTTTTAAAACCCTCTTATGCCTATGAAAATGCATGCAATCAAAACCTGGCACCAAAACACTTCAGCAGTGCATTCAAGAATAAAAAGGTGCAAGAAGTTTTCAAAAAGACGATCTATGTCTTTGTAAGATAAAGATCCAAGTTTTATGCGTTTGTTCTTTGAACCCTTAAATCCTGCCGTTACAGCTATGATCAGACTAGTAGATTTAAAAACTATTTTTTCATTAGTTTTTTTTAAAATCTGACTTAAGCACAGTGTAACCACAGGATTAAAGGAGAAAAAAAAATCCTGAATCTATTACAAATGAGTTATGATAATTACAAGGGAAGAACAAAAACCACTGCTTTGTTTCTGGGTACCGTACACAAGATCCTTCAGTGCAGAAGTGAATTTTATTTACTTTGAGCTTAGCAACCTCAAGCATCAGTGTCCTGTTATGCTAGATTAGTGATTCTGAAAAGCAGTAATGAATGGCACCGCTAGATTACTAAATTTATGCATTAGAACCCACTATCAATTTGCCAAGATAGTAAAAAAAATTAGATCCATAAAATAAGATACTACACATGTATTACTAAAGGATGCTTTGAATTTAAAGCACTTGGACCCTCACTAAGGGTCTGGGATCATGGAAATGAGGACAGAAATGTGTGGACAGGACAAATAGGATTTGCAGTTTCCATCTCGCATCCCTGCAAATAAATTAACTATAAAAATAGTACTAATTAGTGTTCATAAATTTTGGATTTTATTTTTCCATAAAATGACAAAAATTTAATAATGTGTATTCCTTTCACAAGGTCTCTGTAATTAATCAAGATCACATATGCTCAGAAGCTCAGATGCTTTGTATTCTCAATGCTAGCAACGAAAGAGAAAAGAATGGATTGTCAAACAGTAAGTGAAGCAGAAGAGAAGACGGAAGTTTAAGACAACTTAAGACCAGTCGCTGCAGAGTGAAGGAAAGCAAAAGACATTACGGTAAAGATAAAGAAACTGTACAGGACGAAGTCTCTCTACACAATCATTGACAAAGAACAAGAAGACAGAACTAACAGGCTCAGTAAAAGAGTTTTGAGTAGAAATGTATAAACAGCATTTGAATATCTTTCATTTTCTCAGCACAAGATCAAACATGTATAACAGTGCTGGTAATACAGAGCATGTGTGCAAAAGAGACAGTGAGAGATCACTTCTTCCTCTAACATGATCCAGCAGAACTATCTTCAGTGTCAAGAAGCCAAGACAGTCACCTGTCCCAAAGCTTAGTTACACAAGACTAGAGAGAGTGAAATACCTGCTATCTGCTGAAAATAAGTTTCCCATTAAAAGTCACTGCATTGTCAAAAGTCATAACTAACATTCTCAGAATTTAATTGGGCATTACAAAGGAAATACTAAGAAAGCAATAAGAGAGAAAAGTTCCTTGTACAGGATAATTTGACTTTCCATTAAAAATTATTATTATACAACATATCTGCTGTATGCAGACTAACATGTGAATTTTCAGTTCAGTTCTGACAAAAAGGTTTCCTTCACATAAATAGTTTACACTCAAAACATCATTAAAGAACGTAAGAGTTAAGCCAAAGGTCCACCTAGACCAACATCCACCTGGAACCAAAACTGGATTGCTAAGGAACAGCACCTGAACAAGGGAAAGTCAGAATGGCATTTTCTAGATAACCCTCCAACTATTAAGAACATAAGACTCCTGATGCAGAAGGGTCATGTTTAAGTAGCTTTTCCATCTTTTTTTTTTCTTCTCATATTTATCCAGTGGTTGTTTTGTTCATTTCATACAAACTCACAATCACCACATTGTCTTGTAACAGGATGTTCTACAGTGTGACTACTCCCTGTGAGGAAAAGACTCCTTTTGCTTGGCATCCCTTGGAACTGGTATCTACTGTGTTTGCACGATGACACCTAACTCATACTGGAGAAAGTAGTTACTCCTTAAGTCATAACATTAATTCTTGGTAGGCTGGTCTAGACATAACTATTCTCATTACTGGAAATCTACTGTTCATTTGAAAGCACACAGGTAATTTTCAAATCTCAGAGGACAAAGATGTGTTTGCTTATTTCAATTGAAGGTATCTTCCTCCAGTTCTCATGACCTTTACATATCTCTTGCATCCCCTTTTAGTTTTCAATTTTCTTTTTAAGCTACAAAAATACTGGATATAAGCATTATCTTCTGCCTTGTACACATCATATATACAACGTATGCTTATACACTCACATTTTTACTCTTCATCCTGCTGTCACACACAAAATGGTCACTAGCTCCTATTGACATAGCATGACACAGTAAGTTGTTGTTGAGTTGTGGGCTGCTATGATTCTTGCACACGTTCAAGCATCCTTGCTTTTGAAGAGTGAGATCCTCTTTGTATAAGTTTGGTCTACATTTCTCAATCTAATGCATATAACTCTGGATTTTATTTCAGGCAATCCTAATAACCATATAATTCAAATCCTACTGTTCAAGTACCCTATTATAACATTTGACATTCTTACTAAATCATATTTTGCAATGCATAACACTAGTCTTTTCTTCCACTAGTTCTGAGAAAAGGAATATTTCACCTTTGAAATGATGAGAAGTACTGGAATAATAAAATAGAGGAGTATAATTACTTGGTTGTAAAAGAAATATTCATAACATTATACAAAAGTCACTAAACTAAACAGATGCATAGGCAGTCTTTGTTCATGCTAATGTCGTTTACCTGAATCATCATAAAAAATGCATAAGGAGTAAGAAGACTATTTAATGAAAAAACATAGAAATGTTTCCATATGTTTTATGAAGTATTCTTTACCCTTTAAATGAGCACATTCAGATTTAGTCACTGGCTTTGTTTCAGAGCAACCCCATCTGTACACTGCATCGCTTACAGGCACATCTCAGTCATGCAATAGCTATGTCACAGCTCATATATCAAATAAAAATCACATTCAAGGCCACACAACCTTATATACCCAAGGTCTTCCATTCTATTTAAAGTAATCCTAAGAGAGCTCTTATTGCACCTCACTGCTGATGTCACATGACTTTTGTTGGGAAACAGAGTCCTACAACTGAAATACCGAACAGTTCTTAACACAGATGAGAATGATCTAAAGGACAATTCTATTACACATTCTGGAAGTCTTTTTCTTTTAACAAAGAAACAGGTGTGGAACTGAAAAGTATAAAAATAGTAGCACTGCACAACATTATGTTATGCTGTGAAAAGCAGGATAAAACACAGGCAGCTTACAGTAGGCTTAAGGAATTCATCTGACACATTCAGACTCCAAGGCTAATAAAGTTGATTGCACACATCAAGGACAGAAAGTGAAGAAGCTGTTATTTTACCTTCCCGACATCAAAGGTTTCAGTGCCAGGACAATCTCATTTCAAATCCAACAGTAAGGACAACTGATAAGTCAAAAAGCTCACATCCACATTACATGGCAGTCCATAAACTCCATAACTTCTGTAGCAAGGAAATGGTATAAACAGCCATGTGAGGAAATCTTTGAAATCATACAAACCCAAACCATGTCCTCCAGAGAACACCTTGGGCAAGCAGAATGCCGCTAAAACATATCTATTCACTCTCCTCCCCTAACCCATTATTACTGGAAGTCTCCTTTGCCAAAGTAAAATTGTGAAAAATAAAAAAATATTCAAGGCAGCCAGCTAAATATAAATTGCACTCCATGAAACCCTTCACTAAAGAGAGAGATTTATTCTGGTCAATTTCTAAAATTATAACACATCTCCGAATTACTGGCAATACATAGAAAGATGATTATTCAATGGTGTTACTTGATAACAATCTAGGAAGGTAAAGAACATTTCCAATGACACGCGAATAGTTGACTCATTCTAAAAGAGAATGTTTCTTGCTTTGGGCTTGGGTTTTTTTTTTATTTTAAAGATTACACTGATGAATGACATGGCAATAATCAGGAAATTATATTACACTTAAGTAACTTCAGTCAGTTTCATGGGGTTTATAATTTAATAACTCTTATTTAAAACAATTAGTAAAGCAAAGGTAAGATGAGTCAATTTCTTTAACATGCCACGGCCAGCAAGCTTTATGAACTTCTATTACTATTTGGTCTTGTAACCCCGGATTCTTGCAATACTGATGAAACATTTCATTTTTCAATCACCTCTTACTACAGATAAACCTATAAAGTTAATAAACAACAGAATGAACAGAAGCCTCATATTGAGAAAACACATACAAAAGAAGATGCAAATTAAACATAAACCAATAGCAAACCATACAACTTCAGCTAGAACGAAAAGCGAACAAGAGTCAACTGCAATGGACATAGCCTGATGAGGATAGTTCAGAATTCAGCTGGCTCCAGTTAGAGATCACAGGGGAAACATCATTTCAAACAGAAAATTTGTGAAGCATCAAGTAGCACAGAATAACAATGAAAAGAAGGAAGCATTGTGTTCATCCAGTTCAAACTATTAAAATACAAGGCCACAGGATTCCCCTCCTGTATTTAAACATAACATAAATCTATCAAATCTTGCAGTAAGCTACTGCAGTCATAAACTAATGTCAATATAATTAAAAAAGCATCTTCTAACTGGAATTTCTTTTGGCTACTAGAAATTGTTACACATCAAATAGCTAAACACAAATTTCATTTTGAACACAAGATGCAGTTGCCTCAAACACCAGTAGATTTGCCTCTTACAAAGCAACTCCTCCAGGCCTGCAAGTAATTTCTGTTACAAGTTTCACCTCGCACTCCAAAGTTCACATGAGCCTGAAGAAGACAAGTAACTTTTCAAATGCCAAAATAACTTGAAAAGCACTCAGAAGTCAAGGTTGTTCTTCAAGGTTCTGGAAGGACATGCCAATGTACAGCACTAATGTGATGTCAGACAACCATGGAGCCATTTCTCAGCATTATACTCTTCCTGCTATGCTTAAACGCAGTGAAAGCAAAGACCAAAAAAAGAGTAAAAAATCATAGGAAGATAGAATGGAAGGGACCTTAAAAATCATTCAGTTCCCCACCCTGCCATGGGCAGAGACACCTACCACCAGATCAGACTACCCAAGGCCCCATCCAACCTGGCCTTGGAACACCTCCACAGATGGGGCAGCTACAGCTTCCCTGGGAAACCTGTACCAGTGCCTCACTACTTTCATCCTGAAGAATTTCTTCCTCTTGTCTAATCTAAACCTTTCTCCTTCCAATTTAAAGCCATTCCTCCTCATCCTATCACTGTACTTGGTAAAAAGTCCCTCCCCAGCTTTCTCCTATGCCCCTTGCAGGTATTGGAAGGTCACTATAAGGCCTCCTCAGTGTCTTCTCCATGCTGAACAACCCCAACTCTCAGCATGTCCTCATAGCAGAGGTGCTCCAGTTCTCTGATTATCTTCATGGCTCTCCTCTGGACCCACTCCAACAGTTTCATATCCTTCTTACGCTGAGGATTCCAGAACTGGGTACAGTACAGTCCACGTGCTGTCTAACAAGAGCAGACTAAAGGGGCCTTAACTTGCTGTCCTTGTTTCTTTTGATGCAGCCCAGGATACAGCTGGCCTGGGCTGCAAGCGCACATTGCTGGTTCAGGTCGAGCTTTTCATCAGCACCCCCAACTCCTTCTCTGCAGGGCTGCCCTCAAACACATCATTCTCTGTACTTCATTGAAAATGCAGATTGCCCAGCCCAGGTGTAGTATCTTGCATTTGGCTTTGTTGGACCTTACAAGGTTCTCACAGGCCCACTTCTCCAGCCTGCCCAGGTCCCTCTGGATGACATCCTCTCCCCTTCTGATGTGACAACTGCATCAGTCAGCTTGCTATCATCTGCAAACTTGCTGAGGGTGCACGCAATCTCACTGTCTGTACCATCAACATTAAAATAATAAACAGCACTGGTCCCAGTATGGACCCCTAAGGGACATGACTTGTTACAGATATCCATCTAGACATTGAGCCATTGGTGAAAAATTGATATTTCCTGCTTCAATAAAACTACTTAGCCAAAAGGGGGTATGTGTGTGTGCGTGTATATATATTTAACATGGGTAAAAGAAAAAGCAAATTACAGGAATTGTAAGTATTCTAACTCTTTCATTTAAATAGTTCAGCAAGTACAAGAAGAAGAAACAATCCAGACATTAAGGTCAGCAAGTCTGAGCTCCAGCTGGCAATCTCTGTCCAAGCAAGGAAACACCCATAGGGTGTTCTGGCTCTGAACCATGATTTTAAGTGTAAGTGCACAAAGTAATTTTCTAGTTGACTAAAAGAATAAAGCTCTATACTGGCTAAATGAAATAGAACACAACTGACTTCTAAGTACAAAAGAAATATTAAATGTTTTTTACAAAATGAACAGCATATCTTTTCCCTTTAGATTATGAGACGGTAGAAAGATGTCTACAACTTATTTAACAATGTATTACTAATGAAAAAGTTTCAGAACAGCAATGCAGGAAAGGCAGAGTTGGTTAACAAAACTTGCACTACAGTTCATGGCCCTACTTCACCTACTGTATCTGCTCATTAATTTTCACTACTGTTTTAAGTAGCAATTTCAAGTCATATTACAAGACAGAAATAGAAGAAAACGAGCTTTGGAGGAGAGTTGCTTAAAAGACTCAAATTTCAGAAAGGTTAACGAATGAATTGTAACCCTGACTTTTTAAATACATCTTTAACCACCCTATGAAGAAATCTGACATGATGACTACTTCATTATGGTTCCAAAGAGCACCTCCCTCTACTTGAGAGGAGCCAGTATTCTTGCCCACGTATAAGTCAACAGCAACCTCACACTCATCTTTTATCTTTGCTTCCACCTCCATAATCAAATTCAATGTTCTTAGCTCCAAGAGGAACAGCAGTTTACTCAACAGCTATAATCCTGCTCACTGAGGCAGAGAACATTCACGTATTAGGGCCCTCCTCCTTCATTGTTCTCCGTATTTTATCCTGCCAGACCATAACACCAGTCTGGGCCATGGCCAGCTCTGTCCCAGTGGGCAGCGCTCAGCAGTCTGGTAGTGGGATCCAAATGACCTCCCTTTTACCTGCCCTGGGGCACTGTGACTATGCTGCAATACCAAAGGGTGACAAATGTGACATAACACTCTTCGGAAGCTGCCCTAGATTCACACATCCCCTGCAAGCACTGAGTGTTGGCATTGGATCCCCTTTGCAACCTCTTCCTCAGGCAGAAGAAACACAAACTCAAATCTCCTCTTTGCACTATCAGGTCTTTTCAATATCCTGACACCTTTCTTGGTTTTATTGTTCTTTGTGAAGCTTTCAAACTGACTTTTGCAGTATTTCTGTCATCCATCATGTCATATTTATACATTCATAAATAAAGTGTGGTCCTGGATTCCAAATAGATAATACTCAGACATATACTGAAGATGGCACATTAAAGTTTCAAGTTTCCCAATCGTCTCTGGCAGAAACTTTTGAAGTACTATAAATGCAAAGGAAAAACATGTTAGAGTATGTCCAATATTACTGAAATCTAAATGACTACTTTCTCAACTCAGATCAGCTTCAGAATGCAACAGGGCAGGGAAATATGCAAATTAAGTTCTCTAGACAACCATCCCTTTACTTGTATGTGTGTTTCAAGTTCTTTTGTTATAGAACTTGCACATTGTGTTTCTGCAACCCAATTTTCTCATCAAATGCTACTGTAGGAAATGTAGCATCTGACTGAACACTTAACAGATGAATATTAGAATTAAAATACTTCCCAGGGAATGCTCTGAACTGTATTTCTTTATTTCATCTCAAAACCACACATGTGGACTTCTTAGTCCTTATTGCAATGCCCTAAAAACCAATCATCAGCTCTTCTCTGCTGACCATTTTTCCCTCCAGTTTTAAGTTAGACCAGCTGTTCATTGACACCATTAGAAACTTCCCTAAAGCCGCATAACAAAACTCAAGAGTTTGCCTGTATGAAAGATGAAGAGGGACACACTATCAAGGAGTGCAGTGGTTTGTGGGGGGTAAAGGTTTAAATGTCAAAGAGGGAAGATTTAGATTAGATATTAGAAAGAAACTTTTACTGTGAGGGTGGTGAGGCACTGGCACAAGTTGCCCAGGGAAGTTGTGGATTCCTCATCCTTGAAGGCCTTCAAGGCCAGGCTGAATGATGCTCTGAGCAACCTGATCCAGTGGGAGGTGTCCCTGCCCATGGCACGGGGGTAGAACTGAATGACATTTAAGGTCCCTTCCCACCCAAATCATTCTATGATTCAGACAAATCACTCAGATGAAGGTAGGAAAGGAATTGGGAGGGCATGAAGTGGGACAATTGAGATAATGACAACAGTTTGGTCCAGTATTACTCCCTTTCTCAGCTATTCCTTTTCCTGTATTTAGGGCATATTCTATACACGTAAAGAGAGTTTTTCATGCCTTTATGCAAATTCACAGAAGGTAATTTTTATGAATTAAAGTAGTAGTTGTTCATAGTGCTGAATGTGGCATAGGTACTATCTTGGTAATGAGCACAAATCTGCCCGCAAGCTGTGTTTCATTGGTAACATATGGGATACTGCAACATACGATTAGACAGCAGCATAAAAGTGATCCCACTGGGAAAGTAGCCTGGATGTGAAGTACACATCAAAGCAAGTTTTATAAAAAGCTTTCCTGAAAGACAGAAGATCAAATGCTTAGCACTCTGGTGATCACAACCACCTCATCTCTACCCAGTGGATGGAACACAGAGTTAACTGATGAAACCAGGAGCTATGAGAGCTATAGCAAAACGCAATCATATGAGCTTTCAACAGAACTGCAAATGCTGCTATATCAATGCCTCAAAGATTTGTTTTAAAGCTTACAGTCAGTCTAAAAAGAGCAGAAAAATACCCATGGACTCCTAGTGTCTCTGAAGTGATTTGATTTGTTGGTACAAACAGTGTATTATTAGATGCAATTTCCTAAGACCACACCCAGAACAGTGCAGCTCATCTTTGCAAACTGCATGTTATCTTTGTTATAACACAGTTTCACAGCATTTACAAAGCTGTTGAATACACGGAGAAATGACGTTGTTTAGAAACTAAGTGAAAATGTAAAAGAATCCACACAATTAAATATAATAGATATCTAACAGGTGGTTTACACTGTACACCCAACAATTCTAGTATACAATTCTTGCCAGTCAGACATTTACTGCCAAGAATATACCAGGCACACTCATAATTAGTTATAACATCAAATATTCACTGTCAAGGACTCATACAAAAATTGCACTTAAATACAAAAAAAAGGGAGGGGGGGGGGGAAATCATCCTCTCTGTTCCCAATACCTTGGTTTGTAATAGAAACCTCTTCACTTCAGTGCACTTTGATTGAAGCAATGAGATTTTGTTCCCTTTTGGCAGGCAGGGCTGCCACCCATCTCCATTCTACCAGGTAAAAATGGCCTAATCTCTGACAGCAAATCACAACAGACTCGTGATGTTCAAAGCATCTCTGAAAAACACCTATATTATTCCTAAATGTAATCATCGTTTGGAAGTGTAAAAGTTTGCAACTCTCTTTTTTATCAAGCAAAACACTAAGCCAGGCTCTTATTCGACTCCTCTTTCTGCTGACATTTGCTGCAGACAGATTCTTCGCAGTGGTAAAAAATCTGAAGGTACTTAGGAAAAAAACATATAATTCTGATGACATGTTGGTATATATGTTAAAGTAGAGCAATGGCATTTAACATATTTCTTTGACAGCCAAAATACCAGAAAATACCTCAGAAAGTTGAACAGGCCCAGTCATCAAACAGTGGGGTACAATCACATTTGGAGGATTGTTACCTAAACTAAAAGCAAAAGGCACCAGATAGTCCCTGAGATTTCCATTTTTCATTTATCTGCTGGAATGGGTTTCTCGGTCTTTTTGGTGTCTTCTCAAAGAATATCTTTGCTGTAAGTATCCTCTCCCTGGTATCTCTGTATCAGCTTGTTAATGTGAGCTCAGTGAGTTTTTAGTTAGGAGCTATCTCAAGGACTGATGTAGTGGGTGGTGTCCCTGCCCACGGCAGGGGGGTTGGAACTAGATGATCTTTAAGGTCCTTTCCAAGGTCCCTTCCAACCCTAACTATCCTATGAATCTATTACTCTGACTTCTTAAAATAGTAAGTTGGGACTGCTCTTTAAGTGAGCAGAGAAATTCTTCTTGATCAGTTTGTAGTAAAGCATATGACTAGTTTATTAGTATTTTTATTTGTTATTTCTTCAGAAACTTTTCTCCAGTACCTCCAGTTACTAAAAATATTTAGTTTAAAATGACTGGGCTACATCACAGACCTGAGATTACATATAGGAGAATGAAAAAGGCTAAATAATACAAGTAGTTGGCATAACAAAATTGCTGTATCATGCAAATAAAGTAAAAATGAAATCCAACATAAGGAGAAAATTCTACACCTGCATAGAGATGCAAGGATACATCAACTAGCTTCCCTAACACAGGGATTCCTGCATCGTTTTGTGAACCCTCCAGTATTCACCTCTCTCAGCAAAACAGAGCCAGATACAACCCGCTCCCACCATGGTTACAATTCACGTGAAAGAGAACTAAACACAGTTTAACTAGATCAGACCCCTTAGAGCAACAAAGTTTTCTGCCAACAGCAGGCTGACAAAAAAAACATGACAATGGCTTAAACTGAAAAATCTGAAGATTTACTGGAAAATTTACTGAAAAAAAGATGTCCAACTACAAAAGAAAGAATCAAATATCCCAAGATCCAACCTAACAACAGAAAAAGGGGGGGAAAACCATGAATGAGATGCCGTGACAAAGCCAGGGTATAATGACAGCAGAAATGAGCGTAAGAAGGTGTAATAGCTAGATTTATCATGTGGCACTTAAAAAGACTGCAAAAGGAAAACACATTTGGTTTGATCTGTATCCATATCAGCATTATGATGCAATTGTAACAAAGAAATTAACCTCAAACTGGGGTCTATGCTTATTTAGATAACATCCAACTAAAACAAAGGTGTTTGTGGAAATAGCTCCAATTACCTTCTCTGAATTGACAGCAGCCGTGGTTTCAAAGTACATTTTGGAGGATGTTAAGCATATGTAGGAGCTCTTAGTTTGCATAAGACAAAAGCTCACAAACTTCAGGAGCTGTGGTTACACATAGAAATCTAAAATCTCCTTCAAAATTAAGCTTTTAACTAATATATCACAGCATGATACATACTTTTATTCATGACAAAAAAAAACTTCTACAAAGTACCACAAAGTAAGGAATACTTTCCTACCGTAGTACAACACTTCAAAGCAAGATCAAAGCAGTTGCATCTATTGTGCCATATTTAATTTTCCTATTACACTTCACACAGTCTGAAGGGACATTCAGTAACTAAAACTGAAGTAAACTAAATTAAACTGAAGGGTATCAGTAAGTAACACTAATGGAACACTGTCCTTTCTTCATATATTCCTTAGTAATTCCCCTCTAAAAGCAAAATCAAAGCTGTAATGTTAAATTCAAAAATCTCCTTGCTTACTATAGTTTCCCGAGAACCTACACTTTCACTAACACTGTCTGCCTTATTGTCACTAACTTTTTATGCTACCATTTATTTCTACCACTGGCAGAATTTTTCTCCAAAAGGACTGCCCTCCTTTAGAGGCATAATACTCACCTAAACAATCCATGGTCAAAGCACTGCTCTAATTCTAGCTTAGTATTTTCCACTAAAAGTACATTTTCTGTCTTTACTATTACATTACTATAAGCACCTTGCCCTAATTCTATTCCATGACTGTGAAGTGAATTAGGCACATAGGGAAAAGCATTCTTTACTGTAACTGAAAGGGTCACAATAATTACTCCTCATTCAGTCTGAATATAAACCGCTGAACAACTCTCCCACAAGATATATTCCTGGAGAAGAATACTTTTCTTGAAAATCCATGCAATCGCAAACTGGAATTTGGATCTATACTGTCTAGTTTAAAACAAACATATTATATGTAGCTTTTTAAAAAGCTTACTTTAATATAACAACAAACTATTTGGTGTATCAGACTAGCAACTGCTATCGCAGTACATAATACTTAATCTTTCTACAGTAAAAATATCATTAGTACTTACCATCTTACCTTGTTAGAAGAACTAAAACACTCCCACAAGTGGAAAGTAATTTTGCATGTCATTCACTAGAGGTCATGATATAAAAGTAATTTCAGAGCACACTTGTATTTTGTAAACTATTAGTATTGTAGGCACTGTTATAAGTTTTAATCAGCAGTCCAACTCTTGGAATCTGTCATGACTTCAACTTAGTGCAACTTTTTTACTTGATCAAGACTACACACATCATGTCAGTTTTCAAGATGAGCCTTCAATGTTACATTTGTAAACAGAAAACATGCTTCTACCATGCTTAGTAGCTTATGAAAGTACTTCTGATTATGCCTTTTTTCCTATGGACTACTACAGCAAACATTTCCACTCCAAAAGGTTCCTCAGATAAATTCAATTCTATACATAGTATTTTTTCATTCTGTTCACATTCTTTAATAATATACCCTACTCAAAATTTCACATGCAGCTGACAAAAGCAGGGAAGATTTTTCAACCACATCCCCACTGAAGTTCTAATACTCTCATTCTTTTCCCAAGTGGAGAAAAAATTGAAGACGTGGATGTATTATGGAAGGATGAATAGCACAGGAAGAGATTCTTTTACTAAACTGTAACTGGAAGCTAAAATTTAAACCTGACATTTTAATGCATATACAGAACATTCATCTGCATAGTATGGAATGATTAGAAAGGGGAAGATTGTGTGTATGAAACTATTAGACCTCAACTTTACAGTCTAAGTAAAGGACCTGTTATTATTTACTTACTGGGGAGCAGAGGCGATATTTGTTTATTTTCACTCCCAACAGTAGCATTTTGAAACAGCACTACAGAACATGATACACATATAGGATTTTAAAATAACAGCTAATGTAGCACAAAATATGAAACTTGTAAACAAAACCCTGCAACAGACAGTTTTAACTGCTCAAAACAGTTTTGTTCACAACTTATGATGAAAGGAGGTCCCACAAAACCTTAAACAGGAAAGATTATATAATCCATAGACATAAATTATTGATCATTTGTCTGTGTTTTATCACCTGTAGGCATTTTCATTACCCTTGCAGAATATCTCTCTATATAAACTGACCTAATATCCTACAAAGCTCCCCTTTAATCTGAAGAGGAAAAGGGCAGATACTGACTTCCACAATTGTCAAATTACCAGAGAGTGATAGTCTGAGCTGGAATTATTTCATGTCATATGTTAGTATACTTATTAATCAGACAGTGTAATTGATATCATCAAGGCTAAGGTTATAGCTAGTTGGCATGAGAATTAAAACAGGAAATAGATCCCAGAGGCACCATCACCAAGTTTTAGTACTAGCTAGAACTCCTCAGCTATAATTTTATTTTAATGTTTAAAGACTTGGGGAAAAAAAAATAGTACATTTGACATATTAGCAGCCTTCCAGTATGTCTGAGAATGTTGTGATGAAGACATAGCTTGTGCATGGCAGAAGGATGAAAGACAATGGTCATACATTGAAAGAAATAAAGTTCTGCCTGGAAACAAGGAAAAGCTTTCTCACCGTGAGAACAGTTGAACAGTAGTGTATCATCTGCACAGTGAGGGAGGGCATTCTTAACCTTGGAGATTTTTCACAGCCTGACTGGATAAAGCCCCAAGGAACTTGGTCCAACCCACAATCAACTGTGATTGTAGCAGAAGATTGGACTAAAGACTCAGTCCTGCTTTCCAAGGTCAATTTTCTGATACCCCTATTATTTTTTTGCAAGGAGCAAAGAAATAGTTCCCTTTTCTTCTTCTGAAAAGCACTGTTCAGTACATGGTAGCATGACTGCAGTCAGTATTTCTGCTACAGGGCCTCTACATGCATCTTTTTCTTAAAACACAGGCACCAGAAAAACGCCATGGCCTTCTCATTCATGCTTTACTCTTCTGTTAGCAACTACTGGCAGCTTTCTGGTTCACTCTATATTTGAGAGCTCCTCTGGGTCCTCTCCAAATAAAGAAACCTTCCATCTTTTGTATCTGCTCTAAGCTCTTCACAAATTGTCCAGTACCTATCATATAGCAAATCCATCACCTTATATTCTTCCCAGTTTTCTTGTCTTAACACTGAATTGCAGTAGCTTAGTCTCATCATGCTCTAATGCTGTTCAAAAAGAAGCCACCAACCCAGCCTCCACATAGAGTTTTTTACCTGATGGAGTACATTGCAGCTAGAACAAGGCAAAAAGGCAGCCTGTTTCCCTGCTGTCCATATACACCTTTCTTAATAGAACAAGAAACAGCATAAAGTTAACAGCTGAAAAAACAAAACAGGTGCTCTTAGTCACAGCTTCCATTGCTAATTGTGCAAATAAACTACAGACCCTGGACGAAGGGCACTATTTATAGCTCTAAGCATACATGTCTTCATTTATGGTAGCCCACCAACATACCCAACAGGAGTTCACTGTTATAATTTCAACATACATACTGAATTTAACTCTCCTTTAATTCTGAAACACAGTTCAGCTGAAGCAGCTTACATACATTCGTGTGTATCTATAGATTTCATGTATATATACATCTTCCTTTCACATTTTCTCCTGGATTGTGCTGCTGATACTACATATACATTAACTTTCACCACAACAGACATTTTTAAAGTCTCAAGTGGATTTTTAAGTACTTTAGATTCTTTAGCTTGATATTACAGATCAGACTTAAGCTTGTAAGAATTTTTAAGTATGCATTCCGCTATTATTTCATCAGAATGCTTCATCTTTCAATTTCAAAGCTTGTAAGTGTGCATTAATTAGACTGCGGGGGAAAAAAGGCAACAGTGATTACTGGTTTACGTGCATACTTCATGTTAGCTCCTAATTTTAGGCCACTAAAGAATCACTGCTTCAGGCAGAGGATTTATTAAGAAGATACTCAACACATTTAACCCCACTACTTATGTAGTGAAGTGACAGAAGGTCCCACCTATCACATATTCTGTGTAAGTCAGTCGATGACTCCAAAATATCACTGAAAACTTCTACAATAAGAGGAAATAAAGAATTATTCATAACTATATTAAGCTCAAATCTTTGAGATAATGCACAAATGGCGCTTAAGTTCCTTACACACATTCCATTTCCCCCTGAAATTACAGTAGATAATCCACCAGACTTTCACAGAACAGTACAATGTGTAATAGAAATAATATTTACATGTTGCATTCAGAAGACTACGTGAGGACACATGCAGTTACAATCACCCATGCAAGACATTCAATTGTCACATAAGGTTTCATATGGCTGTGTCCTGCAACTCCCGAGCAATTCTTTTAGACAATATACTCTGTTTAAAATCAAAGTGCAAGTCATATGCCACAAAACGAATGCCCACACTGGCCATGTTATGTGGAACAAATGGAGATTAAATGCTAGTATGGTTAAAGGAAGTGATTAGAGCTCAACAACATACATTACCATTAAACTTCGAAATGTTGCTCTTCTGCTGGGTTTTGTGTTTTGGGATTTGGTGGCAGGGGAGCAGGTAAGGAGAAAAAAAGTAGTTTTAAAAACATGGGTATTAGAAAGGCAAGTTACTAATTTCAGTCTTTTTCCTAAGTGGTTAAAAGAACTATGCAGCAGCTCCACAGCCCTTTTTTATATGTACACCTGGGAAGAATACTGAATCCTGTTACTTTCCTCACTGTTACCCTGATGTGGTTTAGACCAGATGTTTAAATGTTACAGTATGTACATTTTCTTCTCTTCTTCCAAGGCAAAGGCAAAATAAGAGGAATATTTGACTTCACTCCACAAGAGACCTATTTAATAGTTTGGCGGTTATGTAAGTAAAGGTAGCTTGGCTAAGTCAATGTTGACGACATACAGAACGACATGATCCTAATGAGTTGGAAAATATTGGCTCTCATGAGATTCAACCAGATGCTACTGCATTGAGAAAGCTACTGTATTATTGAATTTCATTTTTATGAGGTAAAATTTATTATTCAACCATTAAGGTATCCCACATGAAATCTTGCATAAAATAGTTTTACAGTTACTTTCTGGAAAGTAGATTTTATTTTAACTTTAAGACATCATTTACATGAGGGATTCAAATGCCTATTTGATCACCTTCAATACAGAAATGTAAGGTCTGCAAGCAATTTTCCCAAAAATACCAGATTAATGGAACCGAACTGTCAACAAAATAATGAACTACCTGAATAGGACAAGGAAAAAGTGGTAGCAAGTTCCAGTTTTCCAGAATAAACTAAAGCCATGTGTGACTGTGTATATGTTTTCTTGGCAGGCTGAAACGGTTAGAAACCAAATGCTTTAGGTACCAACTAACAAATAATGAAAAAATAAACAGTAAAATTACTTCATAGGATTAGTTATGATCAAAATGTGGAATGTCTTAACTGGCACTATTTTTCTAAAATATTTGGTATTTTGTACACTTATTTTTGTAAAAAGATTATTTAATGATAATTACAGAAAAATTTTATTAACATCAGTACATCTTGCTGAAACATAGGAAGCACGATGCATTTCAGACCCATGTTTGTTTCCACATTTATAGTGGATAAAATACAAAACTGGGATGTTTTACAAGCACATGCAAGCAAAAGAACTAGCATATTAACTGACAAATAACATATTGCTGTGTTTGTATACCAAAAGGATTACAAAATAAAACCAAAACACAAGCATACATCTCCAAAGAGTTATGTGTGGGTTGAAGATTGTTTTTATTCTTTTCTTCTATTTTACATGTAATGCATTATCAAAAATTTCACAATGCCTTTTTTTTTACCCATTAAAGTGAATCATTGTTTGCAGTTTGTTTTATTTATCCACTTTGTATTTAGTGTTTTGTCACTATGAATTCCAGTTTACTATTTCAAATTTTCTATTTTCTTGAAAGAAGTTTTAGAGTAGAATATTTTCACTCCAGATGAAACCATAGGACAGAACTCGAGAGGCAAATTCTGTTCCTATGTTCATGCAAATACACAGTGCAGAGCTCAGTCTTTAAACTACATTCAGAGAAAGTCTTTCATCACAATGCCAGCAGACAGGTTCCCAAAGACACCTTCATATCTTGCAAGACTCTCCACACCATGTCTAAGTAACATGTTCTCCTCTGATGTCCTCTCCCCATCCTGCAACTTGTGTATCTGTACTTCCTATTAAATTTTGGCTTTTTTAGCTTTTACTGCTTTTCTACTTTAACTCTCTCTACCTGTTTCTCCTTTCTTTGTCTTCCACTGCATCTTCTCCCTTTTTATTAGCTGATCCTCTTTCTCCCTTTTTTCTTGCTTTCTTCCTTTTTTACCTTAATTCATCTCTTCTTTACCTATGCCATGTCTTAGTCCACACTGTAAGCACAGTTTCAGTGAAACAGTTTAAGAACTGGAAGAGATGGCTGTGTTGGAAAAAACATACAACTAGGGATCATAATTCCTGCTAAAAAGTAGATCTAGGCTGACAGGATACAAAGGCTTGCAGTATCACTTCTGAGTCGAAGTAATACTGAATCAATATGGTATGGAGGCACATCATTCACTCACAAAGTGCCTGGCACAAAGCCTCAATGAAGACATTAAGGAGCTCAGTAACAACTCCTTCAGCCCAATAACTCTCTTCAATCACCACACAGAAAGTGGAAATACAGACACAGGCAGCTGAGAAAGACGTAGGCTATATGAACAAATGGCAAACATACTTAAGACTACCTATGTGTAAGTATCAAACTACAGAAGAAAAACTGGAAGTCCCAGTATATTTTTTAAATTAGCAAAATATAACAATGAGAACACTTCTACAAGGAGACAACAGCTTGTTCACAAAGGACAAAAAAAAAAGCATGGTGGTGTGCTGTGTATCAGGAACGTATAAAATCCTCTGATGCAGACTGTAGGCAGGCAGATTTGCTGGAAATAGCTGGACAACTGCAGACTTAGAAATAGGGAGACAAACTGCATAAGCCCTTTCTTGGTTTTCAGAATAATGTCATGTTTGGGCAGGGCTTTTTAAATTATTTTTAACAGGGGAAGAATAAGAATCTAGGCAGAGACATAGCTGTTTGCCTTACTGCACTTGTAATTAGTCACAGGGACAGCTTTTAGAAGCTGGAAAATGTAAAGGTAGAAGATAATTTGGGCAACAGTACTTATGAAACAGTTTATAATTATTGTAAAAACAGAATCAAAGCAATTAATTTAAAGAAATATTCCAGGGGATATAAAGTGAAGGTATGGAGATCCTTAATTGTGCTTTTCTGCAACAACACTACAGTTTTGTAGAAAAAGTAAGACAATGCTATAAAGGGAAACTAAGCAAATGTGTTTATATTCACACTATTTGTACAAAATTTATCAAGGAAACAATTAAGCCACACCACCACAAGGACAGAAAGCTGTTTTCTTGAAGTAGTTTTGCACTCATTTCATAAAAGCTAAAAATGAGCTATGATCAGAAGGAAAACACATTGCTATCGACAAAAAGAGTGTTATTTCTGTGAGATGTTAGTTTATACAATTAAAGTTCATCTGTACACCCACAAAGATGCTCAGGGAACCTGTGGCAGGAGGTGAGGTAAGTAATACCCTGGAGATCTGCCTCCAGGGCCACCACAGGAGCCATCAGCCCATCAAAGGCTAACCTGCACAAGCCCAGAGGATCACAGGGGCATGACATGGCAGGTAGGCATGCAAATCAAGAACTCCTAACGAAAAACCATAAGCCTTTGTTTCATCTTGAAGAAATCTTGAAGAAAGCTGAATCTTAGTAAAAGAACAGTGATTAATACACGTGCCTTGTTTACTGAAAAATTCCTTACTGACTACATGATCCCATGATCCTCATAGTTAACTTCACAGGGCGAGGGTGGGATCGAAATCAACAAAACATGGGAGAGTGGACAAAAAGTGATTAAATTTCCTGTGCAATTACAGTCAGTCAGTGGCATTTTAGAAGCTTCTGCATGTACATGTTACAGTTAAATTACGGGGAAACTGATACTAAGTACAAGGATGATTTTCAACAAGGCATGACAGGAAATTTTACACAAGGTGTTCTGATACAGTGCAGTAAACTTACAGAATCAACCAAGCCAAGAATTATGGCAAAAAGGGACACAGCAACCACTCATAGGCTTGAACTCAAAGCTGCCACCATCTAGTTAACGTAAAGTACAACTACGGAAGTATAAAATTCAAAGTCAATTGTTAAGCTACAAACAAGAGAAGATCAACTACAGTCTATGGGCATTTACTTTATTTTAAGTACTTCAAATGTGTTCTCCAGATTTCTATTCTGCAGATATATTGTTAATGTTGTTGTATCACAGTTCATTGAACTTAAGGACCGAAACATGTTAAATGATAGAACAGGTGGGTTGTGAAGCCTGCAAACCCTAAGATCATCTGAAGTATCAAATGACTGTATTGTCACATTTCTCCAAGGTGTAGATTTTAAACCTGCTACCTTCAGAAGCACCAGTACTTCTGCACCTTGCAATCTCATCCTTAGGTGACCCACACAGAATCAAGGAATGAAGATAATCAGAGACATAAGAGAAAGAAGGAAAAGTCAGGCACTTAAAACAGTTCTTCCAGGGTTCACACACCTGAAAATACAACAGCTCCTTTGCACTATCCGATCAACACAGATTTAACTTTAAAAAAACAACAGGACTGAAAAATGAAGATAGGACTGAAAAAATAGGACTGATAATTAGACTACCACTACCTGCTTTAAGTCATGATTTACTACATGTGAATCATTCTCCTAACACATTCTCCTTTGACATAGGCAATAATAATGTTGGCAAAAGATCTCAATTATTCTTGTTATGGTTTTACTCACAAGAGATGAACAACAACAGGTTTAAACAATAGTAGGTCAAAATTTTTCTAGCCTGCATAGAAATACAGAGGAAAAAAAAAAAATATTTTCTTCTGAACGACCTTGAGGCACTTTAAGACTGTGGTCTCCTCTGTTAGTAGGTCAAAATCCTTAACTTACTCCCAAAATCCATAGTCCTTATGCAAAAGGATGACAGGTGACTAATTTCTTTATTTATATCATTATCATTGACATTTACATCTTCAGCAGCTTCACAATAGTTAAGCAACATTTATTTATGAAACTGAATGAGAAAAAACTCCAGTCTTTAAAAAAAATTGCCAATTGTATGCCATTAATTAATAAAGCCCTTAATGAAGCAGTATTTTGTATTTCCTCCGACAGTTTCAGCTCAGGATGATCTTAAATTACAACACTGCACCATATAAGGTAGCAAGGGTGGATGTTTCAGATGAAGAAAGCATGGAAAAATTACCCTGTGTGGGAAAATTAAAAGCATCCAGAAACTGGTGCCAAGGAGTGAAGTTTGGTGGCTTAGCTTACATCCTGGATTTTAAGCACAGGCTATAAATACCCACATATACACAAAACACATTCTGTCTGTGAATTACTATAAGTTAAAACCTGGATTTGAAGTTGTATGCATATTCACTAGCACTGCACTGCAACATAGTAAATACTTAAACAAAAGCATCACATATTTACCTGACGTTTGGAAAACCTCGTTCAGTAAAGCTTCATTTACCACCACCGGACTGACATTTCCAGCAGGATGACACCAGCTCTGGTAAATAGTTTGAAGCAGAAGGGTTTGAGCTCTAGTTGCTTGAACTGTCAAATTAGGAAGCTCAAATATGCATTCTGTTAGTGGGACTTGAGCTCTCTTGGACCTGTTGAAAATATTGAGGGGCAGGGGAAGGAAAATCAATACTTTGGAGCATAAAAATAACAAGTTTAAAACTTTTTCATGGAAAACCACACTATATAGACTATAGACTGAAAGCTTAGAGCAGCCTCTCAAGATTAAAGTATTTAATAAAAGAAATTCCAAGCGCTTCCACAAAAATAAGAGATACTCTAAATCCTGCATTTATTAAAAACACATAAGAAAATTTTTCTGAAAAATTATTTACAAGCTTACAGTGAATCACTAAAATAGATGCTCAGCAATCCAAAACCACCATACAGGCAATATGTGTACAACATAACATATAGACGCCCACATTCCATATTCGGCTGACAGAGATCAGTAGGCAATTCCAATATTTTTCAATGTCTTTTACCTTATAAACTGGAGAGGTGGGGGCAGGCAAAAGACATTCTGTTTGGAAATAAATTCCTCTGTGACAATTTAGTCCACCATCAACAAGAAGGGTCTACCACAACTATACTGAAGTCAATACGTTATTCTTTTCCTCCTCATATATACGCTATTGCTTGAAAGCAAGTAACAGATTGATTTGCTACATCCAGCAAAAACTGAACAAGTTCTTTAATATTTCCATTTGGCAGCCTTTTCATGCAGCATATTTACACCATCTTTACTCTTGAGCTAACGACCTCCTGTTCTATCACTGAAATGTGCTTTTTGTGCTATTAAGCTTTTTTTTTCTCAGTGTTCCCAGAAATTAATTCAGGGCTTCAGAAACAGGTGGTTCCCAATGCTCAAACTCTAAAGACTGTAGCAGTATGAAATAACACAAAATTCTGGCAATAAGAAGTGGACTTCTTTGTATATTCTCCACCTGATTGGGAGAGCAGCCCCTTCAGCAATAAAACTGGGGGTGAGCACATCATCCCCTCTCAGACCTATGACCATTATCACTACCATCCAGATGAAGACACAGACTAGCTAAATATTCTGCTGCTAACACTTTTGGTCTACAAGCTGTAGATAAAGCCTGTGTGATGTAAAAAATGTGGTTTAGAAACAAGCATTCTGAACATCAGAAGACACGTAGGGGGAGGGCTACAAAGATAATGACAGAGCTCAACAACCTCACATACAAGAACAGGCTGAAAGATTGGAGGTTATTCAGCCTGGAGAAGAGAAAGCTCCAAGGAGACCAAGCAGCTTTCCAGTACCTGAAGGGGCTACAAGAAAGCTGGGGGCTGTTCACAAAGCTACATAGTGATAGGATGAGTGGGAATGGGTATGAACTTAAGAGGGACAGATTTAGGCTACGCTTAAGGAAGAATTTCTTCACCATGAGGATGGTGAGGCACTGGCACAGTTTGCCCAGGGAAGCTGTGGCTGCCCCATCCCTGGAGGTGTTCAAGGCCAGGCTGGATGAGCCTTGGCCACCCTGATCTAGTGGGAGGTGTCCCTGCCCATGGCAGGGGGGTTGGAAATAGATCATCTTTAAGGTCCCTTCCAAACCAAACCATTCTATGATTCTATGTATCAACTACCACACTGACCCCTTGGTGCAGCTGAAGGTAATGGTAACATTTTCAATTTGGATTTGCACATACAGGCATTCACCTTACAGATTTCTTCCCTCAATTCCTTGTCAATAACAGGAAACGGCTAACTGAAAAATTCCTCTGGCATGAGAGAAATGAACCTAATCAGGGTAAGACAGCTACAGCATAAACAAACATCCATATCCAAGATGGAGGTACAGACCCGTTTAAGGTAAAAGGAAAGAAAGAACACTTATATACGTAACAGTCAGACATAAATGATAGATCTGAGGATCAAATCAACTACTCTCTGCATGTCACTATTTCTGCCTACTACCTATAAAGGCAAATGATCACTATGTCAGCTGCATATGTCTACAGCACAGAACAGAGTTTCACAGGTAAAGCTCAACCATAAAAGACAATTTAGGTACTCATCACTAAAAACAAAAACAAAGGAATAGAAGAAAAACTAGTTCCCATGAAAGATGTTACTCAGGAAAGATACTCAGAAAATGGATGTAAATACAGTAAGAGGACAAAGCACAAACAAAAACAGATGTTGTAGCCTTCTGTAATAGAGATCAGTATTCTTTAGACCAAAGGTTTTGAACTTCAAAGCCTGGAACTAGGATTACTTGTCTCAAAAATGTTGATGAAGGGGGGATGAAGCCAACAAGATGGTCTAAGTTGCAACTCACTGGAAGCTAATGACAGTTGTGGCACCAGCTTCAGGAAAAAGTTTCATTAGCAGAATAAACATGGATGAAGGAAAAATGTTTCAAGATAACATGGGAGATTTCATCCTTGTGTCTGAGTACACAGACTAGTACAAATTTCCTGAGAATACTGAAAAATAAAGCAGACTACTGTTTGAATGCAACTATCAGTCTTCAAAGTTTGGAACTACGATATTTTGGATTGGTACAGTGTGTTCGCAGGAAAACTATAACTCACCAAGGGCTTTCTCCCAAGAGATATTGTATTAACCTTGTTTGTTTGCTTACATAGCAGTCACTGACAGCAAACAGTGAGTTAGAACAAGAATAATTACATCTCCTGCCTTTTCTGCCGACATCCATGTAATGGTCTACCTAGCTTACATGAGTAGATCACACACTGGCCTCACTGCCCAAGATCACTGCTTTATCAGCTTGCAGCAGAGTAGGTCACCAAAGGGGTAAGAAATAACTGAACTACAATATCTGAGAGACAAAGAGCTTTGTGAGTTCTGTACAAACACACTACACATCTTCCCTAAAAATGTTCTTCCCCCAAAAAGTACAAACATCATGTGTGGCCATTTGAGAAAGGAATGCATCCAAACACATCTCAAATCTATTGGTGCAAGAAAACCATTCAACAAAACATTTTTGCCTCCACTTCAAAAAATAAGCTAGATACAAAATTAAAAATGCTTTCAGGAGAGACAGAACAAAAGCTGAAAATATTAGTATTATTAAGTCCAGCAAAGAGAGAAAGATGCTGCCCGGTTAAAAAAATACACAACTAAACACACTGATTCAGAAAGGCAGTCGAAAGGAACTAATAGCCTGACAAACTCTACCATACAACACAAGAGGACACATGAAGATAATTCTCTTGCGGACACAATTAGACAAAGCATATCTCCCATATCTAGCCCCTCAGATATGCAAATATTCCTCCATTTAAATGTACATATATCCATATCTTCATTACTAGAAGAGCAGCTCTGGGTTACATGAAAAGCACAAGTGGAGACTGAAATACTGTAAGCTTTTCTAATGCTAGTCCCACATTAGAATTTGAACTTGCTTCCCTAGAATTTCCTAGAGTGTAAGTCCAAGGACTGTAATTGATCAATTTAAGCAGAAAAGGTGCACATGAGCAAAGGAGTCTAGAAGATGATTCCATACTTTGGAAAAATCCATCTAAATCAAAAAATTATTCTAAAACTGAAGATTAAACAGACAGCACAAATTATTTATTTTTAAGTAGAATTAAAGTTGGAAAAACAGTTATGCACACTAACAAAGCTTTTGCAAGCATTAAATAGAATAATATAATGTATGGTCATGTCAATTAGAATTTCACCTAGCACTCCTTTTTTTCAAGCCATGTAATGCTATCTTTTATTATCTATCTCACTGCAGAAATACACTTCAATATTTTTCCTTCCTATCCTTTTCTGTTCTTTTTCCTTTTGTTATCCTGCCAGATAATGTATATTTTCTATTTTTTCCTCTTTTTCTGAATATTATTTTGTACGATTAAAACTAAAAATTGCAGAAAAAAAGCCATCAAATGTTTCAAAAAACAGGCTCCTTAATGTAAAAACAGGAAGAAGATATAAAACCTTTTTCAGCAAAATTCAGGACAAGCCTGACTGCAATAATTTCACCTAAAACCTTTGTATTAACAAATTCATGTACTTTAGGGGGGAGCCTGTGAAGAGTTTTAACAGTAACAGCCCACAATATGACAGTGGAAAAGATTTTGAAGTTTGACTATTCATTTAATACATATTACAGCTACTGTACTGAACTAAACTAAATTTAAAGCTCAAAAGTCTCACCTAAAATAGTCCCTTACTGGTAATAACAGTGTACAATATTTTTATTAACAATATGCAAATTCTATGCTTACTGTACTTTAATAACCCCATAGGAATGAAGTCTACCAGTCCTTTTCAGATAACTTTGGAAGAATGGGAAGTTGAAGAAAATAAATCCTTTTTTATAGAAAAAAAAAAAATCAAGGGGAGTGGGGAGTGAAGTGTTGTACCATATGTGCAGCAAATGTTGCTTAAAGAAAATTTTAACTAGATCTGGCTAGTGACGAAAGTACATTTATAACCCAGGATTTATTATAATAGTTTCAAAACACAAATAATGCATTTAAAAGAACTTAAAATACAAGCTTGCTACCTAACTGCACCTGTTAATACAGAAAATCCATCACTAATAAGGAACTGAGCTATATTTAACCAAGTTTTATGACCCAAGAGATGTATTCCAGCAATAAGTGAAAATACAAATAATTTTTTCGGTAACCAGGCCAGATCTGTGTTTCTATTTTGTATCATTAAATTTGTATTAAGCAACTGAATGTGACTTCATATCAAAACTCATCACCGTATTAAAACAGTTATAGCACATAGTTGGAGTCTAAAACCGCTGTTTAAACTGCGCTTTAAAATCATAACAATAGAAATAATTATTTCTCAAATCTTTATGCTTACAAGTTAAGATGCAGTTCTGAGCACATGTTCATTTAACTGAACAGGTTAAAAACCTACCAATTCAAACATTCTTCTCCTGGGGAAAATAAATCCTAATGTA
Source organism: Piaya cayana (assembly GCA_013389865.1). NCBI lineage: Eukaryota > Metazoa > Chordata > Aves > Cuculiformes > Coccyzidae > Piaya > Piaya cayana. The sequence goes on along the minus strand of WAAB01017193.1, from coordinate 344,555 downwards.
ACTAGCAGGATAGGCTACTCATTAAAGCTGAACTTGGACAAGTTCCAGAATAAATTTAAGGAAATATGAACAAGCAAGTCTTGCTGTGTAGTGGCATGGAGTGAAAATGAATCTGTCCTAATTAAATGATTTTTAAATGCACTCTGGTTGTACCCAGTTTGCTGACAAACTGTAATACAGACTTGCTGAAATATTTGGATAAAACTGGCAAGCCATTAAAGAAAAGTTTTCTTCACTGTTTTTGTATGAAAACATGAATTGGTCTTTATGACACACTGTGCACAGGTACCAATATATCCAATCCATGTAGAGTTCACAGGCCTGCTATGAAATATTTTCAGTTTGTAGACTTCAGGAATAGCAAGTCATTCTTTTAAAATCAACACCTTAGAGTGATTGAAAGAATATAGTGGTGAACAGCTGGCTCCAGAGGTTTATACAGAGTCCCCACTTGCAAAGCTGGAACCTGCAAAATGTTTCCAAAAATTTAATTTTTGTTATTACTCATATCCTGTACAGTAAAATACGATTAGTTCACTTTTTCCAAAATAATAAAACCAGTAACCTGCTACTAGAACCCAGCAACTCTGCCTTAGAAGAACCAGAACATAATTTAAACACCTAAATAATCACAGTCAGCATTCGCACACCTCTTAAGGAAACGGAAAATGTGTGCTGGTTTTACATCTGACATGACCAAAGGCTTTGTCTACATCCCTACAACAATTCATATTTCTATTTCATCTGATCTTTCAGATGAACTTAAGACAATGACAATTTTGATCCTTTTTCTTAACATTTAAGCAACTATTCTTGGGTAAGGTAAACAATGTTTAGCTACTTTATGACAAATATCAAAACTCTGAAGGCAATGCACAGGGAGAGAAGGAAAGGAAAAGGAAGTTAACCACAAGAGTCTTAGAAATTTTGGGGTTTTTTTAAAATGTAAGACTTAAGTCACTATCTATCACAAGAAAAACCTGTCATATCACATATCTGTATATGCTAACAATTTTTATCTGCAAACAGCAAAATACAGTTATTTCATGCTAGAGGACCAAGTTAGTTATTATTAAAAAATAATTAAGCCTGCTTTGGAATACTTCATTCAAAAGGAATCTCAAACACTGATGTCTTAAAAACCTCTCTGCCTTCCTAAAGGTTTCACTAAAGGTTGCCTGATATCTTATGTCATCTCTTAGGTGAACTTTCAGCAGCTGCCTTTGCCTTTTATTTGTAGGAAACACTGCTAATCATTCTACTCGTTACAAGGGAGAAAACAAAGAACTTAAAAGACTCACCTATTTCCTTTTCAATGAATAAAATTTCTTTCCTAAAATTTTAGATATGAGATCAGAAGATAACACTACAATCATTCCAAATATAAATTCTGCATAGTTTGGGGGTTTTTTAATATCAGCTCTAGACTTGAAAGTGTCAGTGATTAAAAACGTTTCCAAAGTGTTAATTCATAGGTGAACTTCAGAAAAAACGCAATTCCAAGAAACAACTGTGAAAACAAAACAACACAGACTAATTATAAGTGAAGATGAGACACCAATTGTTTCTTTCTTTCTTTCCTTTCAAAAAACCTCTCCTTTTCTAGTCACTAATACCCGCCTCCAGAAAGAATCACTGAAGTGATACGAGCAGCATTCCAAATTCTCTGCTGATGGGATTGCAGTATGAGCTCTCCATCTTTTTCATGTCCTTTCCATGGTTAGCTTTACATACATTAACCACCAACCAGATCTCATAGAATAACCGGGTTAGAAGAGACACAACGGATCATCGAGTCATGCATCAAGTTGTATATTGGAAGAACTCCACCTTCATAACTCCAAAGTGGGGTGGAGGGGAGAAACATGGGATAAGGAACTTTCCTCGTGAAGTACAATTAATGCCGTTATAGGACATTTTTCTTCCTCCGTCACTTAAACATCTATTCTTTCTTTCCTTCTGCAAGAGGTTCTGTACCTTTCTTACCTTAATCTAAGAATCTTTTTGTCACTCATTGCAGATATTACTGGGGACAAGGGGAAGGATATAACATTTACCTGCATTATGTCCAGCACGATCTAAATAACAGGACCATGACAACAATCAGTACTTATTACAATGATCAAAGATCAAAATTATTAAAAAATACAAAAAAACCCCAAAAACAGTCCAGAAAGAAGCAAGAACTTTCTGTAGTGAACCACTGGCTTGATGAACGTACTACAGAGGGGATTATACCAGATGCAGAGCACTTTCATATCCGCTATTTGAGTTGTCTTCTATCTTTCAGAACTGGCTCTTACTAAGAAAAGCAGCAATGCCAAAATAAATGCAATCATTATCATTCACCTCCGGGTAAATTATAGTTTCCCTGACGGGGAAGAAACCAGCTGGAACTTGGGAGATGCTATAGCAAAACAGCTAGAGATGACCAAGACAACCAAAACCACAATGTAAAAGATGCTAGTGTCTGTAAACTTCTGTAAACAGATCTGTACTTATTAAAACAATGGAAGAGTTACATTTTTTCACAGCTTTTCCAAATGTAGTGTAACTGCTTTGGATATCATGGTATAATCCAAACTCAGTAGCCACACAGGTGGACAGGGGGTTGGGGAACTGCCTTCCCACAGAGCAGCCTGTTCTGCCGTCCCAAGAGGTAACCTCTCCACTCTCACTCACCTCAACCTTTCTTCTCCTCCTTCCCTCTTCACTGACTCCCAGAAGCAACAGCAACAGCCATTAAATCAATCCTCTAAATCTGCCACCCAAAGCCATTTGGTTGCCATTAGCAGGTAAAACAGGGAGCCAGAACAGCTCAGAAACATGCTGGTGTTCAGTGAAGAAAACTCCATGGACACACACAGTCATCAGCTGAACATGATGCCACGAAGCAGGAATAAGTCACTAAGGCTGATGCCATTAAGCAAGGAGACCCACACTTAACCTAATTTTATCAGGGGACCAAAAGCCACGACGGTGGCAGCCCTAAGAACACCAACTATGTGCATAATCTTTTCATGCTGAAAGACGAGAAACAGCTCTCAAAAAACATCCCTTCAACTGAGGGAAATTCAGAAGTCAATTCGGCAGCCAATACAATCATCTACAGGATGCTTTTGTAGGATACAGGATATCAACTTATAGGACAGATTTTTCTTGAATTACCAGGAGTATAAATAAGGATTTTCGTAACATAGAGTTCAACCCAATTTGACCTTTTAAAATTACACTCATTAACTTAAGTTACTTTCAAATTATCTTTCTTACTCCCAGCAGAGATGCAACATTTGGCATCTTAAATAGAAATTAGTTGTCATGTATCCCAAATGCCAATTTTTGTATCCTTTAAGATGGAATTTACTGTGTCAAAATTAAGTTGCTGGAAGGGGGTAGGAGTGTTTTTTTCATTCCATTACCAGAAAAGCACTTAATACAGCAAAGGATGGATCAAGGGCACCATCAAGAGCAAGGACACAAATAGACAAGGTGTGCTTAATTCACAGGTATACGTTGTGTAACACCAGAACGATTATAAGGGCTGTTGAAATTATATTGTGGCCCCATTATTTAGCAACCCCAAAAGAATTTTAAAGGATACCAGGAACTATTTAACACAATATTGAATCTCATTACATGCATAATATTTTTTTCTTCAAAGACTACAATTACTGTTAAATCTCAGTTTACCATCTTAGGCACCAACTCCAGCACTGACTTTGCACCATTCTTTCCTCAAAAATAATATAAATTTTGAAGCAGATTCTGTGGATATAGTTTGTGTTTAGTTTTTGTCGATTCACTGTGAGAGTCTAATTACATCTATTTCATTACTTTAAAAACTTCACAAGGCCTACTGAGTCTTGAAGACTATAAAAACTACCATACACACAGAAGAAAGTGTCAGTAAAACATGACAGAAAAACATTTTCTTGTTGCATGCTGCCAAATCCAAGATATATGCAAAATGAAAGTTACGAGTATAACAAATACGTTTGCTTCCAGAGCAAGAGACTAAGTCAGTGATAGTATTACAATAATTTCATTTCCATTTTCCCTCATTTCCAAATTTAAAAATACAAAAATTGGATCTATAATTCTGTTATTCTGCATGTATATGCACATTTCTTAACTATCAAGTCAATATTCTAAAATATTCGCCAAATATATTTCCTTCTGTTCAACTGTTCGTTTTGGAATTAAGTCATTAAGCTCAAAGGAAAATGTAGTTAAACACCACAGAAAACTAATTAAAAATCTAAAATCCTATAGGTTTTTGTTTCAAAAAACATACACTTTAAAATAATTAAAATTCTGATTAATTAAAAAACCAACCAACAATTCTTCATGTCTTAATCAAGATAATCCTCTCCATTTCTTGTATCCATATCAGAAGCACCAGCAACAGGTATAAGTGGTTTCCAAATCTTTCCTGATAAACAGTAAATTTCGAGAATAAAATCTGTTTGAGTCTTATCCTATACCAGCCTGACTTCAGTTAATCTCTCGTTCTTTTTTGTTGTTGTTGCCCTCTAACATTCTCATCCTAAACAGGCTAAAAATCTACTTCAGAAACTGGAGCATGTGTTCAATACAAGGCCTGTTCCTCAGTATGTACAGCTTACAGATCACACTGCATTTAAAAAAAGTGTTTCCAAAGAAATACTTAGAAAAAATAATCCAAAGCAATAAACAGCAGAATGAAAGTGCCTGAGGAAGAATGGTGAGAGAATGTGTTTACACACAAACAATACACAATCTGCCTGGAACCAAAATCAGATCCTGATTTATGAGAAGGTCTGTTCCTATAGAGAACAAAAAGCATATCTGGGTCCTACAGGGAACATATATGAAGAGAATACAGCAAACAAATTATACTGGACACAGGACAGAATGTTTCTCCTACCTAGAGGTGAATACAGCTGTCAAGAACTGCTAAGACATTATGGGCAGCAGAAGATGCGCATAAGCTTTATATTTGGTTTACTCATTGCTCCAAGTGGACAAATACAGCTTTCTTTTAATAAAACGGGGTTAGACAACATCTATCATGGTTTTTAAATTCAACTGAGTGTCATACTGTTTCATTTAAAAGCATAGATTCCAGCACAGAGACTATTTCTCTTTGTGATTCAAAGATACAATTAAAGGAGAGAGGAAACAGACTACATTGCAGGCAAAATACTGGAGAAATAAAGGACAAACATTGCATGTCAAGAATTGCCACTCGTAGATTTTTCTGGCCAGAGTTTACATGGGTAAAGCCTCATAAACTGAGAATATCCCTGAAAATGCTAACCAGGTATTTTCTACAGATAGTGGTAACACTAAATAAGAGAAACAGAAATTCAAATATATCCAATACAAAATGGATACATAATGGGGAGTCAAATTTTCTTTAGTATTCATGCTGTATAACAGCACTTCAGCTTTCAGACAGTTCTTCATACCTTTCACTAGCCTCAAGTACATAAAAATGCATTGTTTATCCTGAAAATCCTACACATTTTCAACTAAATACCATTTACTTGTTCCTAGTACAAATGCCAGCAAAAACTCATGGCAACAGTTACTACAGCCAGGATAAAGTATTCACCATGTGCAATCACTTTGCCTGGACAGATATTAGTTAATAGGCTTAATTTACTTTCACTGAAGAGTCCTGACAATTAATTAGTCTAAATAACTACACTGGAAACATTACAGATGACCACCCTTCACCGTCAACTCTGTTGAATTTCCTCTTCGTAGACAATACTAAGAAAATACAACTGCTTCCAATTTACCTTGATTAAAAGTGCACTTTTAACAGATTTGCTGAACGCTGCCTGCCACATCTGCTCAGAAGCAGTAACATTAGATCTGGACTTGATTTAAAAAAAAAAAAATTAAACTAGAGGTTTCCAACTGAAGTTAATTTGTAGTCATACTAATCAAGCTGCAAGTCATGTACTGAGAATGCAAACCCCCTTGGACAGAGTCATTCTTTGTAACAGACAAAAGCTCCTTCCAGAAGAGTGCAGTTGGAGAATGCTCCAAAATTTCATGTTCAAACTTGATACATGAATATCATCACAGACTGGAAAACACAAGTTCCTTAAGCATCTTGATCCTTATACACAATGCTTACTTTGGCTTCCACAATGCAAGATATCTTAAACCACATTATCAATGAAAAAAAAATCTGACACAATATTAAGTTCTTCAATTCATTTTCTAAGTGATGGCAGGTAAGTACACAGCACTGACGCAATCCTGCATACTCCCTAGACTGACTGTTCACATGTGAGGCAGTTCTACAAAACCACCTCTGCAGAACCCAAACGAATCATAGAATAGTTTGGGTTGGAAGGGACCTTAAAGATCATCCAGTTCCAATCCCCCTGCCATGGGCAGGGACACCTCCCACTAGAGTAGGCTGCCCAAAGGCCCATCCAACCTTGGCCTTGAACACCTCCAGGGATGGGGCAGCCACAGCTTCCCTGGACAAACTGTGCCAGTGCCTCACCATCCTCAAGGTGAAGAAATTCTTCCTTAAGCGTAGCCTAAATCTGCCCCTCTTCAGTTCATACCCATTCCCCCTCATCCTATCACTACAAGGATGTGTGAACAGTCCCTCCCACACTTTCTTGTAGGCCCTCTTCAGGTATTGGAAGGTTGCTGTACGTAATCTCCTTGGAGAATGGATCATTACAGAATTACTGCTTCTGTCTGGTTTTGCTCTGTCCAAGTCATTGGCAAATCTCAATAGTTCAAACAGGTTTTGCACGTGCTAGCTCTAACTGACATGATGCCAATGTCCCATACAGTGACGGTATCTGTTCAGGCATCTAATTTTAGATGTTTACTGTTTCGAAGGATACCCTGAATTTTCATCTGGCAGTTCTACCTAATTACTGACATAACTAATAGTCATAACTGAATGCTACAAAATGAGTTTCACGTGTTTACAACCTTTTTCTGCTTCGAACCCAGGAACTGAGCATGGTCCTCAACTGCTAGTGTGAAACACAAACTATGTTCAATCTAAACTGACATTACTCTCAATTTGCTATAACTAGCCAATGAAACAGGCTGCCAAAATCAAGACCCTAGTGTCAATTTATTGGAAAAGTTCCTAGATTTATAGTCTAATGTTCACAGTCTGTGAGTATCTTGGCTCTATGTTTCCCATCAGCAGGGTTCACTTGCCTCTTACTAACACAACTGCATCAAACCACATGATGGCTACATTTCGTGACTCTCAAGCTCACAAATGTACTGCGGATTTCTTGTTCTAAGCAGCATTATTCTACTGTACGATACAAAGATGTTTCAATCAAAAAAAAGATACAAAGATAGATCATTCACCTGATCCCTCATTGAACACTTTTAATCCTTCCTTCAGTGAGCAGGAAATCCTAAAATCTCCCACTGTCACCACAATAGTACCTTGTTGGCTATGTCAGCGGAAGCTAGATTCCTTACTGTACAAAAAGCCAGATCTTCATCTATCATACTGCATATGGATCAACTTGAATTGTGCTCTCATCAACTCACTGCAATATCAGTAAAAGTACACAGGATTTTCAAGATGACATTTAAGGCAGACATGAGCACACGCACATCCTGACTCATACTGGAACTTGTGACCTTACTAGACTGTGTATGGAGCCTAACAATGAATTCTGTCAATAAGAATACAGTTTATGGCATTCTAATACATAGCTATGATTAAGAGGGAGGTGTGCCTTTTAAGGAATACACAATGGAATAAAATGCAAGTAAAGCTGTATAAAACATGAACACCTTCACAATAAAAAAGGTCTGAGAAGGAACCTAAACAGTAACAATACAAAGTCTTTAGAACCCTCAGGTTTTGTAATATTAATATAAAAGTTGTGAATTTGAAAAGTTTAACTAAATTATGAATACAAAGAAACAAATATTTGGCAACAACATGGTGACAAAGTCAAAATAAAAGCTAGGAAGTCAGACAAGAAACCAAATGCTGATGCTCTGGTTGCTGGCAAAGTATATTTCTCAATATCACTGTATAATAGTTAGCCAAAAGGAGGTTATAACCTAACCTGCCAATTTAATGTAAATGTAACAGAGTCTAGAGACATAGTAAATATTTACCTATACAGTTAGGCTGTGTTCAAATATTAAGAACAGCTATACACTCTTAATGTTCTCGAGGACTGAAAAACAAAGCCTACAGCACTTCATTTACCTGCCTTTTAAATACCTGCAGAGATGGTGACTCAACCACCTGCCTGGGCAGCCTGTTCCAGTGCTTGATAACCCCTTCAGTGAAGAAGTGCTTCCCAGTATCCAATCTGAACCTCCCCTGGCATAGCTCAAGGCCATTCCTTCCCATTCTATCACCTATCACTTCAGCAAACAGACCAACATGCACCTTACTACATCCTCCTTCCAGAGAGTTGTAGACAGTGATAAGGTCTTCCCTCAGCCTCCTCTTCTCCAGGCTAAACAACCCCAGTTCCCTCAGCAGCTCCTCATAAGACTTGTTCTCCAGCCCCTTCACCAGTCCCTTCACCAGCTTTGTTGCTCTTCTCTGGACTTGCTTCAGAGTCTCAACATCCTTCTTGTGGTCAAGGGCCCAGAACTGAACACGGTATTTGAGGGGAAAAATAACCTCCCTGGACTGGCTGGTCACACCATTTCTGATACAAGCCAAGATGCCATTGGCCTTCTTGGCCACTTGGGCACACTGCTGGCTCACGTTGAGTCAGCTGGCAACCAACACCCCCAGGTCCTTCTCTGCCAGGCGAATATTAAACTTTTGTCAGGTTTTGTTAATAACCGATAGCTCTTCAATATAAACACTGAAGGACAGATACACACTAACCACACCAACCATATCTCATGTTGTCAATAATCTTTCTCCATCAGAAACTGCTTGACTAAAATCAGCACATGGCTTATGTGCTTATGGCTGAAATTTATTTCCTAAGACAGTATACGCAGAAAACAGGTCAAAAGAATCTTTACAAAAATTATATCTATCTAGTCTCTCCAATATATTTTACCAGTAACCTAGACCTAATTACAAGTTTTTATTTCAGGGTTTTTTTCCTGACAGAGTAACAAGTCAAGAAGAATCAATTAAATGCTCTGTATTCTCTAGTAATCGAAGTGCAGGCTATGAAATCCTAGATACCAATTCATCTGGTTCATAATAGGTTCGTTTATACACTCAAATTTAACATGACCAGCTATTAACAAAGTCTGTGCTGGTGCTTTCTTGCAGACAGCAAACCAGCAGCTATTGCTCTGGTCTCAAAAGAGAAAGAGGAGACTCATTATCAAGGAAAGGGACACCTGGAAAACAGACTACAGGACAAAAAATCCAAATAGAAAGGATACAGGGACAGATTGCATCATGTGCACTTACAACTTCATTTCACCAGTGCTGAGAGTCTGAAAAGCAATTACGAGTGGACAACAGCGAGAACCTTCCCACAGACCCAATCAAGAAAAATGAGAATGTCAGAGAGGGAATTTAAAGACAGGTCAAGAAAAGAAAAGCAATGCAGTAACACACAACTGGGCCAATATCTAGCTCAAAACATAGAAAAGACACACTTCACTATCAACTCAGACATCAGAAAAACAAAGGAAGGCTACTCATAATCTATAACCTTCAATGTTACTTCAATAATCTTCAGAGTACAATAAAGTTATATACCATAAGAGATAGATGTTTATACCACTAAAGTATCTTACACTGCATTCCCTCATCTGTTACCACAGACATTGTGGACAAAAGAAAAAATCAAAATCCTGAAAGCTTTGAAAGCTGCTTTGCAACATGGCATGCAACACTACATGAAGTTGTAAAATATTGACGTTAACACTGTATTTTGCATCTTGTTATGCTTGACAAAACAAAAGACCAGATGTTTTTGCTTTAACATAAAACCAGAAAAGCTATACAATTTAAAAGATGTTGAAAACTTAGTTAACTAATGAGCTTGAGTGCATTTCATTTACAAGAAAAAAGTGTATTAACTGAAATGAAAATAGACATCAATCTAGTAGGTAAATGAAACAGCACTTTTGTAAAGTGTGTGGTTATTTACTAGAATTTACTGTGCTGATGTTGCTGAAATTTCACCTGTTAAAATACAATAATATTTATCAACTGGTTTAAAAAAAATAACTATTGCTATAGTCTTTAACACATTGATAAATTTAGAGATTATTCTATTGAAACTGGAAGAGAAAGCTATTCTACTGATTTATGTCAGAAATAAAGTTGAGATTTTCACTGCTAACTCAAAACATACTACCTGAGGGATTCCATAACAGACCATAAAATGTCTTTGTTTTCAAAAGGTATGGTCTGTGGCATATATTTTCTATGAAGAAACAGAAGAACACATGTAGCATCAGATGTGTGTGCTTTAAGAAACTCTGGAATGCGAAATCTAAAAATCCAAATAAAGCAGGTGGTATAATTTGGGGGGGACGACTGAACTTAAGTTTAATGACATTACCAGGTTATCCTACCAGACTAATTCTCACTCACTGCATGACTTCAATGAAGCTCTCAGTCCTCACGCTGATTTCGATTTAGTTCAAGTGCTATTTGATGTGTTTCATCTGGAGTTTTATTCACTTCAAACTACACTTCATTTAACTAGGCTGCTGCTGTACTCATTTGTTTTTCTACTTTATTACCTGCAAATTGGCCTTGCTTTGTTTAGATAAATTACTGGAATAAGTTGATTTTATATAATTATTTCACACTCTTAATAAATAAATAAGCTTTAGAAAGATATTGTACCACAGATAAAAGTGAGAATGCCATTAAGATTATTTTAAAATACCAGACCATAACAGTACTGTCTTAAAAGGCCTATTAATAAATGCTCATAGATGATTTGCTATTTTAAGACAGGACCATTCCCCTGTTTCCACTCCCCTGTACTACTGCTCATTTTTATTTTTCCACGTTATTAGTCTACCAGAATGTCTTCCAGATGGGCACGCATCATAATACAATGTATTTTAAAAAGAGAGGTACAAAAAGTGAGCAAGACAAAGTATGAGAGAGAGAATGCAAGCATGAGATCTTGTACACATGAGATAGAGCATGATGGCAAGTGTGCAATGGTGCATGTGGAAAAGCACGATAAACCAAGAATGAGCAAGTAAGAGATCAAGCACAGCAAGCACAAGCACATGAGAAAAATGCAAGTGCACTCATGGGAAAGCACTAGCACATGGAATACCATGAATTTGTCAGATGACAGGTTTCTTTAAATATTTTTCATTCCCAAAATATTTTTTTTTTACTTTGCACAACTAATCACAGGTTTTAAAATGCATTAAACAGATTTAAGTTTACTGTTAAACACCAGTGTATTTCTACAGTTTACTAACAATGATCACTAACTAGAGCTAAGTGTTAAATGTCAGGTCATGTCATGGAAAGCTTCCAATCCTGCCAGAGTACTGTGCTCCATTTAGTGCTGGATTATTGGTTATCCTGGTAATATATACATTTTTTTTTGAAAACCCAGCAACAGAACAACAATTCTTTTGAAGTGGTTACTACCTTTGTAAACTACTGATAGAAAGTGAGAAAGTCAATTAGGCTGCTACCACCTGGTGGTGTGCTGATGATGCTAAAAACCTCTTATAGTTAATATTCATAGAATCACCAGGTTGGAAGAGACCCACCAGATCATCGAGTCCAACCATTCCCACCAATCTCTAAACCATGCCCCTCAGTACCTCATCCACCCGCACCTTAAACACCTCAAGGGAAGGCGAGTCAACCACCTCCCTGGGCAGACCGTTCCATTGCCTAATGACCCTTTCTGTGAAGAATTTTTTCCTTTTTTTTCATTTTTTATTGTATCACAGCTTGTGAGATAGAAACTAGTATATTCTTTATGTAGCAATGGGAAAAATCATACACTTTTTTTTTTTTTTTTAGAATCCATTTAAGACTGACAAACAAATGACTGCTACAAATTAGCTATATACCACTATAACTGAAGCCAAAATTAAACACAATTTTTTACTGTTATTTTACCCAGGATTCTCTGTATGCATTTAGTCACAAGGTAGTATTATGAGCAGCTATCACTCAAAATGATAAAGGAAACTAACGTTCTGTCCAAAGCATTGCTAAAACACATTTTCTTAAAAATAGTTTTTACAAACATAATTTATTAATAAAAGTATTACACACTGACATTTATGATCACAAGACTTAACCTGTCAAGCCACATTTAAATACTAAATTTCCATGGAATTACAGTTATTAAAAAAAATTATATAGTTTGTTTTACAAAGCACATAATTGTTCTCAGAACAATTGTGTCTGCACTTAAAAACTGAACTACTTACACTTCCAACTGTAATGAGTAACATCAATAAGTCTAGTGGAGACTATCTTTTTGTGCAGTTGAATTGTTTGAGTGGCTCCCTTCCTGTGTCACCTGTTGTTTTTTATTTTGTTGAGTTTAAAAGAAAGAGCTGATCCGCTTGATATCCAGCTTGCCAACCATATATAACTTCAGCTTTCATATCCACTCAAGAAACAATAGAAAATTGTTCACAGAATTCTACAGTGCCTAAAATAAAGTCATTTACTACAGGGCTTGGGTAGCCTGTTCTCTCCACAAATAAGGGTCTAAAAAGTTCAATAACAGCTATCATGAAAAGAAATTAACAATTAATTTATTCTACTTAATAGTAGAATATGATATAAGAGACAGAAGTTCTGGGCCATATATGGAGCTTACCATTTTTAAAGCATTCATCAGAAACAGAAAAGTAGTCAAGGACTTAAATTAAATACACTGAACATTCTTAATGCTCACCAATATTTGGGAAACTTGATCAGCTTGCCATAAACAGCAGTACTGAACGAGGGGATAACTGGAACAGGGAAGCAGTACAATCCTTTACTGTCCCAAGAAGTCAGTGCTGCTTGAAAACCAAAGATCTGAAACAAAATAAGTTTGTCAAAGGGTGCACTAACCCATGATTAAATCACTTTCAAGTTGCTTAAGTAAAAAACACATTTTTAAGTACAATCAACAAATATGAAACAAATTGTGTGTTGTTTTTAAATAATTCCTTTTCCCTCAAACACAAAAGTAACTAGAAAAATCTACCTAAAATAACATCCCAACAGGTCTACGTACAAAAACACCACCTTCACTCAAAATAAGCGTTAGCTACATGGCTGATACAAAAAAAAAAAAGCTGAATTACAACTTATCTACCAAAATACTTTATTCTACATCTTTTATATCAGGCTGTATATTGCCTTTCATATAAAATTAGTAAAAGCACTTTTGGTAATTATAGTAACATTGGCCTAGAAATGGTACTATTTGAGGAATTTAGAAGCTTCCCTTCAAAGCTTTTTTTCTTCATAAGAGCATCTAAACAGAGATTCACCACAACTATTCTTTATTTTTCCCTGTTCAGTAACAAAAACAAATGGTTGTAGAGTTGTCTTTTTAAGATGCTGTACCACCATACCCACGAGAACAGAAAAAGTCAGTCTATATTAAAGCTAGCAAATAAAGTCTATAAAAATCAAAGTCCGCATTTTGCAAACACTGATCAAACAGTCGCTAAAAACTTTGAATAGAAAAAGTTTGAGTAAAGTGAGTAACATATACATGACTTCCAATATTGCCATCCCTATCCCATTGTATATGATTGAAGGTAAACTTGTTACCCAGAAAACTGAAAGCCTGCCGTGCAATTCTGGAAGAGTTTGTTTCTCACCGATACTAAAATTTTCACTGTTTAAATCTCTATTAAGATATTAGCATGCAAGTGAATGGATGACTGAAAAATCTAGCAAAATTAACAGTACTGGTACTAAATATTTACGTTCCATCAGCACCCAAAAGTTTTCAGACTGTCTGAGCACATCCTAAAAGGCCTGAAAGGTCTGTTTTAAATCCCACTTGAGATTTCCTTTTTTTCATTCTAACAAAGCCTCGGCAAATGGTAACTGAATAATTTCAAGGCAATTTTTCAGTACCTTAATTAAACTTCCCCCAATCTCACAATACCAACTCCTTTCACATAATGGATCTTTAATTCATAAAATCATAGAATCACCAGGTTGGAAGAGACCCACCGGACCATCGAGTCCAACCATTCCTATCAAACACTAAACCATGCCCCTTAGCACCTTGTCCACCTGTGCCTTAAACACCTCCAGGGAAGGTGAATCAACCACCTCCCTGGGCAGCCTGTACCAGTGCCCAGTGGCCCTTTTCATGAAAATGTTTTTTTCTGATGTCCACTCCGCACCTCCCCTGAAGCACCTTGAGGTCATTGCCCCTTGTCCTGTACCCTGTCATTTGGGAAAAGAGGCCAGCTCCCTCCTCTCTACAACCTCCCTTCAGGTAGTTGTAGAGAGCAATAAGGTCTCCCCTCAGCCTCCTCTTCTCCAGGTTAAACAACCCCAGCTCTCTCAGCTGCCCCTCATAAGACTTGTTCTCCAGCCCCTCACCAGCTTCGTTGCTTTTCTGTGGACACACTCAAGAGCCTCAACACATGGGCACTCAGAGGTTTTTCCTCTTATAATGAAAAAAAAAAAGAAATTGTTCGGTAACAATTTTGATTGCGTGCCTTCACTATCGCCATTTTGCTCTGTCAATACTACTACAAGTGATGAGTTGCTCCCAGAACATCCCATCAAGTTCCTAAGTGTAATTCACTGTGATCAACATACTCTTATTGCTAAGAGTTTATTTATCAAAGTACTACATTATTTAAATGTTTATTTATTTGAGCATTATTCAGGAAGAGGGGAAGGCTTCTTTCCAAATTATTTTAACTCAATCTTGCCCCAAAGACCTCAGGGCTTCAGTCTGCCTAAATTCCTCAAGTGACGTTCATGGTTCCTGTTCAAACATTTGGCTCAGGTCAGAAGCAGCTATCTCAAGCAAAGACACTGCAAAATGTGTTCACTCTCTACCCTTTTAGGTAAGCTGAAAACTTTCTCCCAAGAAACCTATTAACACTTTGGATTATCTCTACTTATTTCAACTTTTTTTTCTCAGCACACTACAATAAGAAAGAGATCTCAAGCCCTCTTTTACCTTCAGATAGCAGTGTGAGTAACAGTAATGAAGCAGGTTGTCAGATGGCTGGCCAAGGCTGCTAACTGTGTCCACCAGTTGTTCAGCATACATTGGCACCGAGTGCTCCAAGTTAACCTTATCCACCAAAATTCGGATGGAAGGTAAAGGTCGTAAGGGCTGGAAGTTTGCAGCGTTTAAAAGTCCACTTAAGTTCTATGGGAGGGGAAAGAAATCTGCAGTTTATCAGTAACATAGATCCATTATGTACCACATTTACATGTTCTTACCCTCCCACACACACTCACATCTACATGTAATCAATTGCTTGCAAGGCACCGTGGCCTTATGGTCATTGTAACAAGAATCCTCATATAATTTCAAACTAATTTCCTCAAAGCTTACAACTTAGGTATAATTTTTTCATCCAGAATTGTCTTGGGTGCAGATGTCCAGGTGCTGGCAGAGGGGAGCTGCAGGGGCAGCCTCTGTGAGGGGAGACCAGGGACTGCCCCAGCTAGACTCGATACAGCTGGTGCCAGCCAGTGCTCCAACTGCCCCATTGCTGGGCACAGCGAAGGCCATCAGTCAAGCTGGTGGCACCTCTGGGGAAATACATTCAAGAAACAGAAAAAGATGCCACATGGGCTGAGAGGACTGAGAGTTGGAAAACAAAAAACAGCAATATGAATAGAAAGGTCAGAAACCAAGTAGGATGCTGTTAACATTTATGAAGTCTCAACTGAAACTATGTATTCCAAGACTTCAGGTTTGATGAAGTTTGGGAAGACCTCCGTGGCAGAACAGCAGCAGGTATTCTTCTGATCTAAAGGTTTCCATTAAAAACTCCAAGTTAGAACTACTTTTTAATCTGCTTGATGATTTATAACCTTTTTTTCTTCCAAGTTCTTCTATCCTACCAGTATATAGCATCTTCATCTTTACAAGCCCAGCTAGTCACATACTGCTCGTCTCAGGAAAGCTCATGGGCACTAAACTCAAATGGAACTCAGTAATATATTCAGCCTATGCGTGAAAGTGTTTATGAAATAGCATATGCTGATATAAAGAAATCAATAAATATCCATGCATACATACCTTCTCACCCTTGATTACAGGCATCAGGTGGTCCAGTAAATTGAATTCTGCTACAGGGATTATAATGGTACACTTAAGAACAGTGAACGTTGTAAGTCGAGTGGGAATGTATTCCTCCAATAATGCTACTTCTTCTGAACTTGGCATAGCTCTATTTCCATCCATAATATCTACAGTAAACCAAGGTTACATATGTTTGATTAAAACACATAAATACATAAACTGTCTCCTACATCTGCTGTTTTAGAAATGGTTAGTGACTAGCATAAAAAGGAAAACATTTTCCCACACTCCCTTCACACTTAATTTTATTCCCTACTGGTTGTACTTAAGGCTAAATACAACCGTAACTGGATCTTCCCTATTTTAATCTGTATAGCTTTTTCTTAGAAATTCATCTTTAAGTCTACCATACCTAGTTTCCATGCTTTTTCATCTCATATAACTATTACTTCAAACTAATACATACATACCAACAGGAATATTTTCTTCTCTAAGGCCCCAAAATTAAGCTAGAGTTGTCAAAGAAATAATCCCTCCTTACTCAACCAAGAGGCTAGTGACTGAAACAATTTTATACACTTTTGAAGTTATTTATCTCACAGGTAGATCCAACACTTATAGCAATATTGCAATTCAATTTATCTTTATTTGCAGTTTTGCTCTTTAGACTCAAAATCCCCTGACAGATTTAGAGTTTAACTATTTGGAAGTCACACCTTAAAAGCACTGCATTCAGCCTGGTTTAATTCCGTGTACTTGCATATATGCAAAAGAAGCAAACCTGGCTTAGTTCTGCTGTACGGTTCATATTCATGTTCCAGAGCACAAACTATCATTTTCATTATCCGGTGTACCGCGCTGCTATCCAATCGAAGATTGACTGGGCCCACAATAAGGCATTTCGTAGACATCTCCTGAACATTTCCAAAATCTTCACTCTTTACTGAAGAAACGTCTTGCTGATTTCCAGAAACTACAAGAGATTTACAGATAACAATTTACACCAGAAAATTGGACACAATAGATTTTCTTTTTATCAATTACCTTTGTTTCAAATCCAGTGATCACCCAATTAAAAATATACAGAAAATATAACAAAGCAAATTGAACACACAAATATAGCATGACTACTTTAACATGTTTATTCCTGTTTCACTTAGGACAAACAGGGCAAGATTCTGCCTTTTCTCCTAACAGAACACAGCTTGGGAACTTTTCCATTAACTTTGTACCCTTCAAGCTTGGGGCTCACCGAAGGTGTCCAAACCATCTCCAGAATTCTGTGGCGACTTAACCCCAGCTGCAAGTGACAACCATGCTGTTCAAAACTTTCTACGGTTTATCACAAAGATAGCCATCCCAAATAATCAAGGAAAAAGTACATTGAAAAAAACCCTACAGCTATGGGCCCCTGAAATGTTAGTTGCTGGTGCACAGGCTAGAACAGTGATGAGAATTCATCATAAACCAAACTGACCCTTTCTTCCATCCACTGATGAGCTAAAGCCCATGCAGCAAGAATGACAAATTCTTCAATAATTATGCCTCAGACCATTTTTATTATAGAAGGATCACCACAGAGATAAAACACTGGTTTAGTGTGCATCCAGAAGGACTAACACCTTTGTGCTCAGAACACTAAATACCAATTGAAGTACAACGACCATTTTTCTGATATAAATATAGCATTATGAGGTAGATGGAAAATCACACATTCTCATCATACAGGCTACATCACCTATCTAACTGTATGACGACATCTCTGTTAACATAATTCACAGGAATTCTTCAGTTAAATTACGCACATTTTGGAAGCTTAAGTTTTGCTGTTACTTGTGAGCTTTTAAAAAAACCTCACCCTGTTAACAAACTTAGTTTCCAGATTTTCACTTTTTCTTTTTTGAGTAAATCACTATTTTGATAGTGTCTTCATTGCTTTGACACAAGCACTGAACATTAAATGTCTTGCTAACCATTACACAAATGAACAGTCCTGACAAACATTAATATTAAGTAGACTCTGAGACCACTTAATCTATAAAAACAAAAAAGTTCTGAGATAAAACTGTAGGACATTTAATTCATTCAGTGAATGTGGATAGCACATAGTCCTTAGACAGCACAGTAATCCATAATATACTTGGTCAACACTGTGACAAATAGGAAATCTCGAAAATACACAGTCATTGGTATCAATTTTACCTTAATGTCCACAAATTTAACCCATCTGCAACTGAGGGGTTATCCATCTGATACCTTATCCTTGTACTCATGATCAAATCATGCCATAGAAGCCAAAGTCTGACACTAGCAGATATGACTGATACGATGATCCTTCTAATCAAGTAATATTTTCCAAGCGAATTCCAATCTCTTATCCAATGTGGATCTTGTATAGCTATTCAATTCAAGATAGATCACATCCCTTCCTCTTGTCCCCTATCTGTCCAGAAGCAAACTGATCTATTCCCTTGCATAAATGTAGTAACCTCCTGTCTTTCTGTCACAGAAACAAACCAAACATACCTGTAGAGAACTACAAACCAAAACCATAGGAAAATTTGACAATTCTAAATTCTTGTTAAATCATGTTCCTCACTGACACAATCCATCTGTACTAACAAACAGCAAGACAAGCTTAGATCATGAAGCTGGGCAGTGAAGGCTGCAGTTGCTGCAGACCTACCCTCTTGTCAAAGAGAAGTACAATCTGTCAGTTTGAGTAACTGAGGTTTTGTGGTTAAGCAGCCTGGCATGGTGTGCTTAAAAACTTCAGGGCAAATCTTACTTAGAATCCAACTGGAAGAGAGCCTGTTGTATTTCTGGTTGCCTGAGAGGAACCCGGTCGTCATCTCCTCCTTCAGGCAAACACTCCCTTTTCCCTCCCTCCTTTACTATATTTATTCCAAACAGTCTTTTTAACAAGAGAAGCGAGCCTTGGGGAAAAGGAAGGAAGGACAGAGGTTTCTTCCCTTCTGTTTAAATCACACTCTATAAAATGTTCTTGTTTCTAAGGACTGGGGAGGAAAAGGTCCCTCAACAAACCACAGCTAAGCAGAATGTAACAGAGGAGGCCTTTACAGCCCTATGCACTCAGAAGAAGAATTAACTTGGTCCTTACAGGGCCAACAGGAGTTGACACTGAGAACATTTAAAGCTTCTGCTGCCCTTGGTATTTTGCTTACCATTTCCAAGGGGAAAAAAGGGTAAAACAAAAAAAGGACAGAAAAATACCATCCTATAAAATCTACCCAAAATTTCAGATGAAACTGAAGTCACAATCTTTTTAATACATCCTGAAAAAGTTCACGCTTTTTTTTTTCTAAAGCCAGCTTGCAGCCTGCTGTCAGGGTATGCTTTATTTAATAGCAGTTAATATGCATTTTTCTCCTTTCAGTCCTAAAGTATCCAGTTCAGATGAACACTAAGTAGTATAAAAACCCATAACCTTACAGAAACAAACCCTCATCTCTAGTCATATGTTGTATGTATATGAACAATATACCAAAGCGACAACGTTTATAGAAACTACTTAAGGAACAGTTCCATTTAATTCTAAGTGCAGAGAATGCGATAGAAAACCTATTGGTTCTACAGAAGTAGGTGAACACAGGCTGCTTTTGTAACTTAAAGGTAAATGACTTCAGACCACTGAGTATTCAGCTTTCTGTAAACCATACATCTAATAATAACTGACGAAAAAAATGCCTTAAATGAGAGCACTGCCACCAAAATAGAAGGGTACACAGTACAAACAAAACTTCAGAAGCACATCCCCACTAGGTCTCTAAGTCATGCAAATCAGTAATCAGGGAACTGATGGGCTACACATTGCAGAGAAATTACCATTTCATATTGAACTACAAAACAAGAAATGTAGAAAAAGAAAGTTGAAAGGGAAGAACAAGGAGAATTTCAACATAAGACTACTGTGCATGACTATCTGTCTTTTTTTCATTCAAAATACCAGAAGTGATTAATGCACTTTATAAGTGACATGAAATTCCTGAAGTTAATGTTATCATGAGGCACTTAGAGTTTAATCAGTAATCGTATGCTTCGGGAAAGGTTATAGGGGCAAAGAAGGTGTCAAACTAAAATTGCATTGACAGATAGAAATCTTACAATCACAGTAACTGCCTCCTATAACTTAGGTTTGGTTACGCTTTTAGGGGAAGGCTGTGTGCACTGACTGTAATTAAATGCAGTTAATGTCAAAACAGGAAATAATAGGACCTTAACTTTTACGTAAATACTTTCATATAAATGCCACATACTAAAAATATAGCAAGATTTAAAGTTTTCATATCTTGAAGTATTTATATGTTAATCTGAAATTAAATAATTTACCGACGCTTGTTTACACTCTCTTTAACGACTGCATGCTTAGCTCACAATACAGAAAAATTAGTCAGAAAATAACTAGCAGAAAGCAGCATGTGTGATTTTCTGATAAATGATATTTGAAAATCTGTGATTTTAAGTTCTTGATCCTAGACATATACCAAACATTTAAACTATTAATATAAAAAAATAATACTCTCTTCACTGTTATGTCGTCACGTAACTGAAATCAGAGGAGAAACCAAAGCTTGACAGGAAGCCAAGCTACAAGAAATAGAAGAGCAGCTGAGGAGGGGAAAAGGTAGTCAGAAGATACCAGTAGCCAGGATTTGAGTGTTTCCAAGTTCAGCAATTTCTGAAAAGCATTAAGTATAGTTAGCAAAAAATGTGTCATTCAAGTCCTTGTGCATTCAAAACAACATGACAAAACACTCCAAAAGCTCAATTTTCCCTGATAATCAAATAATCTGTGCATATTCAAATTTCTATATCAAAATTCAAAAGGAGATAAGACTTACTCTAGGTCTTCAACTTCTCTACATAAAAGTTCTGCATGCAATTAAAGAGTTATTTATTTATTAAAACAAGAAGTGGACTGCAGTAGAAGCTTGACTAAAAATACATTTTCTCAGCTTCACATCACACTAAAAGTACAGTGAAGAAAGCCTCAGGGCCAGGAAAGAACTGTTGAATTTCTTAATGAATTGCTCTACTATCACAGGCAATAGCATCAATGATTTCTTTTTATAAGCTTTGCATGTTCCATCCTCTAACCAAAAGATAGGTTTTTCTTTCATTTCATGAAAGTCCTTTTCATCTTCTGCAACAAACAGATCATCACCCTCATTCTTCAACCAGAGTTTCTCACAAGATTTCTCACAAGCTATTACCCCCCCAAGTCAATGACAACTTGGAAAAAAAAAAAAAGACATGATACTAAATGAACTTCACTACTGCTAAAAAAGGATTATTTTCAGTTTAGCAACTGACTATCAAGACAGATAATAATGATGACTAATACAGAAAGGAGCCACCAACAACAACAATCAACAGCTAACTAAACCTGCTAACCTCAAACACATCAATGAAGATGAAGCCATTTTAGCGATGAACCTGATGGTAAATCTAAGGTAAATTAGAGGACAGATGGTCAAAGACCAGCAGTGCAGGAAAAGTCTTTGTTTCTATTATTTAACAGGGTAAACAAAGAAAAAAAGGTACCTTTGCCACTGGTGCTTTCCATTGTGTACAAGTAATCCATGTAGAAAGCCCCAAACCTCTGCATTCCAGCTATCTCTGTGTACGTCTCCTACCAACAAAGCAAAGCAAACAAAGAAAACATTGTATAAGGAAAGAATCTTGAGATTATCAACTGATAGGCTGGTATGAGAGAGATATATTCATGTTTAGATTTGTGCATCAACACATGGAAAGGCTTATCAAAACAAAGGACAGAGGTTATCCCAAAGAATTCACCTTCCTGATAGGTAAATGTAGCTTCTATTTGAGGCCACACAAAAGCCCATCCATAATTCCAGTGGACATGCTGACCAATTCATGAATAGCATCTAGTTAATTAGTACCTTTAATGGAGTAAATATTCTTCACTTGACCTCTTGCATCCAACAGATCTGCCTAACTAAACACTGAAAACTGAAGCTCATTTATTCTGGCTTTTTATTAAAGGAGTATTGCGGATTTATCTTTACACAGTAGGAGACTTAAGACTTTATGCCATCATTAGAATTTATACATCATAAAATCTATTCTTACACAGCAAGGTTGCTTCCTCTCTTCCCAAAAAAACGGTAAACCACAAAAAACATTGAAGGCAGGCCAAGGAAAAAGTAAAGCTTTAAAATAAAATACAGTATGGGAAATGTTTGAATATGTATAGATACATGTGATTTCACTAATTTATTTTTTTAAGGGATTCTTCAGGGTCACACTTCATCAGTGGTACTAGAAAAGGTGAAAAACAAAATATAAACTTAAAATAAATTATATCTATTTAAAATTTTAAGTGGCTTACCTATACAATAGCACTAAGCATAAAGCTCCACCTACAAACACACCTGGGAGGGGCCTTGATCATCACATTCAGTCTGTAACAGCTGCACACAATCAGGGTATAATGTCTTACTGCACCATTTACAAAGACTGTTGGTGACCAAAAATTTGTTTCTACCAAAGGCAGAATTAGCAAGACTTCCACTAAGCAGACAAATACAAGACGCAGACAATAAAATTAACATTGCCCCCGATATGGTTTCCAAGAGAGCATTTCTGAGTTTGAAGATCATGAACTACTTATTGGTTGGGTTTAAATAAGTATGTGCTGTTAATGCTTGACCTTTTGCTAGCATTCTCCCGTATCTCTTTTCCTTGTCAAGTGTTCTGTAGTTTGTGCTTTTGGAAACTATGGCATTAATTCAGCTTTTGTGGCAAGAGGGAAGTTAGAGTTTTGGACATATTTGCATTAAAAAAAAATGAACAAAACCAGGTTTACCTTTTTGGCCATCTGAAAAACAGAATTCAGTTAAACATGACAAAGTAAAGCAAATCAGCTCTCAGTACACAGATCTAATCACTGGAAACCCATTAGAAAACATCAAAAATTTTCTTCTAAGAAAAACTTATTAAAACTGACCTTATGATGGGATGCATCCAATATAAACTCTGCACGAATACTATTATTTTCTGGACTTCTGTAATCAAATAGTGAGTTTGTAAGGTATGTCATCCCTTTTGCACTCAAATTTTCTCCGCAGTTAAAGAAGTAGGCTTCCTTCATGAGGCAGGGAGAATAACAATAAGGTAAGGGAGAAAAAAAAATACTCAAGTTAACAGAGCAGTTTCAGTTCTTTCACAACATCCTAATGACATACAGAATCCCTCATAAATTAAGATAAGACAGTTAAAACAACCTTAAAATGACCTTATTCAAGTAACACTCTTGAAGTTCCAGACCACTCCCTCCCTATTTTCAAATTAATAAAATTGGCCTGAGCTTGTGAATAGTACACAACCTACAAAACAGAACACATTGATCTCATTTTAACTGAAAACAACCTCAGATCACTGTTACTGAGTTCCACCTCATCCTCTTAACTATATATGACCTTCTTAATACATGCTCCGTTTCTCTGATAGACCAAAGCCTTTCAGATGGTGATCTACCATCCTTATAATAAGCAGTTAGATGTATGACCTACTTTCTACCTTATCACTCTTCTTTATTCATCCATGCCTCTGGATATCAAAGTCTTCCATCCTTCCGCAATCCACCCAACTTTTCCTTCAAGAGTCATTTTTCCAAAAAGCTTATTTATACAAGACTGATTTTTTTTTTCCAACCATCTATTCTGAATCACATACAGCATAGGTGGAATCTTTATGAAATGCTGAGCCCCCATTACAGCAGTACAGAAGGAGAACAGGTGAGGCAGTATCAGTACCACTGCCACCCTCACAAAAGCAGGTATTTTCTTAAATTCACACCCTAAATGATGGCAAAAAAACAGAAAAATAACAGAAGTCCAAATAATCCTTAATCAACTAACCTAACCTGAAACTCACTCACTCCCCCACCCACCTCAAACCAAAAATCACTTCTCTCATGACTGGTATACCTCCCAATCTCATATCTGCTGCAGACAAGGCTGCCGTCCACCCTAACATCCCCAGCCACATCTCCCTTATATCTAACAAAGCCAGCAGAGCATCTTTTACAGTTGGCTAATGCTTGTCTCCTGAGCCTATCTTTTTGAAAAAGCCTGTCTACCCACTGTCCCACCAGATCTCTATAATCCAAATGTCATCCTCAGTTGTGTAAGGATATCTAACTCCCGTTTTCTGTGCTGCATGCATTTGCATACAAATGTTTGAGACAGATGCCAAGCCATGCTGCTTTCACAGGGGAAGTATAAGAAGCTGTCTTACCATACCTATCATATGATAATATTCCAAATAAGCAAATGCTTGACGTTAATATACAATCATTTTTTATCTTGTTCCATACTCTTAATTTTTCTCCTCAAAATACTTTAAGACTTCAAAGTTTATTTAAACACAGATAATAACTGTTGTACTCCAGTAATTTAGGGCACTATTCTATCTGTAGTTCAACCAAAAATGCTTGTTATTGTATTTAAATTCCATACACCATTCTATTAAATATTTTAAGACTAGTTCATATGGATACCTGATTTTGTCTTAAGTAATTCAAGCTTTGCCTCTACTTAAAATATGGAAATGAATAGTGTTTTAGTCCTTCATTTGATACAGTTCTCATCAACCTTATTGAGAAAAAAGGCAAAATACTTGTTCAGTATTTAATCCACATCTCTTATCTTTGGCATATGGATGAGCAACTGGTGACAAGTGATGTCTCTGAAGGGTCTGTTTTGGGGCCAGTACTGTTTAATATCTTCATTAATGACACAGATAGTGAGCTTGAGTGCACCCTCAGAAAGACTGAACATCACAACAGGCCAAATAGCGTGGCTGACATGCCTGAAGGGATAGGACATAATCAAGAATGACCTGGACAACTTAGAGAAGTGGGGCCATGTGAATTTCATGTGGTTCAACAGGGCTAAGTGCAAGGTCCTGCCCATGGCTTCAGCCAACAGTATCAAGAGGTACACCCTGTAAGCTGGGTAATGAAGGGATTAAGAGCAGCCTTGCTGGGAAGGACTTGGGTGCCTTGGTGAACATGAGCTGGCAATGTGCACTCACATCTCAAAAGGTCAACCATGTCCAGGGCTGCAACAAAAGAAATGTGGCCAGCAAGTCAAGGGAGGTGATTCTCTTCTCTGGTGAGACCCCACCTGGAGTACTGCAGCCAGCTCTGCAGTTCAGCCTGGCAAGACAAGGCTCTGGGGAGACCTTACAGCAGCCTTTCAGTAGTTAAGCAGAAGTTAAGAAAGATGGGTACAAACTTCTCAGCAGGGCCTGTCACAACAGGACAAGGAATAATGGTTTTAAACTAAAACAGAGTAGGTTTAGACTAGATACAAGGAAGAAATTTGTTATTATGAGGATGGCGCAAGACAAGAACAGGTTGCCCAGAGACATGATAGATACCCCATCCTTGGAAACATTCACGGCCAGGTTGGAGCAACCTCATCTAGTTAAAGATATCTAGGCTTATTGCAGAGGAGCTGGACTAGATGACCTTTAAAATGTCCCTGCAAACCTGAACTATTCTATGATGATTCTAAAGCATATCAGAATTGCTTATTCAGGTAGTCAACTGATATTCCAATATACTTACATCATCACTCCTATTCATGTTCTCTTCAAAGTCTTTAATTCCCATAATTCCTTTAAGGCACATAGCTTGGCAACCAACAAAACCTACTTGGCAATCAAAGAAAAGTTCACCTTTCATAAGGACCTAGTGAGGAAAAATAATGGTATTTTAAGAATTCTACTGCATGAGAAACAGAAAAGATGGAGAAAGATGAATTATGTTTACTGTTTTATATTTAGAGCTTTACTGAAGGGAAGTTAACCAAACAGGGCACCAGAAGAAAAGGGATTACTTTAGACTCTGATCACTATAGCACTAGAAATGTAGAGAATTTCCTTCAATGTGATTATTATAATAAACAGATCCAGTATAGCAAGATAGGAACACTCAGTAATGAAATAGAATTTTGAAATTATTTCTACAGTGTTTATAATGAAGCAAGAAAAAACTGTCAATGGAAGATTACCTCAACTGTGGTTCCTTCTTGTTCCCAGCATATAACTTCTTTGGATTTTACTTTCTGAGGGCTGTAATAACTACTTTCGGCTTGCATTTCAGTGAGCTATGAAACAACAGGATAAATAACTTATACAAGTCAATATTAGTACTAAGCAGCAGTAATATTATTATATAGAACCAATGAACTCAAATTAAATTATGGGCTAAAATTTATTAACAAGCAGGAAACAGGTGCAGCTTAACAGCTGTAACACATTATCCATATTAAAACATCTCATTTTCAACTTCTGGTTGAAATATGCCATAAAGTTTTAAATCCACTACAGCATTTTTACTTTGCTTATCTAAAGAGAAAGTACGTAAAAAGATAGAACAGATTCACAGCTGCATTAGTATCAAATTAGCTTATAAATTGCTGTAAAAATCCATAAATGTATTATTTATTCTTCCCAGCAAATAATTAAACAGCATGATAATATTAAGGAAACATTTTGGTCACAACTACACTCATTTTCATTTCTTGTCATGGCAGCTGAGAGCAGCATGCACTTATATTTCTTGCATGATTCCAATATAAAAGTTGGAAGTGACAGAACACATACACTCAGGTTAAAAGTATATAACCTGTTGGTTAAAAAAAGTAGAAGAGGGGCACAAAATAATGAAGGTGGTGTTTTGAGTTTAAAAAAATACCTAAGTTTATGTTGAGCATGTCAAATAGTTCAAGTTCCAATGTTTTTATATAAAAACATCCACAAGCTCTCATTATTTTCAATAACGGATACACATGGATGTTGTTTTAAATCAATAGTTTGTAATCCAAATGTCCAAGGAAATTGGGTAAAAAGACCACTGATCACCATTCAGCTGTGTGCAATTATTGTAGAGGAAAAGCAATTAATTGATTAAAAGAACTCAGACATTACAAGAATCATTTTCACCATTATTAGAAAACACTACATTTAATTTGGCATGATTTTTAGCTGAAATGGTATCAACTGTTCAGAATGCAGAAACTTGACCTTATTTTGTAACCAAAATATGAACCACAAATTAATTCCACACATTCTTTGCATGCAAGAAGAACAATGAATTCTGTTTTCCTACTGTCATCATATTAGATCATACATCACTTCACATTTTAGGTTTACAGAATGTAAGATGCCATATTTAAAATAGTTTTTATCACCTCCTGATACAAAATGTGTAAGCCTGCCAACGAAATGCTGGGAAAGCCCAATCCAGCAAATCTTGTTCAAAAAAAAAGTTTATATTATTTTTATTTAATTTTCTCAAGTAAGGAAAGAAAATTGTTACTGCATGACAAAGTGCAAATGAAAGAAAATACTGAGCCATGATAAATGAGAAATTTAAGGTTTGGTTGTTTGGTCATTTTTTTTAAGTGGCTTCTCAGGGATTTAATCAAAGGAGATAGAAAAAAATTTCCACTATTTATTTTAGCCTGGTTCTGTTGGGGTTTTTACTTTGTTTTTAAATGAAGGCCAAAGCAGATTGACACAAAAGAACATAACAGAATTTCTGTTGATGCTTTATGTCCTCAAATTTTGCAACCCCATTTGCCAAGAAACTAAAAGCTTACAACATGAACCTCCCCACAGAATGCCCACAGCTCTCCAAGTCGCTCATCTCATCCTTTGCTGCTAAGCAGCTAAATGCTCTACTATGTCACCAAATAAAAACAGCTAAGAGGAAGTAGCCACAAAGCCACTCAAAACATTGTCTGGCTCACAGATGACAAGTAGGCAGAGAAGAGACATGGAGTTACTGATGGTGTTGAGGATATAATCAGGCACAAACATTATGAAGGCTAGAAAAGAACTGTAGTTTATTTGAAAGCCTCCAAGTCATAGAAGTCAACCATAGTTATTTCTCTGTTCATACAAATATAATTAGTTCCTATTTCAAAGTAGTTCTGGCCTTGATTTAATACAAGCTTAGCTGTAAAACCAAGGGCCATTTCCTATTATAGTTATGCAAGTAGAA
The DNA here is from genome assembly GCA_013389865.1 of Piaya cayana. Lineage (NCBI taxonomy): Eukaryota > Metazoa > Chordata > Aves > Cuculiformes > Coccyzidae > Piaya > Piaya cayana. The sequence continues at coordinate 316,313 of WAAB01017193.1, read as the reverse complement.
TTTCTCGCACATAGACTGGCATATTTTAAAAGTAATTTGCTAATTCAGAACCTTAATTTGTAATTTCTGTCAGTATATCTCAAGATCTTCCTCAGACTCTCCAAATTCTTTTCTGCAAGCTTACAAAAGGAATAGAGAAAAGCCGAGCAGCTATTTTGAGACTTCTTTACAGAAAACACTCCAATCTTTCTCTACATACATAATTTATAGCTCAGACTGTGTGTGTAATTTATCCTTTGTTTCTTTAATTCTGTTCAAATCATGGAAAATAAACTGAACATTATCAATTCAAATTCATATTTGCACACATTACAGTTAAAAAAAGAAAACAAATTCCTCCAATACACAAGCTATACGAAGCTAAAGCTTTTTTATTAAGTATATCTATATAAACATGAGATTAATACCCCAAGAACGTTCACAGAAAGCCTTTTAAGTTTTCTCTCCAAAAATATCAAACTAAGTAAATGAAGTAGTTTCGCTCTAAGACAAAAAAAAATTCAAACTCCTATCTCCAATGGCAAAGCCCTCACATCGCAGATGGGGGCAAATGTTTTAGCAGAGCCTGTTGTGACAGGGCAAGGGGTAATGGTTTTAAACTAATAGAGGGAAAGTTAGATACAAGGAAGAAATTTATTATGATGGTGGTGCAACACTGGAATACGCTGCACAGAAAGGTGGTAAATGTCCCATCCCTGAAAAAATTCAAGGTGAGGTTGGAGAGGGCTCTAGCTTCATGAAAATGTCCCTGCTCTCTGCTGGGAGGCTGGACTAGATGACCTTCAAAAGTCACTTCCAACCCAATTGGTTCTATGGTGCAAGAGGAACTTTCAACATTAACACTCAGCTTTTCATGGATGTAACATTCCCTATCTCAAATCAAGCAGTAAACAACCACTCAGACAACCTTCACACACTTTCTCAACAAGTCAAATGAATCCTATGACACAAAGGAATACTTACCTTAAAAGTCACTGTAGCCTTTGTACAGTAAAACCCAACTGAAATAACAGGATCCTTGACGGACTGAGATTTCTGTTGGTGTGGCATCATTCCATCATCAATTCCACTAGAATCATTCTCTTCATCATAACTCACAATAGCAGGAACAAAAGACCAGGCCCAAGAAACCCAGCCTTGCTGCTGGTCTTCTTCTTGATGTAAATAAGGATCCTGATTAATATACTGTGCTGGATATTGCATCACTGAGCTTGATTCTTCTTCTGTGCCTTTTAAAACAAAAACTAAGTCAAATTTCAAATCAACCATGCTAGAAAATTTATTTACTATACTCAAAAGTATAGTATGGGAAATAAATCTAGGACAATATTCCACGTATCACTGGCTGATATTTAATTTCTAATGAGAGAAAGTAAGTAGAAATTTTAAATTTCTGAATATAATTTTCTAAATACTCTTTTGATTTATTAACACTTTCCCTAAAAATATTAAGGATATTTGCAATAGTTTTTATTGAACATTTGCAATGAGACCAAAAGTTGTCATCTAAACCACATGCTTTCAAGGCTTTTCCAGCTTTGCAGATACTGAAAGATAAAGGATTATCTAGACTGAAAAAAGCTGGAATGCCACTTCTGAGTTAGAAACTCTAACTGGTCTTCTATGAAAGAAATACAAGAGAGCATACAGAACAAAACAAAGATTTCTTCCAAGATACAAGTCTAAGGTTCAAGATCCAAATGAATAATGCTGTGCATGCAGAAACTGCACAACTAGCTTAACCTATCTGGCTTCACCGCCACCACTCTTACAGGACTCCTCAGGGGTATTAACTACTTCAGAGTTTACCACAGGTAAACTGCAGAACCTCTCCCCCAGGGGTAAAATACTGAATGTATTTAATGAAAAAAAAACCACAATAAGCATATTCCATTTCTATTTATTATTTTTAAACTCATAGGACTCACAATTTTTGAAGATTTCAGTCCTTAATCTAATTAGCTTTTAGTCTTTCAGTCCAGATATATACACACTTGCACAATGGGAAAAAGCGTAAGAAAAAAGTCAAAAGAATTCTCTGAGCATGCCTGGAGGCAAGGACACCTCTCTCAAGAGCAAAGCAAGTTTCCCTCCTGCTCTTTTTACAAGAGTGTCAGAGATCAGATTTGAATCCAAATGTAAATCTTGACACACAGGAAATACAGAAGAGGTGCATATAAAGTTTTGGGATGGCCAAGAGACAGAACTGTCAGATGTAGAAGGAAAAAGAACTACAAAAGAACATGACTCGAGTAGTTTCGCCTAGACTGCTGTTGGCAAGCACAGAAGACATAGTGGAAGGTCTGGCAAAAGAGAAAACACACTTGAGGTATAGGACCTGGATCATGCATAACATCTGGTCTATTGCAGCCATGAAATACTGCAATACTGCCATCATTTAGCATACCTCTTTGTTGCAGCATGTGTACATGCACAGGCAACAGTAGATGATGCCACATAATCATTTGGTTATAGTACTTATTAATATTTTGGAAGCTATTAAAATAAGACAGAACAATATCTAGACTAAAATGGTTATACCTACACACTGTTAGAAGATAGAAAAGGACCTATATATACAAATACACCTACACATTTAGCCTGGAGAAGAGGAGGCTGAGAGGGGACCTCATTGCTCTCTACAACTACCTGAAAGGAGGTTGTAGAGAGGAGGGAGTTGGCCTCTTCTCCCAAGTGACAGGGGACACGACAAGAGGGAACAGCCCCAAGCTCTGCCAGGGGAGATTTAGGCTAGACATTAGGAGGAAGTTTTTCACACAAAGGGTCACTGGGCATTGGAACAGGCTGCCCAGGGAGGTGGTTGATTCACCTTCCCTGGAGGTGTTTAAGGCACGGGTGGACGAGGTCCTGAGGGACATGGTTTAGTGTTTGATAGGAACGGTTGGACTCGATGATCCAATGGGTCTCTTCCAGCCTGGTGATTCTATGATTCTATGACATCTTCCATTACTAAATTAAAACCACTACAAGCACCATGTAATCAACAGTCAAACTTTAGAAAGAATGCAAATCAGCCTAGTAAGCAGCCAACACCATCCTCTAAGCACTTCAAACTATAAATATAATGTAAATTCCTTAACAATAAGTAATGCATGAAGGGGAGTATCTACTTTGGAAAAACAAAGCCTCTTTGGTTTTAACTAACTAAACTACTGCATCAACTCAAAAAATACTGGACAGTCAAATATAATTATAAACCCCCTATATTTTACATAAGTACATTTGTGAAAGGACAAAATGCTCCTACCGATCAGGTTTCTAAATCCACTCTTGCTATCTACCAACAGCTGAGATCACACTGGAACAATCTTGCTTCATAGTGCGGGACAACGATTCCAGTTAAATGCATTTTATATTTATAACAAGATTACAGCGTGCTGCATCTCACTGTTTCCTTGTTCAATTCACGTTTTATCTTCAGAAATTTACTATCCTTTCTTTTAGAGGTAAGCATCTCAAAGAATTTAAATATCTGGGAACTGGTATAAGTCTGGAATCAACCCCGCAAAAGTTATTTTATATTTATTTATTTTTCTGCTTGTATTAGTTTTCAGTCAGGTAAGGCTGATCTAGCTTAGCTTGTGGCTACATAAATACAAGGGCTGGTACTCTGGGAAGAGGGAAGGAATGTATCACCCTGTTGGAAGAAGCACAGATTTTCATCTGGTTGAATCAACCACAAAACTGCATAAATGAAATAGTAAGTACATCAAGAACACAGCTGCAGATGTTCATTCTTGTACCACTAAGTAGTTAAGATACTAAAATTCATTTCCCCATCTGTATTTTATCCCACATAAGGCAAAGAAGCTATTCCAAACTCACGGATAAGAAGTTATCATTACTTAGGAATACAAAACTTGCGGAACAAATAACGTTTAAAAAAGAGCAAATTGCAAGGAACAAGTTAACTGGTTGATAACAGCAGTTTTGGTGCTGACCTTGAGAATGCAACTGCCCTTAAATTTGTTCTTGCACTCAAATGTAGTAACATACATGCTTTCAGGGTAATATTTTCTGTATGATGGCACTTTGCATGTATTTATTACCTAAGGAACGCACAGAAATTACTAACAAACAGAAAAAAACCAAGTTAAATGTTTGTAAAAGTTCCCTCCCAATATGTTTATACTATTCACTGATTGTGTCTCCAAACTGAATTATATTTACAAAAAGATGTTCACTTTGAATCTAGAGCAAAGACAGATATTAAACTGGGAGATAAGTCCTAATATTTACCATGCTAGTACCTTAAATCTTTGATCTGAACTGGTTTCACTTCACAATACATATATTAAATATCAGCTGAAGGTCTATTACATATGCATTACATTGGCACAGTAATATCCACGAAGGAGACTGGACATAACTGGAAATGTTGGAAACACCAACACCTCAGAAACTAAAATCTTACATACCAAACTCTATAGTCTGAAAGGTATTCCACATCTCCTATTAAAAGTGAACATAGCCCCAACACTTTCTAGGTGAAAATCTGATAACATCACAGTTGTAGCATGAATTTATTATTACAACAGCCACATACTTAATTGACAGCACACATTTAAAAGGCATCACACTTTTTGTGCAAGGCAACCCACTACAGTGATTCGGGTAGTCAGATATCAGTACTGAAAAATAGTAAGACAAAGATTACTTATTTCTGCATTGAGATCATCTTTTTTATACTCAGACCTACGGATCCTACTAGACCAGAACACACTCCCAGCTTAATGTAAATCGAGGCAAGAAATAAGCCCTTTTTACTGCCAAGCAGTACAGTCCACTGGATATGGAAAGCAACTAACATACAGAAGCTCCAGGTTCAAATCCAGAGAACCCACTATTTCATGGTTTGTGCCTCCACCCATTAAACAAATTTCCCCAAGCTTCTACTTTTTGTCTACTTGTCTTGTCTCACTGCAAATTGAAACTACCCTAGTGAAGGACTGATGGGTAAGGACAAAAAGAATCATTTTCCAAATTTGTTAAGAAAATTCCAAATAAAGAATAATGCCACTACAATTCTGAAGTGCTGAAATAACACCAATAATTATTTTAAAGTGCCCCCAGGATACTACTCGGGGTTGCTAATCAATTATTTTAAAATTCCAATGATTTAAACAATATTTCAACATCAATAAAATTAGAAGCAGATGTATGAGTTAAAGGGTGAGCTCCGAAACAAGCAACAGTGATTTTTAAACACCAGAACAAGGACAAAAGGTAAGAGATCTATTTTCTGTTTTAATGGCAAAGGAAACTAAATAGAGTGATATCACAACAAAAGAACAAGTGCCTCTGGGCTGAGGTACAAATCAAAAAACAACTAATCTCAAAGTGCAAGTACCCAACAGGGAGAGAAAAGTATTACTACTCTGACTATGCCAATCCAAAAAGTGGGTTTGTTTCATATTCTGCAGACAAGTTCAAGCAGATGAACTATAATACACACTTACTTCACTGGAAGCATTAAAAAAAAATTGCTTGCATGCCGCCACCTACATTAAGCTACTTATAAAATCAGCAATGTTTATGTTTCTATGTAATTAGCAAAATACATGACTCGTATCTTTCAAAGATTTAATCACTTTTTTGGAGGTCACTACTGAAAAATATTAATGTTTTTCAAGAAAAAAACAAAAAGCCAAAACAGCATAAAAAGTATGGTTTAGAGGCATTCAGAAAAACAGTTCTCTACGAAAGTTATAGCTCCCAAAATAAAAACATTTCATATAAACTGATTTAATCTACCCAGGTTAGGAACTACGCAATTTAAGACGACTTAATCTTTACTCATTTTTTTAATCTGCTATTCACTTTAACTGCTGCTCATTTAACCGATATTAACAGATGCAAGCAACTCTAGGTGCCTAAACATGCACACCAAAGTAATGAAAACTGACCATCTCCATGCAAGTAGCTTGCTAAACATCCCTGGTATATGGGAACTCAGCAACCAGTTACAACGCACGATTACAGATGCCTACAAAGTTAATCGCTGTCTGGCTTGGTCATCCAACAATTACCATCTGGTTTGTGTTCTAAAGGAGATAGATCCGTTAAATAGATATGATCATGTAATTAAGTACAATGACAATGTTTCAGCGCAGCATAACTGAGCAAAAATCAGAGACTTCCTCTGTGGTAGATCTTGTTATTGCAACCTTCTAATTTCTGACCCTTCTTGATAACTCTTGTACAAATCAGTATGAAGTTACATGGTAATATTTCTTTCTTAGATGGCTATTCTTTGAAAACTAGGAAGTTATACTTAGAGTTGCTCAAAAAAAGAATGCAAATGAGATTTACTGACAACAATTGCAATTCGGCCCTCCTGAGGACACACATTACAAATCAGGATGACAAGAGATGCATTGCCGTTGGTTTTATTCACATTTGGGCACAAGAATACCAAATTCCATTCAGAATACAGAAAAGACAAAGCACTTGTAGGCAGATGCCTTCTGTTTTAACCATAATCTTAGCTTAAACAACATTTCTGTTTCACCATCTGTCCTCTCACCGTAACCAAAAGATAACCAAAACCTCCAAAGCTCTCCTATCCAGCTTCCTTCCCCTTCACAGTTACAGCTGTTCATCCCAGACTTTTCATGCAGGGACGCACCTAATTTTTATCTTCAGTTCTTAGATCTTTTCATCTGAAATTCAGTGCCTACCAGTTCCAGCTGCTGCATTTTGATTCATATTACTTGTCTATTGTTTTAATGCCTTTCCTACATTCAAATAGCCCTACTCACCTTAGTAGTTCCAGAATCCATCTACAAAGTTCAAGCAACTTGATGGGTTGATGCCAAGTGCATGAGATTCAACAAGGCAAAGTGCTGAGTCCTGCACTTCAGTCAAAACCTGCACATGAAATGCTACAGAACTGGGGACAAACGGCTGGAAAGCTGCCTGTTGGAAAAGGACCTGGAGATGTTGGTTACGGGGTGGCTGAACATGAGCCAGCAGTGTGCCCAGGTGGCCAAGGCGGCCAGCAGCATCCTGGCTTGTATCAGAAATGGTGTGGTCAGCAGGAGCAGGGAAGTGATTGTCCCCCTGCACTCTACTCTAGTGAGGCTGCACCTTGAATACTCTGCTCAGCTTTGGGCTCGTCACTACAAGAGAAGCTGCTGAAGATTGCTCAGAAAAGGGCAATGAAGCTGCTATAGAGTCCAAAGCACAAGTCTTATAAAAAGCAGCTGAGGGAACTGGGGCTGTCCAGCCTGGAAAAGAGAAAGGTTATCTTACCACTCTCTACAACCACCTGAAAGGATGTTGTAGCAAGGCAGCTGTTAAGTCTCTTTTCCCATGTGGCAAGTGACAGAATGACAGGAAATGGCCTTAAGTTGTGCCAAGGGAGGTTTAGATTGGATATGAGGAAACATTTCTTCACCAAAAAGGTTGTTAGGCATCAGAACAGGCTGCCCATGGAATAGGTTGAGTCACCATCCTTGAAGGCACTTAGATGATGCTTAGATGTGGTGCTGAAGAACACATTTAGTGGTGAATTTGGCAGTGTTCAGTTTAGAGTTGAACTTGATGATCTTAAAGGTCTTTCCAACTGAAATGGTTCTGTGAGTCTAGAAAGATGTTACAGCACTGCACACTTAACCCAGCACAATGAACTGCTCTAACGCATTACAGGCTCCTGAAATACTTTGCAATGACTAGCCTTAGCCACTTATATTTGTGAAAAGCAAATATGTTAGTTTTTAACACTCCTTTTAAAAAAGTAAAAATTGTATTTACCTGTGATATTTCCATCTTTAGGATGGGATATCAAATCTTCACTTTCCCCATCTTTGAAGTTACCTATTTCTCCGTAATAAAGAGCAATCCCAAGCTGCATTATACGTATAAACATAGGAAGCTGCTGATCAGATATTGAAAGTTTCAAACTTTCAACTAATGTGTGAATCTATAACATAAAAGAGAATAATTAACAAAGCTCTGTCATCATAAAAGCCAACTTTTTGACCATGCAACACAATACTAATTTGCTATGTGCATTCTAACTTCTAAAAACAATGCAATGCAATACAAGGCAAAGGGCTGCAAACTATGATTGTCTCAAACACCTCTCTTTGGGTTAGAGCAAAACAGATCTTCAGGTTGACAAGTCAAATGTAGTGTATTTTGCATAAAGATATTATTTCCTACAGTTGTTGGTGAAGGGATTTCTAAAACGTAAGCCCAACTGGTTGAACTTTTAATTAGTTTCATAAAAATCTCTGCAAGGAGAATAAAGGCCCCTCATTTTGATTCTTTCCCACTCCCAGCACTGTTGCAAGTGGGAACGAAAGGATTTGTTCCAAAGTGCAGAAAATCAGCTCTCTGGAAATGTCAGTGCTGTTGCAAACAGTGACAGGCAGGACTGACAATCCCAACGAAAATCAGCTCTTCTGTCTCATGTCATGTTAATTTTAACAAAGAAAGCAACAAAAAGCTTAAAAATATCATCATTTTTCACCTGTTTTACTGCCTCCCCCTGTATACTCTTTTATTTCTAAAACTGAAAATATGAACTTAGTGCTCCGAAACATGTGACACTTCTAAACTATATTCTTGAGAAATGTCCATCCAAATGGAATGTTCTGCAGTGCATATACCTGAACACTATTTTTTATTAAAACTTGGGAAAAGCCTAGTATAAAGTCTGTGTCATAAATTAGAGCTGTTCTCAACTACATAAATGACCACCACTAGTATTTGTTGGGAGAGGCAGGCAGGTAAGACAAACCTTCCATGTATGACTACTTAGAATAGGGAAAAAAGGTAGTTTAGTCTCTCCACCAATTCAGCATTTTGCTTCTGCAGTGCAAAATGTAAACAGGTCACATAATGTCAAATGTCCACAAGTAATGTTATACCCGGTTAGCTAGGAACTGAGTCTGGCTTGCTAATCTGTTTTACATGGCTTGCTACATGTGTTAATACACTGAAGTTTGTTGTTTATAAGAGCTGGAGCTACATTTGAAACAACAACGTAAGTAAAAATATCCTTTCCACCTAACTGCAGGGACATGTAAGCATAAAGCATTTTTCTTGAACAGATTATTAGCAGGTATTTCTTTCTTATTATTATTGCTCTCTTTTTTTAAAATTGAGGGAAAACAGAGTAAAAGTAAATAATAAAATAATAAATAAAGTAAAGAGTAAAGTAAAATAAGTAAATAATAAAGAGTATTACTTCCCAACTTACACGCTATTACTGCATATAGACTAACTGCACCATGTGAACAAAACACCATAAAAAACCCCTTTAGCAAAAAACAACAGCATTATTTTTTTTTTTTAATTTCAAAGTATATTTTAAGAATCTCAGAAGCTCACAAACTTCCAAGTGAGTGCCAAAAAGATATTCTGGATACGTACTTTAATAACAGATGGCATTTTGGAGTTGAGGTTGTCATAAGTAAAATGCAGACGAGTCCTGAAAGAACATTTGTACAGCAGAGGTTCCTGGTAAAATTCAATTTTACCACTAGCATTTCTCTTATCAAGACATACTGTGCAGTCAGAAAAGTTGATCACCTTTCTCAGTACCAGATCTGTGGCTTTTTAAAAGAAATATGTACGTTAAAACACATATATGTTGCATAAGAGAAGTTATGGATACATGTTCTTAACTAGGCTAAAAGAAGGCAGTTGTCTGGTCATTATTGAAATTAACTGCAAAGTATTTGCTTATATGACTAAAGATAATTTAAATCATCACAGACTTTCAGCTGAATATTCAGAAAGTGAGGATGACTTAGTTACACTCAATTCAATTTTTCATCCCTTCACTGTACCTTATATCTCTTTATAAAATAAGTACTGCTTCATAAACAAGCATAAGATGTGTAAATATAATTTTCATTATTCTCCCAGAAAGAATCTTGCATATTTTCCCCAAAGCTTCCTTTGAATCTTCCAAAGCAAACAAGAGTTATTATAGCAAGCTTAAGAGGAAACATATTTTGAGGTTTTGTTGTATTCATTTGTAATAATTTTAGCCAGAACAAAGAAATGGGTACAGTGGTCAGGAAACCATTAACTAAATTCCCCATTCCGCCAGACATCATCTATGTGATCTTAAAATGCTCTTAAAATTCCACCTGTACCAAGCACCACTAAGAACACCTAGACTTACAGGTGAACGCTGATAATTCAAAGACACAGACATTCAGATACCAAAGACCAAAACAAAAAAGTTGGGTTTTCCGCCTGAAAATGCGAAGTGAAAAAAAAACATGTCCTGCAATTGGTACACTATGCTCTCTACAGCTCAGCACATTTTCCTACCTCTCCAGCTATCCTGTTTAGAGAGTTTTAATATCATAACAACCGCACTGTAACACTTCGAGATGCTACTTGCTCATTCTCAAAAATAGAAACAATTACCGTAGTATTCACTGCCAGCAACAAGCAGAAATTGAAATGCAATCGCAGAAGGATGGCAAGTATAAGCAGACAGGATTACAAAACATGTTGTATCATTACCTGTGATCATACAAGTACAATCAGTCTATATTATTATAACTGGCTCTTAAATATGAGGGTCAAAGGAAAAAAAATGTAAAAAAATGAAAACAGGCAGAAAGTACCCTTCCTCTGACATAAAGAGACGTTTTTCTTAGAAATTTGTCCATCTATGTGAACTTAAGAGCAACTCCATTTTGATACTTGAAAAACAAGGAAAATAACTGCTCACCAGAGATGTCCATAAATGCTCGATCCCAAAACTCATCCACTGTATAGCATTCTGCAGATGTAATATTGACTGAGAGAACAATATCATCCTCCACATATTTTAATATGAGATTGTTGATCACAATGTTGACATTGTTTACAACGCGCCTAATCAAGCTCTGAACGTAACCTAGAAAACAGAACAAATTCTTAGGGGTTGCAGGAAAGACATGATGCAAAATTCATCTATTACTGAAGTCAGTAATTCCAAATGGTACCTTTTTAAAAAATGAAAATTAAAATGAACTATCACTGTCCTCTATTTATCAAAAATATCACAAGACTTACAATTTAACATTCAGTGAAGTTAAGTCAATCAGCATCCAGGAAATGCAATGAACTAAGGGGAAAAATTGTAAATACTAGGGATATTGTGTAAGAGATGAAGTTTTGGTAGCAAGAATCAACTTTCAAAATAATTAAGGAAACAGAAGACTGCATTATTTATAAAGAATTTTAGTGACTGATTTTACTTGAAAGATGTTTAGAAACAGTTTTGAGAAAAAAAAATCAGTTGCCAGGTTACTTTTCAAGTCTGCAAAGATTATAACTATCTGTTCCCAACACCTAGTTCTTTGAGATTTAACTAAAAATTAATAAGCCTAGTATTTTTTTTAATTCTAAAAACTAATATACGCACATCATACTAATTAAGACCCCTGTGCAGCATAACAAAATCCATTTCTGTCAACAACTCACATAGTAAGCACCTGCACTGAAGCCTGTTGGGAAAAAAACCATTTAAGTTCCTTCAGACACATTATTAGAAAAGTTATCTTGTCTCTGAATTCCCAGTATGTGGCAAACAGTCATGTTAGACCAATACCGTAAAGGACTACCAGCCACTAAGCAGAAGGTATAGGATGAACATAAGGAAAAAAATTTTCACATAAAGGGTCACTGGGCACTGGCAGACGCTGCCCAGGGAGGGGATTGAGTCACCTTCTAAGGGACAGGGGGACAAGGTGCTGAGGTTTAGCGATTGTTTGGAATGGTTGGACTTGATGATCCAGTGGGTCTCTTCCAACCTGGTGATTCTATGATTCTATGAAATTATATACTACCCATATTCATGGTTTGTGTATAGTTAAGGTAATTATAGAGCTAACTTATTTACAGAAGCCTTAAAGTTCCTATGTTTTAAAATTTATAACATGGCTCATTCTCTCTAAAAATAGATTTAACACATGCTGTAAAGATCTAGTTTAGTAACTACACTGAAAAAAACAATTAATGACAGCAGTTTAAATCCACAGGCTTCAAGAATAGTTTACTGAAACTTGGAATAACTAAGACTTAGTTTTATTTCAAATAAGATGAACATCAAAATATCATGAGATAAGAAGGAACTGACTTGGGTGCTACTTCCATTCCACTCTACTTTTTCTAACTATTCACCATTTTCAGACTCAAATATAACTTCTCACCTTAAGAGTATATGGAATGTTTTACCATTACATAAGGAGTACCCTTGAGTTCCACAATTGCAAATTAAAACACTTGAAAGAGGTCCTTTCTTAGAATTTAAAGCCTCCAACTACCTCTCCCATTAAACATAAAACAAGCTTTCAATTACCATTAGCAGGATATTTTGATTCTGACCAAGTATATTACTATGTTTCAGAATTATTTCACTATTAAAAATCTTAACTGTAAGATACATATAATATCTCATACCATAACTCAGCTTAATTAATTTTTTACTATTCTCGAGCATGTATCAACTAGCACCCCCAAGTCCTTCTTGGAGAGCAGCCCTGCAGAGAAGGACTTGGGAGTGCTGGTTGATGAGCAGCTTGACATGAGCCAGTAGTGTGCGCTCACAGCCCAGAAGGTCTACCGCGTCCTGGGCTGCATCAAAAGAAGCGTGGCCAGCAGGTCAAAGGAAGTGATTCTGCCCCTCTATTCCTCTCTTGTGAGACCTCGCCTGGAGTACTGTGTCCAGTTCTGGAATCCTCAACATAGGAAGGATATGGAGCTGTTGTAATGGGTCCAAGAGGAGGGCTACAAGAATGATCTGAGAGCTGGAGCACCTCCCATATGAGGACAGGCTGAGAGAGTTGGGGTTGTTCAGCCTGGAGAAGAGAAGGCTCCAAAGCGACCTTATAGCGACCTTCTGGTACCTCAAAGGAGCCTACATGAAAGCTGGGGAGGAACTAGTCATAAAGGCTTGCGGTGATAAGGACAAGGGGGAACAGGTATAAACTAGAGAGGGGCAGATTTAGACTAGACACCCAGAATAATTTCTTCACCATGAGAGTGGTGAGACACTGGCACAGGTTGTCCAGGGAAGCTGTGGTTGCCCCATCCCTGGAGGTGTTCAAGGCCAGGTTGGATGGAATCTTGGACAGCCTGGTCTAGTGGGAAGTGTTCCTGCCCATGGCGGGGGTGGTGGAATTAGATGACCTTCAAGGTCTCTTCCAACCTTAACTGTTCTATAATTCTATGATATATCACTCTTTGAGCAAAGCTAGTTCCAGCAGAGAAGAAACAGTGTTTAACATCTCCTGCAACTCCAATAGGACTGTATTTGTTTCAAAACAAAGTCTGGAACATGTTTTAGACCGGATCTACAGAAGTAGGAAATCCAGAAATGCAGTAAAAGCCAAAAGTTAGACAGCTTACTACTGTCAGATTTCTAAAATTATCTGAATTTACCTTTTTAGCAAATCAATCTAAAAATGTTACCAAAAAAATAGGTGGAACAATTTGCTTTCAAGAATTTTCTCACTGACTTCACAAAATGGTAACACATACTTAGTTTATATAAACTCAGAAAACCAGATGTATTATTTCAGTAATTAAGGGGCATAAGAGACCCATATTCATCACTGGAGTGGTGTAAACTGACCCATGTATAAATAGAAGCCAGCACAAAGCACTGAGTTGCTTTTTTTAACTTCAGCATAAAAATATTTGCAGACTATATACCTAGCAACTATAAAATCATTGCCAGCAATCTAATTATGATTTTAAAGCAAATTACAAATATCATTAAAGAAAGTGAAGCTGTCTACACCGGTCCAAAGCTTTTTTCATCATTTTGCTTTCAAGGGTCTTTCATAGTCAATCTAATCTATATTTCCCTACGGTAGGAAAAAAAACCCAAACAAACATTACAGCAAACAAAAACAGACAAATTCCACTGACAGTTTCCAGCAGTACACAGGGAAAATGCAACAACACTTTCACCTGTGTCTCTTTTTGCCTGAATGCACATAAAAGGGAGCAGAACTGTAACTTCCAGTAGAAACAAAGATTTGATAAAACCTTTGCTTCTCACTTCTGCAAAGACATTCCCAAAGTAGTGGTGCTGTATATATTGGTAAAAGTACAATACACGTACCAGCATTCTTAATTTCAGCTAAAAATATACTAAAACTGGAGTCTCGTAAGTAAAGATCAGTCTTTTAAGAAAATTAATTTAAATTTTACTTCTTAGCAGTCAAAACAAAGTAATTAAAACATCAGCAAGTTTACCTGTAATACAGTGATGGTTTTTTTTTAAAAAAAAAGTTTGTTTTAACTACAAGTGGGAGGAAACAGGTGAAGGTTTCCTATTCCCATAATTTTTAAATATAACAGTACAACTCCATTTGTCACTAAACTCATGTATTACATGACAAACTGACTAAAAATGCCAGAAAATGTGTAGGGATAAATTCTCTCCTGAGATCTCACACAAAATCCATGCTTATGCTTTTTTCCAAATTCTCCTTAACCTAGCAGGCTGCACTCTGCAGCAAGACCTAAAAATGCTGTTTCAGATCCAATCTTCCAAAATACTGTGGCACTACAGCCCAGAGTGGTTTATTGATTTGACAGAATTAATATCATCACACTGATCAGATCTAAATATCTTCAGCTTAGCAGTGCTCTGTGGTTACCAAAGCCACATTTTTAGCTAAGTTCTGCCAAACTCCATCTCTGAGAACACAGCAGAGCTGAAGGACAAATACATCTTTCAACAAATTTCCACAGGACTATGATACCTATACCCTCCAAAGACTAAAACAAATCTAACCAGATGACTCCACATCTTAGCAAAATGTGGGTTATGCAAAGTAAAGCTTAGTAAAAGCATGTTCTACAGCACAGAGACTAAAACCCTCTACTTCTCATGGAGACTGTTCACTGCATAGGACCACTATGTTAAACATTGCTACTTAAACATCCAAAAAAAAAAACCAACAAAAAAAACTCCAAACCCAAAAGCAAGTGTATTTACAGTACTCTGCCACATGGAAAGTAACTTTAAGTTAATTTCACTAATGCTCTCTAAATCATTTGACTTCACTACCAACATTTTCTATGCAGGTGAACAAGGAATGTGATTATAATGAAGAGGGGGATAGTAGCCGACAGTCTCACAGTAACACAAAGTACATGTACAGAATCAAACAGTAACAGCAGAAGGCATGAGAACCAAAAATCTGCTACAGTATTGCAAATATTACATGTGCTATTTCTATGCATTAGTAATTAAGAACCACAGTATACATATTAAAGACACCATGCAAACCAATTTTTGATGTGCATGTTGCATCCGGATCTGTGGAAATGCCTCTTTTGGTATGTATTAACTTCAGACATCAACATCACAAGTACACCTCCAGCCTTTCACTCAGACTACATATTTCTGGTAGGTCCACAAATACTATTGATGGAGACAGACTTGAGGAACCAAAATCCTAAAACTGTCACTGAAGGCAATATAACCGTCCAATTCTTTGGCAAGCCATTTGCTTTCTGTTGTTCACAGGTGAGACCCAAATCGCCAAACACTATTGGAACTCCAGGGCTGAAGCGCTGTCCATGGTAGAACACTGGATGCCAAGAGTCCTACAATTCCAAGCCACCAGATTTTACTGGATCTCAGAGAGTCTCTAGATCTGGCCCCCCAAGTACCCATTCCAAAGCATGATGACACTCTGTACATCATCTTCCATACACTAAATTCCAGTGTTCCCTTTTGTTTCAAGGCAAATAAAAACTTTCTGCTAACAAAGACAGAAGAAAAGCCTAACAACTGTCATGTCTTGAACCCTTCTAAAATTACATACCCTAAGAAGCCAAACTGCAATACAATCTAGTACTCTCCAATTCCAATTATCTGCACAAAACACAACCTCATATTCCAAATTTGTCTGCAAACTCAGAGGCGACAGTAATCAGGTATACAGTTCCTTAGGCATTTTTACAACATAAATACCTCCAAATGCAACTAAGCAGAATTCCATGTCAGGCAAAAAATAAAGGGAAAAAGTGGTGAGCATCTCTACCAGTAGATACAGGACTCAATAAGAAATTTCCAGAATTATTACTCTCATAAAGAGGAAACTTTACCCTTAAAACCATTACAAGAATCTGAAAACACACAAGAACTTAATGTGAACCACCAAGCAGTTACTGAGCACTAGAAAACACAGTGATCAGAAGCAGGAGAACCAGAGCATACAGGATGAAAACTAACACACTACCCCTACAGTAGCAGTGTTTGACACAGCAATCTATCTTGCATTATAAACAAGTTCTGTAAACTTAAGGATTCAACAAAATAGAGGGAAAACATACAAGGATTAAATACACTTTATTCCAACTTGGTTCTATTTTGTAATATTCAGGTATATCACTCACCTTTGTGATTTGTACGTGGACAGAAATCTAACAGTCTTACTTCGATACTGTGGCCACCTGAATGAAACTTAGGCATTTTCTACCACTCAAATACAACCCAGCTTGTGAAATAATGGATTACCTGGAGGTAAATCAGGGTCAGGAGAAGCCGACTGTTGAACCCGTCGTGGTTTTACTGCTGATTTCATGCTTTCCGTGGTACTGCGGTTTGTTGAACTGGAACCACAACTTTCATGGTCTTCCTGCTAGAGGAAAAGACAGCAACTGAGTCAACCAAACAAAAATTAAATGTATGTGGTAAATTAAACTTCCGCTTCTCTATCAGTTCAATTCTGTACATACATCTAGCTACAGAAATTACCAAACCAGCTGGTAAAAAAATATTGCGATTAATACTTTGACTTTTTTAAAAAAAGGCATTTAATTACTAATTTCCATTGAACACATTTCATGCAGCTGCATTTCTGCTAAAACATTCCTTCAAACAGAGCCCTGCAGACTAGCAAAACAAATATGAGAAACTACTGGATTTTATGAGCTCATCTTCCTACTTATGAAACCACCTCAGATGGTTACAAGACATCAGAGCCACATCCTTCCTAATACAGTTAACTGAAGCTGATTCACAAAGCAAAATTTTTTTTCAGACTTGTAAAATCATAAAACACGGTCCCAGAAAAGATAAATGAACTGGGGGCACCTGGTTGTCTTGAACTTCTATGCAGCCTATTCACCTTAAATTCAGATCAGGAAACACGGCTCATAACTACAGAATATGATATAATCCTTACAAAATAAAATTCAGAGATGAGAAAATCTCCATTAGCTGAATTTAGGGTTTTAAACATCCCAGTAGTATACCCACTACATGCCAGAATGGCAGCTTAACTACAATACTCAAGTGCAAGAAAGCCAAGAAAAGCAATACAAACATTCTTGCAAGCGTATTAGTAGAGCAGGTTAAGGAAGATACAAATTCATGCAACTTCTAGTCCAAACCAAAGTATCTCTTTCACAAATATAGGATCTTGCAGAAAGTGCGAAAAGCTCTCTGGGTCATGGCACAACAAGATCACATGAAGTGTTCACAAAAAGAAGGAGTTGGGGAAACAAATGTCAAGTACTGCAGTATAAAGCTATAGTATTAAGTCCTCTAACCACCAAAAAGCAAACAGCTTGAACTTTGCTGGAGTTTTGGTACAGGATAGGTGATGTGTTTCCCTGCATGCTGCCTGAAATCTTTAATAATCTCAGGGAAGTTACAAAATGGGATCTTCACATTACTTATTTCTTACTGTCCTTTGCATGAAAAATGAAGTAAATGAAGTCCCATGTAAGGATACATTTTAAATAGAAGTCTATAACTTTAAAAATAATTGAAGAGAGTTTCTTTCCATGCTCAGAAAAACACAGCACATGGGGAAATCTTCTGATAAAGTGGAATTACCATTTCACTAAGAAAAGATAATTATGAGCAACACTAGCTTAAACTGGAAAAAAAAAACAGAATAGAAGGCTGAAAGTATTTGGAAAAATTGCAGCAGACAGACCCATTCGTACATTAAAAGGGTAGAAGATAGCCAAATAACCATAAACTAAGAAACAACAAACTGTTTTAAATACCAAATTAATGACTGAAAAATCTCAAATCCTTTATGGTAACTCATCCTTATAGAAGCTATTTCAGTCATACAAGTTTCCTACTCTCATGCACAAAGAAATAAAACTGGTGTTCAGCATCAGCTCTGTTTGGAGGGTAACAGTTTGCTTTCGATCTCTGCTAACCTTCTGATGCTTTTCATCGAGGAATGCAAGTCTCCTGAAGACTCTCTCAGAACTTCCAAGTACGGTGCAATTCCATTAGAAAGCCACAACTCTATTCATGGCATACATGAGCAATAATGACAGCCTGAAGCTCTTGCTTTATCTTTAAACCTGGGGTGACATAAGTCTCTTCCTCAGCACACATATTTTGTAATGGGAAAAAACTCACCTCTCCTTCAAATCTATGGCTTACTGAAAAAAATTAGGCTTTTAAGCTAAAAATTTTTAAATAGCTTTTAACCATACCCTCTTTCTTGGAAAGTAATTCATGTGTAGCATGAAAATATTTTTTCAGATGAGTCACCGCACTGCTATTTGTTTTAAACTCGCAAAAAAACCAAGATGTCAGAGTGACCAAACGGCTCAATTAGCACTTTTCCTTCTTTCCTGAGCACACTTACGGATTGTACAGAAGGCTGTGGTACAACTATTTGATTATTTGATCTGATAGTATCACATTGCGCCTGCCTTCTAAATATTTGTGTTGGCTACAAGTAAGGGGGGTTGAGGGGACAGAGATTCTATTTTTTGAGTTAACTGTATCAAACCTGATCACATTCAAGTCTAATTTTTCTATTTGCATACTGACAGAATCATGTTTCACAAATCTTCTCATAACTTCATACAAAATCTATGTGATGTTTTAATCATATAGTATTACTAACACTTAAAGATGAAGTTTTACCACTTTCACAGTTAGGAATACTCACCAGAAAACTGGCTTTCCAGGGGTTTTGTTTGTTTTAAAGGAAGACAGAAGAGACCCCTTATATTGCATTAGTTTTGAAAGAAAGTCTCAAATCTTAACCTAGAAATTAACTTGAACAATAAGCCTTATATATTTCCCTGAGCTACAGATCTGTTAAGATGGAAAATGGTTGCAATCTTTTAGAAGAAACTGGATGTGATAGTAATCAAAATAGAAATGTGCATATTCCAAGATGGTGCCAAAACGCAACGTGAATTTAACTCGGAAATATACCTACATGACTTAATCCACATGAAGTGACAGAGTATACTTAAGTGTAAAAACCTGACTAAACATTTGTAAAAAAAGGAAAAAAAAAAGGCTTTTAATCTGGGATAACATCCATTCATTTCCTTACATTATATAATTATTTGGTTTTAGAGCTGCGGGGGAGGGGGAGTTGAACATGAATACACACCATCTTTCACAATATCTACAGATGCTTTATAAAGCAAATGTTGTGTTCTTTAATTACTGGAAAGTGATAACAGTGGACATGACCTTATAGGAACTACATTCCTATGCAGATGTATATCCCAAAGTTTTCTGTATGGGCATGCTCCTGCTCAATGTCAGCTTGAAAAGCACACTATTATTTCTCAAACATGTGGCTGTCTCATAAGTCCAGAAGTAAAACATGTTCATTAAAGAAATGGGAAAAAGTTCCAAGCAAAGTGCCAAAACTAGCATAATTATGAAACTATTTTAACACTGGAACCAACTAGAGTCACACATTGTGTTTAGATCACAGTGATGTCATCAGAAACACCCAGCCAAAAGGCACTAAAACTACTGCGCTCCCATAAATCCACCTCACACCAGATGACAAACATTTTAAAGTTGAAGTCTAAATTACGCTGAGGTTGGAAAGGGAGTTACATTCTAAAAGTACTAATAACTATAGCTATAGCACGATATTTGATAAATACCCCTCCATTTTAGCATCAGGGAGAGCAATTCCAAACAGTCACAACAGCAGAAAATCAAAAATACTCTAAAGAGATTATTTTTAAAGAAAATAGTATTCACTTAAAAAATAGCTTTAACACTAGATTGTATCATAACTAAAGTATAGAAAACTTGAAAAAAATTAACGAGGTCCCACTTATGAAAGCTGTTATACAAATATACATCAGAGCAGGACAAATACAAGTTGCATGATCAGGTTCCTTTTTGCCTTTTGGCAAATGTGTCAGGCCAGGTACTCAGCTGAAATGTTTTTCCATAACACTCTGAATACATCTAAAACCATGCAAGTCAAGTAAAATGATAAAGACATCTAGGCAAGTAAACTAACCTGCAAGTTTCTCAGTCAATTTTCTACTGCAATATAAAATAGCTTTTGCAAGCTTTAAAGCAATTCACAATTGACAACACATGAACACATACTAGATGAGGTTTATTATGATTTTTCCTAAGAAGTGGGCTTCATTATCTTCATCCATTATTCCATTTTCAAAATTTGAACACAGTTCTTTTCCCTTTTTAAAAACAAGATAATTGCTCTTTTTAAAATACATAAATCCTATTTAATGTGCAAGACTAACAAAATGCCTCATAAACATAAGCATTTTTTATGGGACAATCACGTTTTCTTTTGGGCATCCCCTTGCTTTTCATGCAAATATTGTCCCTTCACTTTCACCAGATCAAGTTAATGATAAAGAAAACTGAGTTCTAATGTGTCAAAACAACCATTAAGAATTAAAATTTTAAAACCCAAACTAATTCTAAGCATCTACTGCACAAACTCACAGAATTCTTCATAGTCATTTTCCTTCTTCCTCTACAAAACTTTTTTTTTGCAAGGTGTGAGTTAATAGTCCAATGCACACTAGCTTGAAAATTATACACACACATATATATGTATTTTTTAATTATGACTGTGCCAAATACTGAAGATTTCACCAACTCAGCCTGGGCTATTATTCTATGGAATAGTTACAGAGTTCTGTATTAGAGATGAAAAATTTATATAGCATATACACATCCACTTGCATCTTCAAATATCTACTCAAGACAGTCCATTTTTCTTCACTGGCAAAATCCAGACTGGCAAGTCATATACTTCAGAGTAAGTACTCAGAGATTAAGTTCTGTCTTTCTCTAAGGCAGATGAGAACATGAAGGAAGGTTTAAATTCTTCTACTTAATTTTTTTTCAGTACTATTACACATAGAAACATGTCAAAAATCAACACTTTAAGTTATGTACCAGACTATGAAAGAGAAATAGAAAGAGCAGAGGTGAAGCACCAAAGCACTGGGGGAATAAACAAGGGTAACCTTGTTAAGAAGAATGGATAAACTGGAACAATTAATAATTTAACAAGGTGTAAGCCTGCATTTGCATCTTGTTGCACCCAATCTCAGCTGATGTTAGTTCAGGAACATTCCTCTGTTTACATGAAAGGGATCTGTAAAGAGTCTGAAAGGATGGTGATAAAGCCACAGAGCCAAAGATAAATAAAACAGGCTATTCTCTCTAAGTGCTTCTCAGAAATACATCTCAATTTCTCAACACCCAAGGCAGAGTGAGAAATAACATGATGCTGTAAGTCTTTTTGAGGGAAGAGAGATGTACAAATATCTCCTTTTTGTTATGGAAAGAAAGCTATATTATAAACTGTTAACTGATTATCTAGTAACGTTTCTGATACATTTATTGTGTTTTTAAAAAATTACGAGGCCACCTACCATGATCTAAGTGCTTTTTAACATAAACAAACATCTCAAAATTACTTTTCTGCTGTTTCTCTTAGGGTAAGCTTTTTAAAGATTTTGTTCTTCCTCATGTTAACAGAGGTTTGCCCAGTACTTTGGTTTGGGGGTATACAAGTCAGGGCATCTTAATTCTCTAACATTTCACTGTGGTTTTTTAATAGTTGGTCCCAATCCATGACTACAGCTCTCAAAGCTACAAAAAAACCCAGTACGAAGTATGACAGTGGCAACTGGCAGTTATACTCAAGTTATATTACTATAGAAGGAAGGATGGAAGGGAAGAAAAAAAACAATTCCTGAATGTTTGTTCCACTAAACTCACAGCGCACAGAACTAACTCAGTAATTCACATACCAGAGTGGCCTGAAAGGAAGGGAGTTGGGAGGACAAACGTAGCCAGAAGACTAGGAGAGCTCCTTCAGCATAACTGGTGATACAGGCCATCCTTAATATAGGATGGATGCAGGCTAAAAAGGGTCCTTCTGCCCTAAATATTATCTGTGCCTGGCAACAAGAAGTGGTGTCTGAAACAGTAACCCTAAAGTACTGGGAGGAAAGTGTGGCATAAAATACAGCAAACATGATAAGAGACAAGAAGCCATCTACAACATTTTTATTCTCTTTTCCAATTTGTGTTAAGAAACCATCAAATCCAGAAAAATTGAGAAATTCAGAGTGTTAAGAAAACCGATACCTACTAAAAACCGAACAAACAAAAAAACCCACAACAACTTTCTCTTGAGAATCAGCTTTGAACAAAACAGAATACGTATTCCAATTTGAAAGAGTTTATCACCATAGATGGAAACTCCAGAACAGTTTGACTGTTTGCTGTGATCCAGCCTCACACGCAGTGCAGAGGCTGGGACAGGACCCCTTCGCACACACACATGTTCAGCCACTGGAGTGGCACCCCCACAACACACATTTTTCATACACCATTGCATTTCTGTTGTGTACACTAATGGCATTTAAGGCAGTTTACACTTTTTGTGTGCTATCTCAGAACACACTGTACCAAATACTGAACATACTCTCATCCTCTTTACAGGTTTGTTTAAATATTAATTAAGAATAGCTGAGCACTATTACTCCAGTATTTATCAAGTATGTTGCCCTGAACACTGCAGGAAAACTGAAACACCATTATGAGCATGGCTTGCTTACATCACTGTAAGCATTAATTAAACATTCATTAAACAACATCTGGGAGCCATTACCAAAAACTTGGCCCATTCAGGTCACTCTTCCTATTGTTAATCTGTTCCACCTGCTAGACAGCCAGCACTAGTTCCCAGTCTTATTTCAACAACGCCCAGAAGAAGTCGTCACTTTCCTTTGTGGTCGCAGATTATTAGGGGTACTTGTTTTTCCTCCTGCACTAGTGGGTTGTAGTTGCAGGTCCCTTCTGGACTTTCTTTAGTGGGTTCTTTCCCCTAGCACATTTCCTACTGCAGTTTATTAGAAAGCTAGATCCCACGTGCAAGAATTTTGCCCACCAAGCACCTGCCAAGGATGTAGTAATAATTTTTATTACAATATAACCTTGCCACCCACTTCCTTCAGAGGAAGGTATAATGCTGTTCAAACCAAGTTTTCTCTTAATCCCAAGCACTACTGAGCAGTATACCTACAGCAGAGCCCCAGCAAGACAAGTAATCCCCAACTCTCAGATTTCTTCCATCAAGACAAACCTCTGACATATGACAGATGATGGCCTGAGGCACAAATCTTTGCTGGGAGAACCTGCTATCCAAGCAAGCCTTCTTCATTGCTGAGCATCATTTCAGCTTCTGGCAGCTACTATGGGCACGGACAGAAGAAAGGAGGTAGTGAAATGGCAAGGGTCTCTCCAGCTGCCACCAGTTTTTACAAATCTATATGTTATTGACCTTTAAGTGACTAGTTCTCCACCAATATTGTTTGAAACTACTCAATAGGTTAAAAATTTAATGGAGCAGTGCAAAAGAAGAGGAATAGAAGACTGAATGATAGATAAAACCACATACATCTGGCTTCCTTAAGGTATCAAGCACAAAACCCAACACAACTGAAAAGTGTTGGGGTCAGATTTTAGCCTAGCAGTTCTTCCTTTCTTAGCTACTGTTTGAGATAAGACCTAGCCAAATTTGAGCTTGTCTTGTAGCCATTCTCCACAGAACACACAACAGGGGATTTATTCCCCACTTGGGAATCATAGAATCATAGAATAAGCAGGTTGGAAGAGAGCCACCAGATTATCGGNTCTCCAGGCTAAACAATCCCAGGACCCTCAGCCACTCGTAATCCTTGTTCTCCAGCCTCTTCACCAGTTTCATTGCTCTTCTCTGGACTTGCTCCAGAGCCTCAACATCCTTCTTGTGCTGAGAGGCCCAGAACAAGCAGCCCACAAATGCCAACACGTCACGTACAAAACACAAATCGAATTACCTAAGTTTAATTAACTTTGCCATACTGAATTATTCTATTCTGTTTTATTCTATTATGCTGCATTAAGATGCAGTTTCCTTGCAACCACTGGATATTAAAGCTCCGATTATAAAACTAGAGGTCAGTCCATACACAGAGAGCAGGGAGAAGCACATCCTTCAGCAGAGTAATTAAGGTCTAGGGTGGTATAGCACATGGTTAAAAACCTGATTCACAAAAGAAAAGCTCTTTATTGTAATGGCTTAGTTTAGAGATGAATGTTTACAAGCGTAATAGGTATTCCAGAGCACGGAACAGCCTGTTGTGTCTATGCTTGTGCACTGGTCTGAGCGTGACCACAACGTGAGTCCTCTGGAGAAGGAGGTGCTCACACTTACTTACACTTGAAGCTTTGTATTTTATTTTCGTTCCTTCTTTTCAATTTAACTTCAGATACTTGTGTAGGGAAGCTTTTCACCATTTTTTTATTCATGAAATAGACTTTATCGTATTAAGATTAGCTAACAAAACTAATGGACTAAACCACAAAACTGTCTGAATGGCTGCAAAAACTTCCTGGTTAATCAATATAAAGAAGTACATAAAGATGCAATTTATTCACAATGTAATTAAGGAGTTTTTAACTTATAATAATTCATTTCTTTTGCAATTGTCAGTCCATGATATGTACATAATTTCAGGGACTTTATGTTATTTATAATGCACTGCTTTTTAAGTAAGAAATCTTTTGAAGCATTATGTTAAACCTAACCCAACAATAATTTATCTTCTAAAGTAGTCAGCAATCTATCACACAAGACCAGAATGCTATATATGAAGACGAGTGTAGTTGTCAACAGTACATTATAGCTTTTACATCAGGCCTTTTAAAAAAGGCCTCTGTAATTATAATATAAAAACATATCTTTTTTTTTTATCACATTGGTTAGTTTAAAAATACTATGTGCCCCCTTCTCAAGCAGTGGGGACTTTTTATCAGGTTCCAACATTTATTTTACCTAGTGACCACCACATGTATGACGCTTCCCTCCTTAAATTTTCACACTCAAAGTTCTTCAAATGAATATACTTGCCTTGCTAGAAGCTAGTCAGAAGTGTTTCAGCTTGTATTGGGTTTTTTTAGCTATAAAATTAAGACCAAAACCCCTTCTCCTAAATCTCTGCCAATTATTTTGAATGGAAAATAATTTCTTTTATCTCTGATCTAATTTTCAATGAAAGAATGAGTACAGGTTTAAAATGAGGAAGGAGAGTGAGAGTCAGCCAGAAACGAAGCTAAAGTGCCCTCGGGAACAAAAAATACCAATATTCTGAAAGATGCTGAGGCGACAGGACTATTACTGTTTGGTGCTCACCTGCACACTGGCCACACGCAAAAGCAAGAGGTTAAAAATTGGACAACTGGAGGGAGAAATAAGGTTCAGAAGACCTAGAGGAAAAACACGTGCATGTGGGAAATTAAAAGCCTGGAAACATCCTTAAACCTCACAGAACACCAAGCTGGAAAGCTCACCGAAGACAGTGTGGAAGAAGAAAATACATCTTGTTTCAAATTAAAACAAAGAACATCATCTGTAACAAAGCTACTGAATAACATCAGCTAAGGAGTATCTTTAAAGCTAAACTCACAAAAATGTTCTCTTAAATCAGTAATTCATCAGGGGTTCATTTTCTAACTTGTCACATTGAGACAAGGCTCAACTATCACTTCACTCAGTATGAGTGGACGCATGTTCAAATAGAGAAATTTTCTTACCCTCGGTCAAGGAATTTTTGCTGGCTGTTTCAGCAGCAGCAAGAAGGACCAAACTGCAGGAGCAGAAATGCAAGTCCAGAAAAGTAGCAGGACTTCTCAGTTGAATTAAAGACTACCAAAAGACCTGTTTATCCAGGCTAAAACCTAGACATGGATCTCACAGTGCTGAGGAAACAAATATGCAGAAATACATGGTGCACATCACATACCAGAGGACTTGCGGAGCACCAGCATACTCAGCACTTCTGGTCCCCAGCCCCATTTTTATCTTCCTCACTGCTCCTACGCAAATGCTACGCTTTGCTTAATACTCTCCATTGTGCTTTCATCCACACATACGTACATATTCATGAAACCAAAAGATTAAATAGCTCATTTTGCCAAATATCTCAAAGTATGTGCCAGACACAGACCTTATTCCAGTCCTCCTCCCTGTCTACTACTGTTAAAATTATCAAATAATTTTAACATAAATAATTTTAACATTTTAAACAATTTTAAAATTATCAAATAATGTTCAGCTGGCTGAACATGAGCCAGCAGTGTGCCCAGGTGGCCAAGAAGGTCAATGGCATCCTGGCTTGTATCAGAAACAGTGTGACCAGCAGGTCCAGGGAGGTTATTCTCCCTCTGTACTCGGCACTGGTGAGACCGCTCCTTGAATACTGTGTTCAGTTCTGGNGATTAGGAGGAAGTTTTTTACGGAAAGGGTCATTAGGCACTGGAATATGCTGCCCAGGGAGGTGGTTGATTCGCCTTCCCTGGAGGTGTTTAAGTTACGGGTGGACGAGGTCCTGAGGGACATGGTTTAGTGTTTTGTGGGAGTGGTTGGACTCGATGATCCAGTGGGTCTCTTCCAACCCGGTGATTCTGTGATTCCGTGTTTCTGTGAAATTATAGTGTCCCAACCTCTGTAAGAAGTCCTGAATATGAAATCCTCATCTTCCTAACGTCAGGAGTAAAAAGGGACGAAGTACTCCATTTCTGCCTTCCACACAAGGGTCTCATGTTGTTCTCCTACTGCAGGTACTATTAGCCCAGAGCATAAATTCAGGAGAGCACCATTCCTGTAACAATATATGCATCAGGGAGAATCCTCAAATCAGTAAAGCCAGAGTTTTCTCCTTCAGCACCAAGTGTGCATAACCAATACCAGAGATATTCAGTTTCTTAGGGCTGCTGAACATCCTGATCAAGTTTAGAAAGTCCTTTATATGTCTACTCAAGAAAAAAATATCAGGCACTAGAATAATTTTTTGGGTGCCATATGCTAGCCCAAGGAAGAAACCTGATTTACGGTGGCCCTAAAAACTAGGGAAAACTAGTTCAATCTATAGACATCTTTTAAGAAAATCAGGTTAGATGATCACAATGCTCCTGCTTAAAATCTAACTCAGCCAAGATGGTAAGAAGCTTCTTCAATAATCACTTACTCCAATACTGACTACTGAATAATGCCAAGAAGAACAGACTAGTAGATAATCAGAAACATAGATGGGATAGTATGGCAAAGGTGACAGAATACAAAGGAAAGAAGAAAGCAGAATGGTAGAAACAAAACAAAACGTTCCTAAAAATCAGCATCTTCAGTACACAAGAAATACAACTTTCACCAAAAAAATGCAAGTCTCAGCATGGCCAGTCACTTTGCATCATCCAAGAGGTAAAAAGAAGTAGCAGACATAGCCATTGTTCTCCTTCATAGATATATCCTTTGCTACATAAAACTCAAATGTGTGTTGCCTTTCTACAAGATTTTAAGGGGAGTAAAATTTACCAAACGACTTATTATATGCAAAATCTGCCAGTTTACCAAAAGAGTTTGGAAAGGGTTATAAAAATGGCTGTCTGAACAACAGCCAAACCAACTAGCATGAGAAAATTCCCATCTCACGATAATACTTCAATAAACTACAACATACTACACACAGAGTGGTAAAACTTAGTTCCAGCATTATTAAATGGAAAAAGAACCTCAGTCACATTTGACAGTAAATTTTAATTTGGCATCTGAATGTTTAAGTATGTCCAATAACTAATTCTGATCATATAGAGACAATTACATACACAGATATTGCTAGATGCATATTAAATACTGCAAGAACTATAAAGGTTATTGGAAACAGGCTTTTCCCCATACTAGTGTACAGTTTTTCAGATGACTACCTTTTAAAGTATCTTAATATCCCATGACACAGTGTTAGGAGCCAATATACACTGCAGATACATCCAGTTGTTCTTGAAGTAAAACAGGAACATGTAAGACAACATAGCTAGAATAAAGATACTGTGTTCATGCATTTCAGATAAGCAATGAAAGGCATGTCTGGTAACCCCACACATCTGGTAAGGCTGGCGTTTTTTCTTCCTTGCCTTTGCAGGAAGGAGCTGTGTTCCTCAGGTGGAAGGAGCCTCAGTTTCTGAGTTACTTAGTCCAAGCATTACCTTACATGCACTGTTTCAGACACTCTCCAACTCAAGGCAGGGAGGTAGGAGGCAGTGAGCAGTGGAGGGAAGCCTCAATTCATTAAACTTTTTGCTGAAAACCATGCAGGTGGATTGTTTTATGTATATTATTAAATACCACCCTGACTGCATAACAGCAGCTTGTTATGAGATAAGTAAAACATTTTATTGAATACAAGTACACCAAAAACAGCTGTAGGAAACCATGCCCTCCAGAGGATCATGAAACTACCTGTTATTCACATGGTATTTTGTGCAGATGCCACTGCTAAGTAGGAAATTAAAATAGCTTAATATTTTCAAATTAATCTTTCGGTTACCAAACTGTTGGCTTCAGAATTACACTAATTAAAAGCAACATGTATCACAGCAATGAAACACACTGGGTAAAGCTACTGGACTACATGTGAGTTCTAATACCTGGAGAATCTGCTGAGCCACAAACTATGCAAGGGAAGGGCTGTGGATGGCAGTGGATGAGGGGGCTGGCGTTGGTGTTGGGGCCTTTGTAGACTTCTCAGCAAGGTTACTCAGAAATATAATCAATTGTCTCTAAAAGACTTAGTTGCTTAGCATTAAGCGGTAAAAATGATCTATAGATGAAACCTTCTCAAACTGCAGCATGATGCAGTAGAACTTACTTTAACATTAGGAGCTGCATTTGTGAAGCCTTGGGCCACAAGCTGCGACCTTTGATCTAGACACAAATGAACTTACCCTGAACTTTTACTGAGGTACACACAAGAAAGCCTGAGAGCCAGTTCAAGCCAGAAGACAAAGGGGCCTACAAGCAGCTGCAAACCTTAAAGGTAAGAAACCAGATAACCTGCCTAGAAACAAGGAAAGAACTCCATGAAGAACAAGACAACACCAACCCCTAAAACACCATTGGACCAACTGTCACATAGACAGTGTGTGAAGAGTGCACGAGGGGTGGGAACTTGGACCGTAAGGATATAACTGCCCAAGGATTTCATTGTTTAGGGTCCCTCTCTGGAAGACCCTAGGTCAAGCTGTAACTTGATACAGTATTAACAAAAAATTGACCTGAAGTATTTCTTGTCAGAGACTGCCTCGGGAAACCTAGGGTCAAGCCAACAGAAGAAACTGAGAAGGAGAGCAAGTGAGTGAGTCAAAAAGTGCACCTATCAGTTCACTGGAACCACTCCCTGCATATGGACCTCAGCCCTAAGCAGTTAAAGTGTCAGGTGGAGTGACCATGACTCAATACAGTGTTTATGCTCTGGTGAGATTCGTCCTATAACATGCATAACCTGCAGAGTCACTGCCTGGCCCAAGAAAATTAGCTGTCCACACAGCAAATAACAACAGGTAGCGAGTTCAAATATAACTGAGATTAAGCTCCAGTGAGTATTGTCTCTGAATATGTACATGCACTAGAGACTAGTTCTGAATCTCAATAAACTTAGCAGTTTTAAGGGATGTTCCCATGAAAAAGGTGATTTTAATTAGGAGGTTGTAAAAGCAATGACTTAATTAAGAAACCTGATCACAAGAAAAGGCATGACATTCCAATGATGAATTTACCTTAGTCTTAAATATTTAAGATTCTGGTGAAAATGCAAGTGGGTTTTACAGAACCATGAATTATACGTGAGAACCTTTGGACAAAACATTAAGTATTTAAACAGTTTACGGAATAACTTTTTAGAAATGAGAGTTCCCAAAAGAACAAGTAAAAAAACAGGACAAGGGTCGCATTCCCAAAAGGGTAGACAAAAGGCAATTTCTCCTAAAATAAACTGCTTTTCATTAAAAATTTTGTCAAGTGAGGCTTTATAAACAGAAGTGTGATTAAGAGTATTGCTATTCACATTTTACTGTCAGAAATAAAAAAATCCTACATCAGAAAATGCTATGCACACAGCCTCTGTTTACCAAACCAAATGAAAATATCTTGAAATTCTCCAAAGAAGTTGTGCAAGTGCACGATTTTTCACATTATGAGATTCATCCAAGTAGGCTATTAAACCGACCGAGATATTCCAATGGAATCCAAATCTGATTTTTTCGATTGTATAATTTAAAGTAAATAAGACAGGACTACATAACTAGTTTTGTCAGATAGGCACCTGTTAATCTTGAAGACTCATTAATCTTTAATAAATAAATGTTTCCAAATACCATAGACACTGATGAAAGGTACCTTTGTCCTCTAATTAACTGCCATTCCAACTTACAGCCTAGTTTAGATCAGGATTCTGAATAAAACAAGTATTTACAGAAACTGGTATAGGACTGCAGGACAAGTTTCCAAGCCCTGGCTTTCTAATGGGGAGTGTGCTTATATAGTACTCATCTTCAAGATACATGCACCCTTTCCACAACTCAGGTCTTGCATTCCTTGAAGGCAAAATAAGTTATGCAATAGTACAAATAAATCTATATTAATACTCAAAATGAAGCAGCAATTAAACCTCTATGTGTTTGTTAAGTGAAAGATGTATTTAGAGCAAGGAACCGAAGTTCAGAAATACAAAGCATAAGCTCAGGTGTCAGAAAATAGTTCAGGTGAAAAACAGCATCTTGCACAGTAGCAAGTAGCATGGCAAGTGGTGATCTGAACCACACAATGAGTAGAAACTACCTACAAGTCCCACACAACAAAGAAGCAGTTAATTAGACAACTCAATACTGAGTGGTCCCACAAGTGTGAAGGTCCTGCTTTGACAAGCAGGAAATTGCTGCTCAGTTTTCTTCCAAACTTAGTATCTTGCTTCACTTCTTTTTCTTCAACGAAAGAAAAAACAGGCTAAAAGAACCCTGGAACTCACTAGAAACAAAACATTGTTTCACAGAAATTGTTCTCATTAGAGATGCCAGAAGTAAAATGACCAAGCAATCATGCTCTTTTTTCAAGTTAATCTGGGTTATAAACTGACAGACATGAGTTGCAGCTTTTCTAGTACCTATATGCAGTTTCTTTGGTTTCACTTTACTAAGGACAGAACAACTAGTATATGCATAATTAACTGGAGTGTTATAAGCCACATTTTTGAGTGGAATTCTCTTGGATACAAAGAAAAGATAAGAGTACCTTGACCTTTAGATAACACTCCTGATGAGGGTAAGTTAACTGTGGAAGATTTAGGATCAACAGCTAGAGAACTTCACATGAAAAGAACTGTTTTGTATACACATAAGTAAATAAAAGATGTCCACCGCTAACTCCATGCCACCTAATTGCTTCCAACCTTTTTATGGATACAACCACAGTTCATTTTTTTACAAGTCAAGTAAAGTAGAACATCCTTAACAGAGCAGGAAATGAAATCTTATTCACTGCACAAAATAAATCAACAGAAATGTAATGTCTGTTGATGACAATGAAACCACCAGCATCTGCTCTCAGGACTCTGATCTATTCTGTCCACCAGATGCTCCCTCCTTGTGGAAGACTGGTAAAAAGAATTGGAAAGTTCATTGTGGCTTAAGCAGATTTTTCTCATGCTGTTAAGTATTTTTCTAAAGTTTTACTGTAAAGTCTTAATATTCTTCACAATTGTAAGCAAATATCTAGGATGAACAACCTTCAGCCCACAAACCATATGTAGTATGGCAGGACAATTCATCTAGCTTCTTCCCTTTGGCCTCCTATCCTAGGAGGCTCAGCTGCATGCCAGATGATGGTACTGGAGCAGGCAGACTGCTCCCCACAACCATTTTATCTAGGAGGCTTGTAGCCTCTCCCCCATCACATAATGAGCCTGTATTTAAAAGCACACTGGGAAAAGGGTTGAAGAGCTTCCAGGATAGATGGCTACTTCACACTGCTAGGACAACGCATCTACCCCACAACCTCACCACTGTTCACATCTGAGGAACATATGGGCAAGAGGATAGTCAGGAACAGGCTGAATGAATTGTATGATGTCAGCAGCACACTCTTGTCAGCCCTCTTTATCAGGTCTTCATTAGGCCCTATTGGGGCAAAAAAGCAGGGCAGAAAGTTTAAACACATGGGATCCAGTAGAAATGCAGGAAGGCAGCAGAAGTGCATATATGTATACAATCCAGATATTCACCTACAGAAGCATCCCAGAAGCCATGAAATATGAAGTTCTTCTGCCACTGGGAATAAAACAAACAAACAAACAAAAAAAAACCAGCTCACCCACC
Organism: Piaya cayana; assembly: GCA_013389865.1. Lineage (NCBI taxonomy): Eukaryota > Metazoa > Chordata > Aves > Cuculiformes > Coccyzidae > Piaya > Piaya cayana. Next base: position 283,828 of record WAAB01017193.1, on the reverse strand, counting down.
CAAAGGGCTGAAACACAAATCATCCCCACAGCAGACTGGAGCAGCATTGATTGCACTGATCAGGAGACCACTCAGCTCACAGAACTGCTTGGAAGACCACTGTGGTTCTTTAAAAAGTAGTCCTTAATTATCAACACAATTCTAAAATATCAGGACCAAGAAGCTTTGGGCCTAATTCTAAGTAATTACATACCAGTGCCATTGCAGGAGCAGTTTGCTCATTTCAGGGAATCCTACACTAACCTGAGATATTTAATAATACTGACAGGCTAACAAGGAAAAAAAAAGGGGGGGGGGGGGTGCGCGCAGGGAGGTCTAAATGCTATGCTACCTAATTAAACCAAAATAATTTTCAACTTTAACCAAAAATAATCAGAAATAAAATAATTCGAATCAATAAAACCCTTAATATGACATCTTCCAGAAGAATGATTCATGCATCTAAAAAAAACTCATTAAAGCAGATTTGTGTTTATTTATCCTCCAATGCAGTGCAACGCGTAAGTACTTATATTGAAAATGAAGAACAATACCCTACAGCATTCTGGGCTCTTCAGACTTTTGTGTTTTGACAGACAGCCCTGCTAAACACCACCTAGTCCAAAGCTGACAGGTGTCTAGGTAAAACAAACAATGTCAGGGTCTTCAGTAAGCCATGGTGAAAGCTTCAGGATACAGTTTCTTAGGAAGTCAGAGGAAGAACCATTAGCAAACATGCCAAAGAGGAGAGGATGAAAAGAGGAAAGGAAAAAAAACATTGTCATATATCTCAATAAAGAGATCAAGTTTGTTCCACTTTGCCCAGAGACAAAGAAATAAATATTTACAGTAAAAGTTCACGCTTATTTATAAGTTGGAGTTAAACTAAAAAAATTAGGAGGAAGTGTCAATCTGCTAGAGGGTAGGGAGGCTCTCCAAAGGGACATGAACAAGCTGGACCACTGGGCTGAGACCAATGGCATGAGGTTCAACATGGCCAAATGCTAGGTCCTGCACCTGGGGCACAACAACCCTGTACAGTGCTACAGACTGGGAGAAGACTGGCTGGAAAGCTCTCTGAAGGAGAAGGACCTTGGGGTGTTAGTTGACAGCAACTGAATGTGAGCCAGCAGTGTGCCCAAGTGGTCAAGAAGGCCAATGGTATCTGGGCTTGTATCAGAAACAGCATGGCCAGCAGGTTTAGGGAGGTTATTCTCCCTCTGTATTCAGCAGTAGTGAGACCGCACCTCAAATCCTGTGTTCAGTTCAGGGGTCCTCAATACAAGAAGGATATTGAGGCTCTGGAGTGTGTCCAGAGAAGAGCAACGTGAAGGGGCTGGAGAACAAGTCTTATGAGGAGCAGCTGAGGGAAATGGAGCTGTTGAGCCTTGAGAAGAGGAGGCTGAGGGGAGACCTTATTGCTCTCTACAACTACCTGAAAGGAGGTTGTAGGGAGGAGGGTGCTGGCCTCTTCTCCCAAGTGACAGGGGACAGGACAAGAGAATGGCCCCAAGCTGCACCAGGGGAGGTTCAGACTAGATATCAGAAAGAAATTTTTCCTGGTAACGTTCATTGAGCACTGGAACAGGCTGCCCAGGGAAGTGGTTGAGTCACCATCCCTTGAGGTGTTTAAAAGACAGGTAGATGAGGTGCTCAGGGTCAGGGTTTAGTGGCAGATAGAAATGGTTGAACTCGATGATCCAAGAGGTCTTTTCCAACCTGGTGATTCTATATTCTAAGATGACCAAGACAACTGTTTGGTTTAGGATATTGCCAGCAGCACAGCACAATTTCCCTGGGATTCTATGGCCTGTAGAAAGGTAAGACAGTGATTTATGTTTTTTCCTTCAAAAAGAAAACGCACATTTAAAACCGAATATTTCTCTATTCTTTTGGAAAAAAGTGCAGAGTTTATTATCGCACATAAGTGTTCACAATAAAACACAGCCTAGATGTTCAAAGCTATGTAGAAGGAAATGCTCCTGCAGTGCACATATTGTAAGATAAGTCACAGTAATAAGTGAATAAAGGGAATTTTTCTGCTTAAGTTAAATAACTAACTAATAAATTATAATTGAATCATAGCCTTTCACAGAAAATAGCACTCTTTCCAAAAGGAACAAGCAATAACTTCAGAGTATACTGTGTACTTAAAGGAATTAAGAGTATTTTGTCTTTCAGAATTTTAAGGTGCTTTTACCAAAGGTGGATAAATTACAGGTGTTTTCCTCTACAAAACCTGTAATCATGCCCATTCTGAAATAGTAGGTTTTGCTATAATGAGGAGCTAAAATACATTCCAACAAGTTTAACTATGCTTTAATCTATCAGCAAATGAGGAAAACCTACTTCCCTCCAAGGGAATATTTTTAAACACATTACCTCACCTCATTCCCCATTAAACCAAACCAATCCAAACTCTTCACTCGTCTACATGAAACAAGGCTGAATTGTAGGGTCCTGACTTGATGTCAGTTGGATTGGGACAAAACTGGAATTACTCCAAAGTAAATCAAGTGAGGTATTCCAGACCTAGGCCAGGGAAAGCTGAATCAGGATCCAACCCTGGGCTTCTGGGAATTATGCCAAAGATGATATATAAATCCTTTCACCCCATACCTTGGAACAAAGACACTGACTATTACCATTGTATTTCCTTGCTGCAAGTAGGTCAGGAGAAAAAAAAAAAATAAGGAAAAAAATCAGTAAAGGTTCAAGGATTAGTCTTAATCTTCAACATTATACACCTGTGTCTACAGAGCAGAACAGGTTCTCTGTACTTTATGAAGAGAAATACACCACTCATGTTATAATTTGCACTTGCCTTATTAATCCTACTTTCTGGAGTATGTATCAGTGTGGTTGTGGTATCCAGGATTTAGCTCACATCTACTTGCCCATCTGCAGAATTAGAATGAATACTTTTGGGTTTGGGTTTTTTTTGTTTCTACTTTCAGTAACTAACTGAATCAAAAAGACTGGGGGGGGGAGGGGGTTCTCCCTATAAACTTGAAAAACACACAGGTTTGCTCCGATATATGATTCTGTAGCAACATTACCGCTGCAGTTACTGTTTGCCTCTGTTCCTGTGCAAATGGGTTCCTTTCCAAACTGAATAAATAGATACCATAACATCACCACCAATTACCAATTCATCATATTCATCACAGCAAAAATGCAAGCAATCAATCTTTGCTAGCTGATGTATCACCATGAACACTGAAGACTGCTGTGCTGTGACGACCTTGTTCTGAAAGGAGCTGGTGCTGGTTTGAACCTTGAGCTGTGTAACAAATGCAACTTGGCACTACATTTGAAAATCAGTTACTTTAGTGACATAGAAGCCAAATTCTGCTCTCCAAATGTCTGAACACCATAGTCCACACCATAGGGAAGGAACTGTGGCAGGAAGGAATGGGTCTACTGGCTAGCTAACAGAGATCCATTTGTATAGTTACTTACCCATCCAGGACGATCCAACAGTGCAGTTCCTCAAACTGATTAGCTTTTCTATCATCCTCAACCATTTCAATCAATAGTCTCCCAATACATCAAGTTACAGGCACGGCATTTGTATTACACAGGCAGGTATTGGCACTGAGGATACTTAGGCATTTGCTAAATCCTGATGTATCAAGACACAAGTTTCTGGCAAGATGGAACCTACCCATATGTGACAGGCAGTACCACAGAGTCATTCATAAGCTCAGAAGCATGTGTCATCGTATTCAAATTGGTCACTCTGAAATAAGTCCTAAGTTGTTCCTCTGAGAGAAAAGCTCTCCCCTCCAAATGGGCAACACTACTGAACTGTCAGCATTTAAATGATTTCATAGGAAAACCATGAGTGACAACAAAAGTGGGATATGTATGGATGTTAAATGTCAAGAAAATGTCTAAGAGGCAGCTCAGAGAAGTGCAATTGTACTGCAGGACAGAACTCAGAGATGAGCACAGAAACATGATTACCCCTGCAGGAAAGACAAACATTTGCTTTTGGTTAAAATAAATAATACAGACTGTTTAAACTGGCATTTGCCATAGGTTTTTAAGTTTTCATCTGCATGACTAAGGAGAAATGTGCATGTTAAGGGGTCAAGAGGTTTTTACTGGCTGTTCGCATACATTATTAGTTTTCTAATTTATTTATTTTTTAAACAGAAAATAACTTGCCAGTGGCAAGTTACAGTCAAACATTAGAACCCATTTTACAGAATGTTATGGAAGCAAAAAATAAGAGAAACAAAGGAAAGACACAGAGAGAAATGAATTTAAATGACTGATACTTGAGCTCAATTGCATGAGCCAGCATGAACCAGCAACATGAGCCAGAATGTGCACTCGCAGCCAAGAAGGCCAACCGTATCCTGGGCTGCATCAAAAAAAGAGTGGGCAGCAGGGTTAGGGCAGTGGTTCTGCCCCTCTACTCTGCTCTTGTGAGACCTCAGTCTAGAATATTGTGTCCAGTTCTAGAATCCTCAACATAAGAGGGATATAGAACTGCTGGAATGGGTCCAAAGGAGGGCTACAAAGATGGTCAGAGGGCCCTCCATGAAAGTGTTAGGGTTGTTCAGAGAAGAGAAGGCTTCTGGAGACCTTATACAGCGACCTTCCAGTACCTAAAGGGGGCCTACAAGAAAGCTGGGGAGGAATTTGTTACAAAGGCACATAGCGATAGAGGGAATGGCTTTAAATTGGAGAGGAGAAGATGTAGACTAAACATTAGGAAGAAATTCTTCACAATAAGGGTGGTGAAGCACTGGCATAGGTTGCCCAGGGAAGTTGTGGATTACTTCTCTGGAGGTAAGGCTAGATGGGGCCTTGAGCAGCCTGATCTGTTGGGAGGTGTCCCTGTCCATGGCACAAGGGTTGGAACTACATGATCTTTAAGGTCCATTCCAACCCAAACCATTCTACGATTTGATACAAATAAAATATTCTCAATGTGCAAATTTCCACAACTCTGAAATGGTGAAATGCTTCAGCCAGGACATGCCCTGGATGCTTCACATCATCTACACCAACAAATCTCTACTCCTAATGCAGTCTGTTTCCAATTAAAGCCTCACAAATATATAGCTCTTGTTTTCCAAAATGGTAGCCCATGTGCAAAATCATAGTGCTTCAGTTATCAAATGGAAATAGGTTTTTTTTCTATCAACAATGATAGTATAAAGATTATATGAATGTGTTTATATGCATTTGTTGATTTAACACTGCATTTTCAGATTACAAGTTCTCACCATGCTGTCTGACAACAAACTCGGTTTTGAAAATGGACCCAATCTGTCTCTTCACTCTTCACATTAAGCTGAAATAGAAAAGTCCATTGACATGCCACTGCAATAGAGACACACTAGATTTTGAATATACTCTAGGCCCAGAAGATGACTCTTGAAAATAAAGTATTGACTATCACTCAGAAGCACCAGTTCAGTAGATCAGCCAACAGGCACTCAATACATATTTTAGTGGGATGAGACTGAGCAGACACAGATGCATTGAGACAACACAGCTAAGCAGAGCTGAGCCTTTCCTACACTTGGTGTCTTCCAGATCACCTAGGAAGCTGATTCAACACACTAACCCAAAATGAACAGAGAAATTAATGTCATCACCTTTAGGGGGCTAGTGCCGTTTTCTGCAAGGTAAGCAAATCACCCAATTCACCCTCCAGTATGTCAGCACATGGGAAGACGTGGGCTAAAGCTGGAAGCAAGAGCTCACTCAGTGCCTTCCATCTATTAGCCAACTAAATAGAAGGGAAGGCAACAAGAATCAACACAAAATACAGTCCAAGAAAAACTGTTGAGATTTTATTTCATGGGTTTGTCAAAACTGATTTTGCAGAACTTGGGAACACTGACAGAAGTGGAGACCTAACATGGAAGAGTGAAGAGGTTACAAAATTAAGATGAATTAGCTTCTATGGCCAAGTATAAAAGCTAAATACATTTTATATATATATATATAAGGACAATAGCTAAAACTGGAGTTCTACAGCGAATGACAAGGGAAAGAATAGGAAGAGCCAAGAAAAAAATACCTGGCTCCAAATCTGGGGTGACAAGGAAAACTTTGGGTTCTTTGATCATGGACTGGCCTGCACATCACCAGGCTTGCAGTCCAAGGATGAGGTAAATTTGCCCCCAAGGGACAAGAAGATACTTACAAATAAGTCAGCAGGACTCATTAACGGAGCTTTAAACTAGATACTAAGGGGGAGAGGGACTGTCATAGTTTGATTTTTGGCCCCTTTAAAAAAAACAGTCAGATTGTGGCTGAGGGAAAAAAAACTACAGATACCAGCATATTCCATACAGCTTCCTTCTACGTAACTAAGGGTGTAACTGGGGGTGGTGACTCTCCTCCTTTTCCGGAGGCCAAGGGAGCCATCTTATCCTTCCCTTCGGTCCAGACGGGAGCGGCATATTCTGCTATCTGAGGAGAGTAATGNTCTCTCTCGCGTTTGTACAGGGGGGTGGGGTTTAGAAGTAAGAGGGACTGTAAAACACTGTGAGGGGTTTGGGGGAGAGTTTTGACTCAAACCATCACAGGGACAAAACCAGGCTTGAAAGGAAAAATGGCACTCCAGTGTCTGAGGAATGGTGTGCTGGAGGGAATCTTTGGTCTGCCACCTCAGAGAAAGTAGGGGATAGTACTTCAAATGGCAGCACAGATGTAAACATTACTGATGGGTTAGAAAATTCAGCAGGTAGACACTTGGGAATTAAGACTGTTCACCTTAGGGGTGTAGGAGGACTAACAGACCAACTGAAGTGCACCTACACCAATAAACACAGCATGAGCAAAAACCGAAAGGAACTAGAAATAATTGTGAGGCAGGACAACTACAATCTAACTGAAGGATGTTGAGGCTCTGGAGCATGTCCAGAGAAGAGCAATGAAACTGGTGAAGAGGCTGGAGAACAAGGATTACGAGAAGTAGCTGAGGGACCTGGGATTGTTCAGCCTGGAGAAGAGGAGGCTGAGGGGAGACCTTATTGCTCTCTACAACTACCTGAAAGGAGGTTGTGGAGACAAGGGAGCTCACCTCTTCTCCCAAGTGACAGAGGTTAGGACAAGAGGGAATGGCCTCAAGCTCCACCAGGGGAGGTTCAGGCTTGACATCAGGAAAAGAATTTTCACAGAAAGGGTCACTGGGCACTGAAACAGGCTGCTGCCCAGGGAGGTGGTTAATGCACCTTCCCTGAAGGTGTTTAAAGGACAGGTAGATGAGGTGCTGAGGGTCATGGTTTAGTGACTGATAGGAATGGTTGGACTCTATGATCCTGTGGGTCTTGTCCAACCTAGTGATTCTGTGTGAAGATTCTGTGTAATTACCACCACAGAAGTATGGTGGGATGACTCGCATAACTGGAGTGCTGCTACAGCTGGCTATGAACTCTTCAGGTGGGATAGGCAAGGAGGAGAGGCAGTGGGGTAGCCCTCTATGTTAGCCAGTGTTTTCATAGCCTTGAGTTTAATGATGGTGATGATAGGGTTGAGTGTCTGTGGTTAAAAATCAACAGAGCACCTAATAAGGCAGATATCATGGGATTCTGCTATAGACCACCCAGCCAGGAAGAGGCTGATGAGTTATTCTACAAGCAACTGGGAGAAGTCTTACTATTCTTACCCCTTGTCCTTGCGGGAGACTTCAACTTACCAGATGGCTGCTGGAAGTATAACACAGCAGTGATGAAACACACTAGGAGGTTTCTGAAACATGCAGGAGACAACATCCTGACACAATAGGTCAGTGAGCTGACGTGGGAAGGTGCCCTGCTGGACCTACTGCTTGTGAACAGAGAAGGCTTCATGGGAGATATGACAGTTGGAGGATTCCTGGGGCACAATGATCACAAGATGATAGAATTCTCATTTCTAGAAGTAAGGAGGAGGGGTCAATAGAATGGCCACCTTGAACTTCCAGAGGGCAGACTCTGGATTGTTCAGAATGCTGGTTGATAAAGTTCTTTGGGAGGCAGTCCTAAGGGGTAAAGCAGTCCAAAAGGGTTGGATGCTCTCTGAGAGGGAAATCCTGGCAGCACAAGAGCAGGTCATCCCCATGTGCCAGAAAAATGAAGAAAACTAATGAAGAAAACCAGCTTGGCTAAGCAGAGAGATTCCTAGCAGCTGTTGTACCTCGCCTTTACTGTTTCCACTATCAAAAAAGTTTACTAAATGTTTTTGCAAGGGATGTGAGACATGGTATTCCTCTTCTAGAGAGATAATATTCTTGAAAGAGAATCTCCCACCTAAAGCTTTTTTTCACATTAAAACTTGTACAAAAGGCGAGAACTCTTCAGACTGAAGTTCTTGACACAAAATAGCATAAAATCCCACCAATAGCTCTGTCAACCATTCCTAAACCTTTAGAAAACATTAAAACTCTGAAGTCAACACAGCAAATTGTTTTAATTAGAGTAATAGAAGAAACTGTTCTTGTTACTTCCACTTATACACACCTGGAGCATGTTGGACAAAATTCCCTTCATTACATTCGGCTATTCAAACAAAAGCAACATGAATTAGCACAATTTCATGATCATTACTAATCTGAGATTACAGTTCAACACCAGCTGATGACAGCTTGCTTCCTGTAGGGCAGCTCTCCATCTCAACTTCACCTTATATACTTAAATTCTGTGTACAAACATTAAAAATGAATATCATGGTTACTAAAGATACTGCTATGATAATGAGTAAGCACCAAATAAAAATATTGGAAAAATAAAAGTCCTTGGGCTTCTACACAAGCAAAAGAAGTGCAAAAAGGTGGGACACTAAAGACTCAGTCCTCCAAATCCAACTCTTAACAAGTTTTTGTGATCACTGAACAGCATACACATACACTGAAATGGAAAAAACAGCCATGTGTATCCATACAACCACATAAAATTGAATCACTTACTGCAACTCAGGCAAGAAGGGGGAAACGGCAAAGCATTGGTTTGGACCTGGCTAGCCTGGTCCTAGCTGTGCTTTGGAGACAGCTTTACCACTTACAGAAACACACTATGTATATCTGTATCCTCAAATACACACCTTCTGTCTTCACTTTCAAGTCCTTCATAACCTTTCTGCGCACCCCATCTACCACATACATTTCCCACTCAAGATCAATTTCTGCTTTCAGCATTCTTGGATGGCAGTCTGACTTTAGACAGGAATATGCGCCTGCTATTCTGACAGTCATGCTTTTGGGCTGTTATCCACTGGTTTCACAAAGTAACATTTCTTCAAAACATTCTTTGTAATGTATCATAAAAGGAACAGTGCTTAATTGTGTGCTACTCTGAACAATTACTTGCTTTCCCTGTGTCCCTGTAAGTGCTTGTATCCAACAGTCTTCTCCAAGGCCATAATCTGTTATCCTTCAGGTAGAGAGAATCTCCATATACATCCACATATTGCTGATGCACTGTGTCCTGATTAAAGGCAAAGAATCAAAAATGGAGCTCTAATACAGATAATACATTTCTCCTTCAGTCTCTTCATTTGTGTCAGTTCCAAGACTAAAAGCCACAGAATTCAAGGTTGAAACTAAAGATTAGTCCTGTGATTAGTTATGTTAGGAAGGTAAAGGAAGCAGACACTGGCTTATCCTTCCCAATTCAACAGACTAAATTTGAAGCCTCTAGTTTGGCCACAGAGTAAGGTGGAAGAGAAATGAGTAAAAAATATCTAACAGGTTTTTTAAAAAATAAGAGTTTGTTAGAAATGAAAAATAAAGTCCAACAAGACAAAAAAGGAGAAAAATTTTAGGGGGAAAAACAGCATCAACAGAACTTTAACAGGGTGATTTCAATTCTAGATACAAGTCTTAAGATTCAATATATAAAGCTAAGTAATGAGAAGAATATAATACTGGAACTTTAACCTCCCTCTGAAATAATACACTCATGAACAGTCTCATGGGAGTCAATTACTATAACTTAACAAATACAAGTCAAACATTGAAGTGTTTAAGAACACATTTTGCATTGTACTTGCCAATGTATTTGACGAATTTGATTACATTATAAACAGTCATACTTAAAATTTGGTGCTGCAGATTACATTCCAGAGCAACAAAAATAACAAGCACAGTTGTATTAAGCTGACAGGCATCAAAAAGCAATGCTAAACGCCTCACACCCCATTGCTACTTCAGTTACTGGTGTTAACCAAAAGAGCATATACAAAGCATGTAAAATAGTACACTACTTCAATCACTGAGAAGTCCAGATATTGTTGCACATAAGTTCCTTTTTCTTATAGTCACATCTATTTAACACTCAGGTTTCGGAAGTAGGGGTATCACCTTTAGAGAAGAAAAGGAAGGAAGAAGAGCACAGAAGAGGGTAACAACAATAACCAAAATGCTCAGTTTTCAAAATTCACTCAAACTACCACTAATCCCACACTGTGGATTTTGTTTATTACTGGGTGAACTTACTATTAACACAACATTTCTGCTCAGAAGAGAACATTAGCCTAGAACTATAAGTTGAGTCACTACTGCCTCTTCCAAACATTTATCCTAGCTGAGGAGATACTGCAATAACAAACTAAACCAAACTCAAACTGCAACAGAACTAACAATGACACTGCATCAGAGTAGAGCACAGATGTACAACAGCATTCCCAAGTGGCCAACACACTTCAAAAACAAAGCGAGACATTTTTTTCTCACAAAAATCTTCAGCATCCACCAGACAACAGCTTCAATGTCCTGTATTTCAATACGTATATGTCTTAAAAACAAACATGTTTTGAAATAGCTCCCTTCCAAAGAATACACACCACACTAAGTTGAGGTCAGAAACATTACTTTCTTTGCTCAGGTGAAACTACACTTTTGGTCATAGGTTCCACCTGTGGAAGGAAATTCAGGATCAAGCCAATAAACTTTTGGGAACTAAACTTCCTTGCTAATTATGCTCTTTGCTGGTATGAAGTTCTTGGCAGAACAGTTCCAGTTGGATTTAAGTTCACTGAAAATTCTTTACTACCATTTTCCACAGAATTATTCTATTTCATACAGGATTTTTTTATTCATTTACTACAAAGATACCTATGACAATTGACTTTAACCAAGCATACTGTCACACTGGAAGTCAGAACCCAAGAATTTGTCAAAACATTTACATTTACAAAGCACTTGAAAATAGTACTTTAAGAAATAAAATTCAAGCTCTCAAATTTTAAAACCATATCCTCTGAAAAGAGCATAGAAGTGTTTTCATTTATATTTTTGTTAGTCAAAGATAATCCTTGTATGGCACACACCCAAATTTTACCATCCTGACTGTACACATAGCACCGGATAATTTGTTCAAATGTCAATTGCAGTTTTCAAAAATTCTTTCTTGCCTCTGAATCTTAAAATCCTGTAACAAATACTTGCTTTAAGAGTGCTTTACATATAGGACAGTTGGCCTTTTGCTGTACATACCATGAAATTTAAGTTTCAAATGCCACGCAAGCAGGAAATCTGATCGTTACACCAGTAGCCATCTGCGTGGTCCAATATCAATTATTAGTTCTAGGTCACACAAAGTCATGGGCTACACATCTTTTTCTGCAACTCATGGTAATTTGCTGCTTCTAAAACACATTTCTCAGGGAACATCTGACCTTGAAATTTCACATCACATTACACTGGAAAAGTACTTAACATCTGGCTGTTGGGATGCATGTAAGTGTGCAACTACAGAAAGCAAGAATATGCTATGCAAGTGGCATCTCTCACACTAGAGATATCTATTCCTGTAACGAAGCGCTCTCAACTCTGGAACTGTAAAAGGAGTATTACAAGAAATATCAAACATGATGGAAAAGTGTTTTCCAACATTCCTGCTGCCTTACATCCAATTATTGGCAATTAATTGTTAAGAGCCCATCAACAAGTCTACTAAATACCAGAGTTTGGCACAAATGGTACTAAGGATCATGCAAGAGAGAATTAGAACTGGAGGAGTATGCTGAAATTAAAACACGAGCAAGGTATGGAAAGAAAAAAAATTAAAACTAAACAGTAAGCCACACACACCTCCCTAGAGTTAAAGCAGCACACCAATTAAATTACACTGCATATTTCAGCTCCATTGCATAAGAAGATCTTTCCTGACCCTGTGAAATGGTGTAATGGGCTAATTATTGCAAGTAACAGAACAAAAAGTCCTTTGAGGCCCTTAAGCATAAGAAGTCCTCCAAGTACACTCAAGCAAGTGCTATAACTTCTAAATGGGAAAGAGAATTACACTCAGAGATGTTTAAAGCACTTCAATAATAACAACATATCATTTGAAAAACACGCAACGCCCATATGTGCTGCACATAGCCACCTCCAGCAACCAGTACTGCTTCTTGGAAGGCAGAAGCTGGAAGCATGCAGGATGCTATATTGCTCTTGAAGCCCATCTCATTATCTAGTCATAGAATACTGGTAAAAGCACTATAAACGCACTTTTACATCTGCAAAAGCACAGCTACAGCTAATAAAGAACTAAAAATATGCATAAAGGAAGATACTAGCCATTATGAGAACAACAAAAACCCTTCAAAAAGCTTTTCAGAGAACAGAGACCACAACCAAGTACCTGATTCTTCAGATGACTTTAAAGAAATTGACCGATAGAAGCTCTTATTCCCATCAACCTCTTAATGTAGAAAAGTGTTCACATTTCTTACCTGAGCTCCATCCTTTAGTTTCAAGATGCATTCCATTGTATTGATAGTGATGACAACTGGTTCTGACCCCAATTTTGTCCATGGCACATGAATCCGAAGTTCATGAATATGCCCACTTAAAAAAGTAAATGGTAGCTTCAGCTCCTAATAACAACAACAGAATAAGTGGTGAATTAACTACTGAACCATACCAAAACTGAAGACACATTTGTAACTTACAATAGCACAGTGCCAGCACAAAAAGCAAGTCAAAATTTATTCTTCCTCCTCAAATCAGCAGTGTGCCTTTGGGCTTGGCAGACAGCCTCATTGTGTTTTGTACACTTACATTATAATTAGTCTGTTCAAAGGAGTCATTTGGATTATGATGTCCTTGATAATAAAAGACAGTCTAAAACCACCTCTCTCCCATGAAGGTCCTGCAAAATGTGTCACTATTCAAGAGACAAGTAGAAATTAACCAGGTGAAAGCAAATACTTAAAACTGGTCACAACCTGCATTATTCTGAAGAACACAAATTCAGAATTAAACATTGGCAAAGCCACTATAAGGTAATTTCTTCCAAAATACTTTACTACTTCGAGTTTTAAGAGCTCCACGCTCTCTAGATAGGTCCATTGTTGCACCATTCAGATCAAACTGCTAAGTAAATAACAAGCTATTAAATTCTTGACAAAACCAGGCTTATCCTCACCAAAACCTAACATTGATTTCACACTGCTTTAAAAGCTGGTACAAGTCAGTCCAGAACTCCACACAAACGCTTAGCAATCCACCCAGTCAACACATAGATCCCATTTTCATAAGACAGCCCCAGTAAATCAGCTGTTGCATGCAGCCAGTCAGCAGGAAACAAGGTGGCAATATTCATCTAAATTTGTAAGATAAAAAGTCTTGTTATTTCACCAGTGGCTTCAGTTCTTCTAGGAAGCATGAACATAATGCTTAACAGTCAAAACAGGCTAGAGACCTGGTCCCAAGACTAGAAATCAAGATTTAAAATAATTTTTAAAATTTTTTACTGTAAAATAAACAATATTTGATGTTACATCATAATTTTAAGTCATCATCCTCAGTACTAAACACTCTAAAGATGAAGCTTCAATGATGATGTACCTTCTTACCTTTCTGATCTCCTATCCTAACACCTTTGGATAAAAAGGTTTAAAGTTTTAATGGGGGGGGCAGTGTTAACAATGGATGCCTTCACTTGGAGTTGCTTATATAGCCTGGTGTTTATGTCTTCATGCTGGGAACTGTCAGACTGAGAAAGTAGTACATCCAAGTCTCCTAGATGCTGGATGACAGTTTGCCAATAGAATAGAATATTTTCAGTTATAAGGGACCTACAACGATATCTAGTCCAACTGCCTGACTACTTCACAGCTAACCACAAGTTAAAGCATATTAAGGGCATTGTACAAATGTCTCAAACACTGACAGGTTTTGGGCATCAACCACCTCTCCAAGAAGCCCTTTCCAGTGTTTTACCTCCCTCTTGGTAAAGAAAGCCCTTATGTTCAGTCTGAACCTCCTCTGGGGTAGTTTTGATCCACTCTCACAAGTCCTATCCCTGTCTACCCAGGACAAGAGATCAGCACCTTCCTCTCTGCTTCCCCTCCTCAGGAAGCTGTAGAGAGCCATGAGGCCATCCCTCAATCCCTCAGCCTCCTTTCTTCCAACTACACAAGCTCAAAGTCCTTAGCTGCTTCTCAAAGGACATGCCTTCCAGACCTTCCACCAGCTGTTGCCTTCCTCTGGACATGAATTTCAAGTCCTTTGTCACTTTTATTCAATTGCGGGGCCCGAGACTGCACACATTGCTCAAGGTGAGGCCACACCAACCCTGAACACAGCCGGATTACCACCTCTTCTGATCAGCTGGTTATACCTCAGAATGTGGTTTTGGCTGCCAGAACACACTGCTGACTCATTCCAAGCCTGCTGTGAACTTGCACCCCCAGGTCTTTAACTGTTGTGTTTCTTTGTAAACTCAGGGACATAAACCTACATGCCCAACTTCAGAATTTCCCTGGCAGGAAGCACCTTTGCATCTCACCTCAGTTTAGGTACTTACATACTTCTACTCAGTACTGCTATGAGCAAGAAGTTAAATTGACAAGGTCCACAGGACTCTGAGGTCAAGGAGGCAAGTTCCAAAGAAACGTCTAGAAGTGGGTCTAGAAAGCCTGCTTTCTTGCACTTCCTGACCCTAGACCTACTGCTGCTCTATAGAGGTTCTTCTGCATAAATAAAATTTGACAGTAAGTGGATTTCACATTTAGTACTTGACATATTTTATCAAGTCTACCTATAGAATATTTCTGCAAAGCTAATGTCATTATTTGCCTAAAATCTTGAAACTGTAATCAAATATTAGTGCTATTTTTTGATGCCCACTAAATTTTATTTTTCTAATTAGCTAACGTCCTAAAGTTCAGAGTTCAAATAACCACTATTGCAACTGTGACAGGTTAGCATACCAAGACAGCCCCTAATCAATCACCCAAAAAGATGTCAACTACTCTTACACACAAATACCTAGGCACAGCAACAACAGCTGCTAAAGGAGCAATTTTAAGGAACTTTCCCCATTCCACAGCTGATACCTCCTCAGCTTTTGTTGTGGTACAATGACAAGGTTCATCTGGCACACAAAAGCTAGGAGTAGATGAAGTATATTCACTGATGACAAAAACTTCAGGAAAGACAAGTACACACTATTATAGCTCAAGGGCTTTTTTACAAAATACAACTTTCAGTTCGTAAATTAGTTTTGGGGGTTTAATGAGCTTTCACTAAGGATGTTTAAAAAAAACACACATCCATGTGGTGTCAGGGAAACTCTAGACTCCTACCTCAGCCATGTTTACATAAAGTCACATCTAATTTCAAGTCCCCATTCCAAAAGAAGACTGTTACAAGCTTCCTTACAGAAACAGTTTGAAGAAATTTGTTAATTGGTTTTTACAACATGTTTTTTCTTCATCTCATTCACCACTATACTGAAAGATTTTAGCTAAAAGTCACTCTTGAAAATACAGCCTTAGGCTGACAAACAACAGAAATAACTTTTTCATCCAGTTTCAGTTAAGCCACTGAAAAGCAAGTCCTGGGCAGTTTACCTACAGATGTTGCTACACTGATCATACTATGAATGAAAAGGAACCTTGTGTCCCACAGCTTTGGGGTGGAGGTGGGAAGGTGTGCAGAAGTAATAAAAATACACACTCTAAAACACATTACAACTTAAGAGACAACATTTTCATTAATCAAAACAGCGAGCTATCAGTACTGAAAGAAACAGAAACAAATTCCCTTTCTAGGCTTGCCGATAAGTAAATTTCGTCACTCATCAACAGCACAATGTCTGTTTAAATCCTAACTTATGTTGACAAGTTTAAGGTACGGGTTTACTTAAAAATATATTCTAGAGTGGATCTTCCACTGTCTGCTGGAAATATCTGACACATGCTCATTTTTGTCTAGTTATCTGTAAGATATGGAAAGAAACTTAACAAAAGCAGGAATTATGATATGGTGAAATCCGATATTGGTGATATAACCAAATATATAGCGTATTTAGAAGACAGTTCTTTTTTTCAAAGTAATTTAGACACAAATGTTGCCTGGTATTATCCTAATTGTACAGACAAACTTCCTTAAGGCAATGCAGAGAAATCTTTGTTGAGCTGTTTCAGCAGACAACACAAACCAAATGTGTGCCAAATTTAGTAACTTGCTCATAACACAACACGACAAAGACCATTTTTATTCCTCCTCCTTTCCTGTGCAATCTTTCTCCTTTCAGTAGGTACTCCATGAAATTCTTTGTCTTCTGTACTTACGACTGATTAGACTTTACATTTTAAATGTCATATAGATCCTTCAAAAAATTATGATGTGGCTGAAAACAAATCCCCAGGCTTGACAAAAATAGTCAATTGACAGCATGCAAGACTGCAGACTAGATGGTCATAATTCCCCTTGCACCAAAATCTCCTCTTGCTCTAAAAATACAGGGCTCTCCCAAACTTTAGGGTGACATGCAAGTGCCATTTCGTCCACATTAGTATTAACTCCAATACAGTCTTGAATGTGAAGAAAAGGTATTTCACAAGTAATCCAGTGGCACATAACACTGTCAGTAAGGATATTTTCATGCCTTCATGTCCTTAAGTTTATTTTAACTGCATTACCTTTTTTCCCATTTCTTTCTCAATTCATTCAGATAAGAAAAGTCCATACTACAATAAAGCTCCATAATCTTTAAATCAAGCTGTTCTTTGTCTTCCAATCAAAGACTGCTTCACCTTTCCGTCCCAAGTTAGTAAGCTACAATGCTATGCAAGTATACAGAAGCAGCAAAGGGAGGTCACCATGTCTCTGGTAATTAGTACCACTGTGTCAACAGAAATATTACATACAAGTTCGTTACCAAGTTCATAGGTAGCTCTGTTACCTCAAGTACCACAGTGACTTCCAATACCAGTTGCCAAAAGTGCTTAAAAGTCTTTTCCATTTAACAATGTTTAAGTATTAATGGTAAAGTTTAATTATAAAGTAATTTCTTGAAGTATTTTTACATACAGTGTGTTCATTACTATGCCTAGATGGAAAATATCTCAGAATGTGTAGCCTTCTAGTACTGAAATCATCCAGGATAGCTAAAAAACTAATGTCAAAGTTTTATTAGATTTAATCTTCAACTGAAGATAATTATTATAAAATTAACTGACTACTCAAAGAGAGACATAATTATGTACAAAAGCTACTTTGTACCTAAAAGTTTGAACCTGAGTACAATTTAATACTCACGTTTCACCACAGAACTGATACTGTAAGAAAAGAGGAGGGAGAAGGGCAAAGGCACAGCAGGGGAAGGACAAACCCTAAGTTATTGCAATAACATTCAAGTTCATTTAATGGCAGCATATAAAACAAACAAATATGTGTAAAAACATGTAAAGTATTCTCAGGTACTCTAACATTCTCCTTGGGTTTGATAGATTTTTACCAATAACTATATTACACCTGATTTCAAAAGCCACTGGTTCCAATATAGACCCAAAAATACAGTAACTTCTGGAAAAAAGCAG
The DNA here is from genome assembly GCA_013389865.1 of Piaya cayana. NCBI lineage: Eukaryota > Metazoa > Chordata > Aves > Cuculiformes > Coccyzidae > Piaya > Piaya cayana. The sequence continues at coordinate 266,068 of WAAB01017193.1, read as the reverse complement.
ATTACACTGTTCTCATCTGGTTTTTGGGATTCTGCCTGGTGACCCATAAAAGCACAACATTACATGCTAACATCAGCTAAAGGACAAGGACCAAGCAGAGAGAGCATAGGCTTGTTCTAAAATCTTTTACAAGGCACCTTGACCAAGTAGTTAGACACCTATGCTAATATTCCCAAATAATCATGTACAATCCCACAAAAGCTGGAATACTTTGAAAATTTTTCAAGGCTCCAGAAAAAGATATCCAAGGTATGTCCATTTGTATCCAAAGCCTGAAGCATGACTTTCTCTTCTGGAGAAAAGAAGGCTCTAAGGAGACCTTATAGCAACCTACCAGTACCTGAAAGGAGCCTACAAGAAAGCTTGAGAGGAACTAGTCATAAAGGTTTGTGGTGATAGCACAAGAGGGAATGGGTATAAACTGGAGAGGGGCAGATTTAGACTAGACACCCAGAAGAATTTCTTCACTATGAGAGTGGTGAGAAACTGGAACAGTTTGTCAAAGGAAGTTGTGGCTGCCCCATCCCTGGAGGCCAGGTTGGATAGGGCCTTGGGCAGCCTGATCTAGTGGGAGGTGTCCCTGCCCATGGCAGGGGGCTTGGAACTAGATGATCTTTAAGGTCCCTCCCAAACCTAACTATCCTATGCTTCGATTCTACAATTCTAGGTAGTTGGGGCTGCGTTCATGTCAGATAAGGAGAAGAAAACCAGANTCTAACCTAAACCTCCCCTGGTGGAGCTTGAGGCCATTCCCCCTTGTCCTATCCCCTGACACCTGGGAGAAGAGGCCAGCTCCCTCCTCTCCACAACCTCCCTTCAGGTATTTGTAGAGAGCAATGAGGTCTCCCCTCAGCCTCCTCTTCTCCAGGCTAAACAGCCCCAGCTCTCTCAGCCACTCCTCATAAGGCCTGTTCTCGAGCCCCTTCTGAATCCATCCAGGCTGAGAACCCAATACTGCTAATTTTTAGAGACTTCAGCTTTTCAAGGAAGCTCTCTTCCAGCTGCAAAGGTTTGAGGATGTTGAAGTACCACATACTACACACAAGAGTTTTGCTGAGCAGCAGTAAAGCTGCATCCCTCCTGCAAAATAAGGGAAAGGCACCCTAAATACTGTATGTGGGCACAGACAAGTTCCAAATAAAACTAACAGCCACCTTAAGATCACTACATTTCACAAACACAGACAAATTTAGCATTCACTGCATACTCAGGCCTTCATTCAAGCCAATAAGTCTTGAGCACAGCAACATGTGTCTCTACAAGAACCATGACAGCAACAAACTGCACAGGGTATTTAGGCCCCCAGCTGACACAGGCAGGGAGAGAAGAGGCCAAGGATCACCTACTAGTGAACTCCAAGTTATTTCAAGTAACACAGATGATGCAACCTCCTAATAGCACCAGGTAAAACAGCAAGTTTGATAAAACCATCCCAAGGCATCAACTGCTATTAGGAGAAACTTTCTCCCTACCAGTATAGCAATAAACAGTTTACCTCTATAGAACATTTTCACAACCAAGACGAGATTTCAGGACTCCGCTGGAGAAAACCACAATCTGATCTGATATAATGCTGGCAACTTCCCTGCTCAGAACAGGAGGCTGGACTAGATGACCTCCAGAAGTCCTTTCTGATCAACCCTTATCTGATCCCATACTTTTTAAAAGGCTTTGAACACTCACAGGAGGAACACATTCTACCAACTACAGTCTAGTATCCACATCAGATGTATAGACAAGCTGTACCATGAATACGAGGAACTAAAAGGCAGTGGCCTTGAGGGAAAATACAGAGGATCAGCCTCTTTCAAAAAGCACAGAAAATAGGACAGGATCTCTTGAAAAATTGTCTCATCTTCCAAAATAGGATCAGAGATACTTAATTAACCACCAGTGTTTACTTCATGTTTTAAAAAGTTTCCCTTGACTCAGACTACACAGTCTCCTCAGCCTACTCCAGTGTCTCATAATCCAAGTAGAACACGAGAAAATTTTCCTTGATGTTCAATCCATGTGTCCCTTTCTTGTCTTGTCCATACACCTCTTGCTCCACCTCATCTTATTTTATTAGGCCACACTGTCTAAGTCGCTGTAAGTTTTTTCTGAATTTCTCTCAGCTCCTTCAGTTGGATTACATCTGGACACAGGCCTCTAGCAAGGACTCCCTACACCATGCACAACAGAGAACAGCTTTATCTGTCTCACACATTCAGCTCCTTAATCTGTCAACTCAGATAAGCATAGGAGGCAGCCCCTCTGCTAAGACTTAACCAGTTCATATTAACAAGCAGGTCCTGAAAGCAACAGTTCCTTCACTAAGATTCAACCAGTTCATATTAGCAGCAGGTTCCAAATTCTATCTTAAGGGTTTTATTGGTTAAACCTGTCATTTCCAGGTTAAGTTTTAAAGAACCTCTGATCTAATCCACACAAACCTGACCAAATGTGTCCCTCAATTACTCTTAAGTTCAGATACAGCTGGAATGTTGAAAACTGGAGGCACAAAACAATATAGAGGATGCAAATCTATGTTTAGTATGCATTATTATAAAGCGATCCTACTTTACTTTGCAACATTTTGAAACAGTTACTATATGGAACTAGTAGATGCAACTGGAAAAACAATTTAGTGTTTGTACTGTACAACAATGGTTTCTGAAAGAAGCAGCATGTCCACAAAAAAGCCTTTCTTTCCACATTGGACAACTTAAAGAATTGCAAGGAATTACCATTCATTACTAAACAAATGGCACAGAATTAACTCAAGAATAACTAAGTCACCTTCTTTTAAATTGAAGACAGAGTCTGTAACTACTGTAAACATAACATACCTGTTCAAGCACATCCAACTTTAATTCAAGTTTACTAAGTACAACATCTCCTCCCCAGAGTGACAACTGCAGATCTGAAGGCTTCAAGTTCTTTATGTAGCGATTCACATAACTCATCAAAATAGGAGTTACATAGGACTCCAGCATTCTGCAAGGCTCTTGCGTGACAGGTCAAGCACTATGAAAAATGACAGAAGAATAAGATAATTATAAATCTACCAGACTAGTTTTCAATAAAACGGTCACAATGCTTGGACGTATGAAAGATAAGATTTGAACCGCTTTCTAAATATATGTGTCCCTGTCCGTAGCAGGGGGGTTGGAACTATATGATATTTAAGGTTCCTTCCAACCCAAACTATTCTATGATGCTCTGTCTATGCGTAATGATACATACGAAGGTAGAATGCATTCAAAGATGAAAGCACACATAATGGCATTTACAGATTTCCAGCTAATGTATAGAAACAGGAACTAATAACTGGCTCGCTCACTGCCCAAACAAACAAAAAAACCCAGGAGGTCGATCAGCCTCCAATGTTTTCCGACAGAAAACAGGACAGGGAACATCACCGGTAACCGACACAAGCGCCTACAAACCCCACCTGAGAGAGACGCACCTCCCCACTCCGGCACCTTCGCTCCGAGCAATCCAACACCCTTCAGCGCCCGAGCCCGAGCGGCGTGTCCCTGGCCGCCGCCCCGGGAGGCGGCTCGCACCTCCCTCCCCGTTACCTGCCGCCCTCCCAACACCGGGCACTTCCGGGTTCTCCAGCGCGTGTGCGCGCGCTCCTCCCGCGCCCGCCACCGCGGGAAGGACCGGGCGGGGGCACCTAGGCGAGGGCGGAAGTCGCCTTGGAAGCCGGCGGAGGTCACGTGCTCTGCCAGAAGCTGGAGGGCGGGGCTCGCTGAGGGCGGGGCGGGCGCTGAGGGGAAGGGGGCGGGGCCTCAGGGGGAGGGTCCTCGTGGGCGGTACCATCAACATCCTCGGGCGGGGGGGACGCCGGGCTGTGTGAGTGCTGGGGTTGCTCCACCTGGAGCGGGGGGGAGCAGCAGCGCGGGTCGAGTCGTCTTCGCAGCGGGAGGAGGCGGAAGGGGCGCAGGTCTCTTCTGGAATCCTCAGCGTAAGAAGGAGATGGAGCGGCTGGAACGGGTCCAGAAGAGGGCTTCAAGGATGATCCGAGGGCTGGAGCACTTCCCATGCGAGGACAGTTTGGGAGAGTTGGGATTATTCAGCCTGGAGAAGAGAAGGCTCCAAGGAGACCTTATAGAGACCTTCCAGTGTCTGAAGGGGCTACAAGGAAGATGGGGAGGGACTGTTCACAAAGGCTTGTGGTGATAGGACGAGGGGCAATGGGTATAAACTGGAGAGGAGCAGATTTAGACTAGACTTAAGGAGGAATTTCTTGACTATGAAAGTGGTGGGGTACTTGGCTTCTTGGTGACCCTGTAATCATCTATGATGCCCTTTGCTTGGCTTGTCCTGCAGCTGGAGCCAGGAGCTTTTCTACAGGAGCTGAAGTCTGTTCTTAATGTAATGTAATGAAAATGCCCTTATGATACTAATTAATACCAGACTATTCTATGACTCTGTGATTCTACGATTTCCTCCGGCAACCAACAATAAAACCCAAGGGAATGGCAAGGAAATGTGCCAGCGTAGGTTTAGGTTGGCTGTAGGAAAAGGTTCTTCGCTCAGAGAGTTCTGGAACACTGGAACAGCTCTCCAGGGAAGCAGTAAAGGCACCAAGCCTGACAAGATTCCAGAAGCATTTGGACAATGCCCTCAGGCACATGGTGCGAATGTTAGTGTCACCTGATGCAGGGATGGGAGTTGGACTCGGTGATGCTTGTGGGTTCCTTCCAACCCAGGACATTCCATGTTTCTATGAACTTCAGCTCCAAAATTTAATTCATGTATCAATGAACGACCATTTGGGGCAAAACTAGGCAATGGCAAACTGGTTGGCTCGTTTGAATGAGTTTAATAAAGATGGGTGTTTTCCATTTCTGCTTTTGAATGAAGTTCTGCCCATGTTCTGAATTTCACCACTTTGAACATGAGAAGGAAGTTACAAGAAAGTCCTTGGTACAAGAAAGTCACTTAGCTGCTTAAGTGTGTTCAGAGGGGAGCAGCGAAGCTGGTGAAGGGAGAACAAGTCTTATGAGGAGTGACTGAGGGAACTCAGGTTGTTCAGCCTGGAGAAGAGGAAGCTGGGGGGAGACCTTATCACTGTCTACAGTTACCTGAAAGGAGGTTGTAGTGACGTAAGTGCTGGTCTCTTCTCCCAAGTACCAAGTGATAGGATGAGAGGAAGTGGCCTCAAATTGCACCAGGGGAGATTTAGATCAGGTAATAGAAGAAATTTATTTACCACAAGAGTGGTGAAGTATTGGAACAGGCTCCCCGTGGAAGTGTTGGAGTTACCATTCCTGGAGATGTTCAGAACATGTGTGGACATGGTTCTTCATGACATGGTTTAGTAGACACGGTGATGTTGGGCTGACAGTTGGACTTGATGATTTTAGATGTCTTTTGCAACCTTAATGATCCCATTATTCTTCTCAGGAGTATTTTCTGCATGCCCAGTGCTATCCTCAACATTACTCATAGAGAAAAGTCCTCCCTGTCAGCCCTGAGTCATTTTGGGGTTGCTCCTGGCAGTGAACAAATACCCAGTGCCAACATTTGGAGAAGCGCGAGTTAATGGACGACTCACAGGTTGTCATGCAGATGATCTGGGAAAGAGCATGGGCCCATTTTTTTCATGGGGAAGTGCAGTAGGCAGTGCCCGTGGGGATGGCTTTGATGTAGGTAATGAATAACCTTTTACAGAGGCCTCTTGATTTGAATTTTAAAGGAAGGCCTGGAATATGCCTGTTGAGTTACATATTCCTCCTGGAACTTTGAAATCCTCTGTGTTTTGTCTGCAGAGTGTAGTTACATGGCTGAAAACAGAAAGGAAGCAGTATATGGCACATGGGGTGTGTTTGTGTCCAGTAAGGCCCAAACAGTGGGAACTCAGGTAGGAGCCTACCTCTCGTAGCAGGGCATGTGTTGAAACCTGACTTAGCTAATCAAAGTCTGAAGGCTCCAGCTCCTGATGGTTTACCGTCTACTCTTCCTCTGGTGTATACAAGCTGAACTAATCATTCATCAACCCTGATTTTAAATACACCATCGCCTCACTTGCTATGCCATCTTCACTCATGAATCACTGCCCATAAGACAGCATTCACCTCACAGAGTCAGTGTTCTGGACTCTTTCTTCTTGTGATGGTCACCACCCCCACAGCTCGTACCCGCATGTGGTGTTTGATGGTTCTTCAGAAACTGTGGTACAATAAGCTGTGGCTAAGGGGTGGTGGAAGGCAGGTGAGGGACAGAGACATTTTAACAGCGTCAGTGGTCTTTAATTAAAGATGTGCATCTGATTTGTAATCTCTCTAGTGCTAAGGTTCTTGAAGAGGTCTTATACACAACTGCTACATGTTTCTGTCCCAATGCTGGAGCTGTGGGAGTGGTAAATTTTACTGGTAAAACCTTTGGGGAGCCTGCACTGCAGGCCAGCTCAGTGAAATAATCTGTGTTAATGGAAATAACCTCATTTGTAAATGGCCTCCCTGTAGAGTTGGATTGACACAGGAGAGGGATGAGCCAACAGATAAGTGTAATGTCAAAACACTCCCAAAGCATGCATCAAAAGTCTTCATTTCAACAGAAGAACATTCCTCTGTTTCTTTGTCCGTTGCGTGATTACTTTTGAACGACACATCCAATCAACTCTGGAATGTTTTCTGAAAGTTTGGAATTGAAGAACAATGCCCTGTTTTGGTGAAAATCAGTAAGCCAGAAGAAGAGTAAGGGAGATGTGTAGTGCTCCTGGCAGCTGCTTGGCAGACCCAGCAGCTCAGAACAGCTCTGTAATTTTCCTAGCAGTTATTAGCATTTCATTATAACTACCTCCATCTCGGTTCCAGTTCAAGTATGTTGACGCCCTGAATTATTTATTTCTTACAAAAGGAAAAAAAAAAAACAACCCAAAAAGACAGGAGGAAGGGGTCATGTGGGAACCAGTCTTTGACAGGAAGGAAATGGATGGTATGAAATCTAAATATCTGGAGAGGGTTACAAGAGGTCCCTGACAACCAAAGGGATTAGAGCTGAGTACACCGGGAACCTGCCGGTGGCAGGCAGGTGGTGTGTAGTAATGAAATTGGGCATACTAAAGCAACAAGGGCATGTCTGCTAGAAATGTCAGCTGCCTGAGCTAATCTGATTTATTCCATATTTCAGCAACTCAGTGAAACGTTCAGGATAGATATAACCAAAAAGTGCAGATCTAGTGGTTACGCACATCCTGTTCATTCATACAACTTGAGTAATTCCAAATCCCTTTAAAGCTAGCAAAAATATATATCGTTCAGCCTAGAGACTGATAAAGTGTACACAAGATTGTATAACATTTGGCTAGAAGTGAAGAGGACAGGACTTCAAGGAAGTCCTCAGGAAATGCATCTACCTACAGAGGACGATGTGTTGATAAAAGAGACCACAGGTGTGTTTCTGGCTTTAGTGTTGTTGCTTCTATGGGTGATTTGCGTTTTCTGCTACTGAAGTGGGATCAGTGGATTGCAAAATGGAGAGCAAAAATAGAGTTTGTAAAAGTGAGAAAGATGAGGAAAGGTGGAAGAAAATCAAATGACTGTCCCACTAGCAGAGGCTGCTGTCAAGGGGAAAAACAAGGATATTAGACATCTATTTAGATTTTTTTAATGGTTGACTGAGGTTGTTTGCAGCAACTGAGAGAATCTGATGTTACTGGCAAGGAGGGTTATGAGACAACCTCTGAAACATTCCTTTTTTTTCACTGGTAAAAGGTTTCTGGTCCTCCAAACTTCTCCTTCACTATGTCCCTTAGCTAATATTGGGTATTTTAGCCAGGTTAACTTACTGGGCAAACTGCTGTTTGTATCTGTCCTGCTCTGATGCTTCCAAGTACAGCAAAATGGAAGCAGGCAGTCGGTCCCAGAAGTCCTTGGTCTATCCATGTGGAAAAAGACTTTGGTATTTTGTGCTTCTTTATAGCCTACTGAGATAATCTATAAACAACATGAAAGTGATAGCATGAAGGAGCTAATAACCCTAAATAAGCAACGCTAACAGAGCTATTTTAGAAACACCTGTGAGGAAATAAAAAATTACATGGGCTTCTTCCTCCTCGCTTGTAGATGGTAAAACTTGAACTGGTTAATTTGTAGTGCTTCTTGATGATTCCTTTTTCCTATTTTATATTATCTATAAATATATTTAAAATGTGCATAAAAATATATATTATGTAATACACGTAAAATATATTATAAAGATACTGAGTTTTGCCCTTTATTTTACTGTGAATTTCCTCAGTTCATGACTAAACTAAATACAATTATGCATCTTCTAATAAATCAACAATATGCATGTAGCATGGGGAATAAATAAGAGGAACTGGCAGAAGTTGCTAAGCCCTTGCTCCAGGGACCCTTTGCCCACCTCAACCTAGTACTTGGCTGCTGAGCAACCTGGTCTAGTGGAAGGTATCCCTGCCCATGGTTGAAACTGGATGATCTTGAAGATCCCTTCCAACCCAAACTCTTCTCTGACTCTATAAAAGCAAGCAATATAAATCCATCTGTTTTTCTATTAAAATTACATATCTTATTAGTGATGTCATGTATCTAACTATTGTATCATATCGTATCCAGCCACCAAAAAGAGGGAATAAAAAAATTGCTGTGCCATTTTTATGACTATGGAGTTATTTTCAAGTTCACCAAAATGAAATTTGAAAAAAACAAAACCAAATAAAAATAAATTTTAAAAACTCCCACCCATGTTTCCATTGTAATGTGCATGTTAGGTATAGTCTAGACTTAAAGGTTTGAACAAATGTGTGTTGTAAGCTTGCTTCATTCTTCTGTTCCCTAAATTGCTCCTGAAAATCATACTGGAAGAACTTTCAGCTGTAGGCTTGAGGTAGTAGTAATTTTTTTTCAAAAGTTAAGGAAAAGAAACTGAATTGTGGCAGCTTCAACACATAAAATCCAAGTTCAAAAAGAAAAGAAAAATAGATTTTTGTATCTATGATTATCAGCAAAAGTCTATTGAAGTAGTTAAGTCCACACTAAGTAAAATTGAAAAATATTAACTTAGTGAATTAAGGTCACTGTTCTGGAAGCAAGTAGCTTTTGATATACAATCCCAGCTCATTACTGCCTCATCTGGCTTTTTAGGAAATTGCTTTTTGCAATACTCAATCTCTGGTAAATGTATATCCCTATAGCAACTTGGGGACAGAATAGTCAAGAGTACCAGGAACAGGGCACAAATGCTTATGCAGATTCAAGTTTATGCAGATTCAGATACTAACCCAGGTCAAGGGCTTCAGCAGCTTCTCCCAGTCTTTCCTCTGTCAGTGTTCACTCTAAGTCAGTGAGGAAAACAGCCAACAAATCCCCTTCAGAAGGGTGTGCAATGAGCTTGAGCACAGTGAGTAGGGTTGGTTTGGAAAGGGTCTGGCCCAGACAGCAACAGTGCACTCAAACATACGAGTTTAACTAAAGTAACTGGGGTTGTAAAATGTAGACATCATGCATAAATTCTTTTTGTGTACATTCAGATTGCTTTGGGAATTATTAGACCTGCGATAAAGAGGCAGAATACATGCAGTACTTGAACTTTTATTCATACAGCAGAATGAATGAAAGACAATAGAGGAAACCTGAATGGTTCAGAGTGGAAATGTGCAAGCAATGCAGTTTTGGTCTTCTAGGCGTATAATTTGCAGGTAAGTCATGAGAGGCAAGTGAACCTATCTAAACCCCAAAGCCTAAAAGTGTTTTCAAGTTTTTATTAAATTGGTAGCAAAGGAGAGCAACTACCTGTCATGCAGGAGTGAAATGTTAGGGGATGTAAAGATATTTGACCTGTTCTGATATGTTTAAAGGCGTTACATGTCCTTTGGGTATATAGAGAGATCTTTAACTTCTACACCTAATTATGGGACACATCAAAATAAGCTAGCCAAGAAGATGCTATTTCTGGTTCCATTACATGAAATGTATGTTTGACAATTTTAGAATGTATTTGTAAAGAAACATGTAATTTATTATTGCCTCCAGGCATGAGGAGATTTATGCACTGAAAGTTTCACACAGGTTTTTGCTTGACTGTTGCTGTACTGTTCATGCAAAACATATGTATTTCTAATGACAACTTCTAGCATGCATTCTTTTAAAATAGCCCTGCTTTTCAAGAGTTAAAAGATCACTGCTTTCTGGTATTTGTGAATCTGTATTTACACAAAATTAGATATATTTTGTTATATGTATTTGTATTTATAAATAACTTTCAGTAAATATAAAATACCTAAATGTACTAAATACATTTTAAAATAAATATTTATAAATTACACTCTGCTATTATATTTTTTCCTAATTCTAAAAATGTTACATGTTATCAGAATATAAAAAGTAACTGACATGAAATGACTGAATGAAAATAGAAATGGCAAATTTCAGAAGTGGTTTTGCATGAATTATGCTCAAGTCCAGTTGCCTTTCTTAGTTATTGCAAAATGACACTAACAATCTGTGATGCCCTTTGCTTGGCTTGTCCTGCAGCTGGAGCCAGGAGCTTTTCTACAGGAGCTGAAGTCTGTTCTTAATGTAATGTAATGAAAATGTCTTTATATTTGATGTGCATATTGTAGAGTTGATATTAATGAATATCAGACATGTTGAACAGCTAGAAGAATGGCAAAACCAAGAAAGCATGTGTCAGCTCCACAGAGCCACCTTGGAACCTGGTTGGCAGCCACAGCTCCATGTGAATAAAACCTTTATTATTTCAGCACTGATGTCCTGGCCTTCTTGGACTTTATAGAGGAGTAAACATCTAACACTGGAATTGGTCTGTATAAATTGAAGTGTGAAAGAGACAAAGGACTAAACTGAGAAGTTGTAAAGCGTATAGTATAATTGGGATAGAGAGATCTTTCACGTGAAGGAGTCTTATTGTCATTTCCAGAACATTTTGTAATTTTTCAGCTCTTCATCCTATCGTACAATTGTTCACCATGAGGGTGGTGAGAGACTGGCACAGGTTGCCCAGGGAAGCTGTGGCTGCCCCCTCCTTGGAGGTGTTTAACGCTAGGTTGGATGGGGCTTTGAGCAGCCTAATTTGGTGGGAGGTGTCAGTGGATGGATCTGGATGATCTTAAAGATCCCTTTCAACCCAAACTATTATTTGATTCAATGAATTACAGGCCTCAGGAAGGCTTACTTTTTTCTCCTCTCAAAAAATTTACAGACATTAGTATTAAATAATTTTCTGACTTATTTTGTCATGAAATTGAATAGCTTTTCAACACCTCTTCAAAAATCAATGGCTATAAAAGCTCTGCAAGGATCTCATTCCTGATGGAATAACTGCTCAAGATTTCCTCTGCCTTTGAAAAATGAGATGTAGAGTCTGAGAAAAGTGTCTGCACACAGCAGGGGGGTTGGAGGAAGTGGCAGCCTGAAAAGATGGGCCATGAGTGACCATCCCTTGACACTAAAAGGGACACTGCACCAATGCTCAAAGTGGGAAGCCTAAAGAATCACTTGAATTTTAAACTGAGTAGAAGACAGAGTGGGTGAATACAACACAAAGGATGATGAAAAGACCTGTAAAAGGTGATTATGAGATAGATATACCATCTGTTCATCAGGTAGCACTTTTAGAATGTTTCATTTTGGTTAGAAGTTTTGAGATACTGTGGATTTGTTGGTGCTTTCAAGCAAGTTCTTATAGGCAGCCACTGTCAGTTACTTGCTTTCCTGGTTTTTTTTCCTTTTCATTCATGACAATTTCTGTCCACATTTTGGATTTAACATTGCTAAAAACATTAATCTAAACATGATATGAAAGTTAGAGAAAGTGTGAACTTTTCCATTCACTCTTAAGTTCACTAAGTAGGTAGTATTGTATATCTTGCATTATATTCCAAGGACTTACTCTTTTTCAGTCCATACGTTTACATATCACACTCATTAGCACTTGGTATTGATTTCCAGTGTGCCATACCCAACATGCACCGATGTAATTAAGGGAACTTCTTGTCATACTTCTTGTTATGCTTTTTATATCATCTGGCCACAATATAACAGTACTTTATGTACAGGTAAATATCATTCCTTCTTTCAAAAATGAATACTTATACCACCCAAGTTACCCTTTTTTTGAGTTTTAATTCAAATCATTGTTCTTGCTGCCATTTTAATTTCAGGATGTGCACTAATTTTTTTATCCATATAATCTAAAACCTGGAAGGATGGGAAGAGTGTTGACTCATCCCAGATTATTAATAGTAGCTGTAATTTAAGACACCATTTCATAAAGTTTCATGAAGTACCTAAGTGTTTATAGTGTATATATGATTTAAGTGAGGCATTATAATGTTTTATGAGTTACTGCAAAGAATTTTTTTTTTTTTGGGGGGGGGGTTATGGCTCTCGCTCTTTTCGGAATCTTTTTTCATACTGGAAATTCTTAAGGTCTATGTGAGAAATAAATTAAATATGACTGATCCAGTAGTAATTTACTTTTGTGACAGACTACAAAAATAAATCTTGCTCACATAAGGAGACTGGGTTTCCGACTGCTTGTTCAAGCTTTGCATAGATACCTCATGCCTAAGAACAAATATGTATGAGCCTATTAGATGGAAAAAACTCTCAAAATTTAATTCTTTGTTTGAGTTTCAAACCACATGAATCACCTGGTTTACAGGAATGTCTCTCATACCCTTACATCCAGATGTTTTGTCCTCACTTTTTTTCTTTTTTTTATTGTGTTTTCAAACACAATTAATTCTGTTAGTTCTGATCACAGATTACCTGGAAAAAGTGAACCAGTTTAGGCCATTTTGTCTTCATACCTCTGCTTTCTCTCATGTTTCACATTTTCTTCTTCAACAACAAATAAATGTGTGTGAAAAGGGAGGAGTAGTTATTTTTCATAGCAGACTGTATTTGCTTCTTTCAGACATGATACTAAGCAAGGATGAATACTTATTTTAGGGAAGTTGGACAAAAGAATTATCAAGATAACCTAAACCTTACTAATGGAAATGTTCTGAAAGTGGGGCAGCTGCTATTAGTTAGTGAAGATAAAGTTTATGTTCTCATCATCTTGTGTCTGAGGCATTGCAGCATCCTTTCCTAAAGCACTTGACAACTGCAAATCTACGCAATTTCTCTTCTCTACAAAGTACCAACCTCCTCTCTGCATCCCTCCATTAAGTAGTATGAATTTATCACAATGGATACAAAGGATTTGATTTGCAATGTTTTGCATTTCTTTCAAGCACATTACCCTTGCTCTTCCCCCTTTACTCTTGCACCAGATCCATTACTTACTTCTGTTCTAGCAGTGGTGCAAATCACCATTGCTTCACGAGTTTTTCACTCTGTGTACATTATCACCTTAGCAGTCTTTTATACATGGAGACTATATATTTTAAACATCTAAAAAGACTTTCACTATACTTAGTCATCTCCTTTCTTAACACTCACCATCACTAGAATGTCTGTCAAAATGACAACAGCTAGGAGCAAGGGAACTGATACCCTTCCTGTCTGGTGGATCACTGTCATGTCATGTCCTTGGGCTCCCCACCCATCAGTCATGTCTCCATGTTACCTGTTACCTTAGGATGTAATTAGGTGCAACATTTTTTCCTGTGGCAAAGCCAATGTACAAAACACATGCCAGTTGTTACATCTGCAGAAAGCAGAAAGCCAGGTGACATCTTTATGTTGTATGTTTTTCAGGCAGGGACCATCTTTTAGCTCTGGATTTGTACAGTGCCTTGTAAAATATTATTTTGATTCCAAACTCCAGCTTTTAGCTCTGCTGCAATGCAAATAATTTTGGTAACAAAGTCCTTTCAATGAAATCCAACCCATTACACTGGAGTCATGCAAATCCAGTCTGCATTACTTGGATGGCCTTTAAAACCACTTGAGTTAAAAGCAATGGGCATTGGCTCATGAAGAATTACATGGCTTCTAATCTCTTCCAGCTTAGAGACTTTCCAGCAGTAGACTATGTGAACTGGCAAGGTGTCTAAAAGCCTTCCTGTTCGGTGCAGTTCTCAGAATTGTATGGGAGATAAAGACTGGGATATAGTGACCACAGAGGAATACAGCCAAAAGAAACGTCATGTGTAAATATGACTGGGAAAGCAGGTGAACCCAAGTTTGAGTAGAGCAGGAGTTTAAACAAAAACTTCCTAGAAACTTCAGGGAGCTGGGAACACCTCCAGTAGGTCTGTCTTTGTCCAGATGCAACAAGAAATTAAGCACTTCTTTCCATACACTGAGATTTTAAAAAAAAAAAAAAGAAAAAGAAAAAAGAGAAAAAGAGAAGAAGAGAAAGAGAACAGTCAATAGGGTTGTAGCAGACATGGAGACCCTCATCATCTCTCTCTCCAGGAGCATGCTACCTTTTGTGCCTTTTCATAGGTGGTTAGCACTAAAACCACTAAAACATTGCCATCTCCAGCTGAGTGAGAAGCTAGGGCCATATCACAGTAGTTCTTTGCTTCTGAATCAGTGGTCAATCCACTCTAAGAAGACAAAAATACAGAATAAATATTGGTATTATTCTACATATCCTGGAGTATTGTTTCAATCTGTCAGCCGTACAGTCTGTGAGACAGTGCACTGGTTAACATTGTAAAGGCTCCTTTCAGAACCTGGAAGGTTAGGACACATATTATTTTAATGAAAGCATAGATTGTGGAGGCTACAACAAAATCCACAGGAAGATCCTAAATCCTCCAACACTTTGGACTTTTCAACAGCCTGGATTTGGATTGACCCTAATAATGTGTATACTTAGCGCTTAGAATCACATGTGTAAGTCCATAGAAAATACAGTTTACCAGCTGTGCAAGTATTTTTCTAATGACTCAGACTCTCTGCTTTTTTGTTATTGTATAAAAATGTGATGCTTTTACACTGAGCAGCATAAATTACATTGTTGCTTTTCTACCATAATAGAATGTAACCTTTTTCCCTTGTTATACATATTAGAAGGTTGGTATAGAGAGTTCTGCATATCCTTTGAGCCTCCTGGAGTTTGGTTGTTCATTATCTTTAGAGTGGCTTTCAGGCACTTCTACCATGATTAATTTCCTAATCATCAAAGATAAAATATTCCTGTTAGCTGTTTTCTCTCAGGTATGAGATACCTCTGCATTTGGGCATCTTTCTCTGGTTGAAGGGATATCTTCAATTCTTAAGTATTTTCTTGCTATGGCAAAAACAGTGTAGCTGTAACAGAACATAATTTTGTGGACAAACAAGTAAATTACCTTCAATGGTAATTTACATGTGTCTCCTATGAGATGAAACCTGGTCAAAAAAAATCCTGTATGCGAGGCAATTCCTCTTCAGGGAAGAGTGTGGATGAAAGAAAGATTTCTTTCCAAGTATGGAAGATAGCAATTTCCCTTCCTCACTATTAAGAGCTTTGCTGAGATAAATAGGATCAGGACATGACCGAGCCCTGCATGTAGTAGTTGTGGGCAGAACTAAGTCAAATATATTGCATTACAAATTATCAAACATTCATTTTTTGCAAGTTTTGCACAAAGTTTTCACCATGCAATCAATCATTAAAAGGTGTGTGGAAAGCACAGCAGATGCCTCAATTAAAAGCAAAGCAAAAGATTCCTCTGCATGACTTGTTCTTCACAGAGACAAAATTAAGATGGCAGTACACTAAAATAGAATATGGTGCCTCTTTCTGTGTAAGACACATACAACCTGTGATGTACTGAAAATGTCCTGATAGTTATGAAACAACCTCTCTTCAGTGGGACTTCTGTGCAAGGGAATCAGTTCACAGAAAGGCTGTAGGTCTTTATTTTATGCTCACTGAATTTTATGACTGAAGCATCTAAACTGACTTCACAGGTATCTAATACACAGAACACAATCTGTGTAAAGGCTGTTGACTTCCAAGCTGATATAATGTGTATTTCAAGAGACATTTACTCTAAGCTTTTGTTTATAATGTGCCACATATTGTGCTATAACAGTCCAGCAGGACTTCCACTATAATTTAAGTTTTCCTTAAGTTCAGCTCCCTGTTATGTACATCTGTCTCTCTTTCAGAATGTTAGAATAAACTATCGATTATTTTTCCTTACAAAGTAATTGCCACAGTTTCAAATGAAAGACAGAAACTGAATGTAGTTTCTTAAATTAGTAAAATTAATTATGTAGGTTTTGTTTTTCAAGAAGGTGCTACAAAAAGATTAATAACCAATGCAAAAATGTAAGCATATAAACATAATTTTGAAACTAGGAATGAAGTTAATTTATCTGCTATTTATTTATTGCTAAAGATTTTCTATAATTCTAGAGAATTATATTTGTAAAATGTTATTTGCTTAGATACAGCAATGCAAAAGCATTTATATTCTTTTAATTACTTGCACTTCTTTTTAATTTAAGTACCATGCACATGCTCGGAAACCTGATTTTCACTAGCAGCAAAGTATGAACATAATTAGTAATGGGACCTTCAATCATTCTCCCTCTCATGTTCCACTGTTTTCCCGTATTTCGGCACAGTTATGTGCCCTTTAAGCTATTTTTATCAAGTGTGACAACTTTGAACTTGTTCCAAGACCGTATTGCCTTAGATGTGACCTTCTGGTGTGGAAGCTAAACGTTCTCTGAAAATCTTGCATATAACATGTACTTCTCTATATTTACTCTTAATGCAATATCTTCAAAGAATACCAAAAAAGTCAGTGAAACATGAACTTTTTCTATAACAGCCTTAGAGCCTGATCCTTTATACATGACTTCAGTAGGATTTACACATGTGTAAGGGCTGCAGACCATGTGTGCAAATATGGACACATGTTGTATCATATTGAGGTTCAATAATGGGACTGGCCAGGAAACAAGGATTCGGTTTCATGAAAAAGTCTGAGGTTTTGGCATTTGGTTTCATTCTGATGCAGGGTGAAATCAAGTCTTTTTGGAGTGTTTTGAAAGAAAGACAGTCGAAGAAGGAGACAGACAGACAGACTCACCACTGGGAATAAGTAGTTACCTGTCATAGCGAATCCCCATTGCAGATACTGCTGCAAATCTTGACATCCACGATTTAAGCCTGGATGTGCCCTGGGCAAGATGAATTTCCTCACTATCACATTATTTGCTGTCTATAAGCAAGTGAAGCGCTTCCTCCTTATTTTGACTGAAATTCCATTCTGGTGTTGAAGTGAGCAACATCAGTCCTGTCTCAGCAGAACAGGCAGCACTGTTGGCTAAGAATTTTGCTGCTGGAGCATCATCGAGATAAATTGTATGCCAGGAGAGACCCATGTGGTATGTTTCATCACAAGGCAGGTGACAGGCCTTAGTGCTGTACTCTCCTACCTTGCAGGTCTCTCTGAACCTATGCCCAGTGATATTCCCTGAGCAGCCACAATCTACTCAGCAGGCACTCATGAATCAGAGTTTGGAAACCAATGATGTAAGCCAAAGGGCTGGGTGTGACCATTTTATACCTCTGTTTTTTATAATGTGCCACAGGAATTCTTGTCACTGAAGTTGTTTGTGTGTTCTGTCTGCAAAATATTTGGGTGAGATGTATGTCTGTAAAGTGCTGGCTCTTCTCTGGTTTACAAGGACCTGGGTATCCAAAGGAGCAAATATTATTTTTGATGAATGGTGTTTGGTTAGAAAAGAAATGCTGAATGTGTATGAACCCCATCAGCTCTGCTTTATTTCCTCTCAAATGGAAGTTAACTTTATTTGATTTGTTCCTTCGAGACAATACGGTGCTGATAAAAGATCTTTGAGATACGTACACATTTAGGCCATATCTGTATCACTGCAACAGCAATATCAGCAATTTTTTATAGTATACTTCAAGAATTCTGTGTCCTAAAAATAATGTCATAAAATTGTGCTGACTTTTTCTGCAGTGTTGTTGTATATAATGGCAGTAAAGCAATTCTTACACAAGCCACATTACCATCTGAATTGCACTATAAAAATTAACTTTTCCAGGTTAGATGGAAGCTCTAGCAAACATTAACTGATAATTTAATTTAACTTAATATATGTTTGAGTATTTATTTCATACAATAAAAACCCAAAAGAAACCTCTGCAACCTTGATTGCAATTCTTACAGACAAATGAAATATAGCTTTGCCTGTGGGTTGAAAAGGACTTGAAAATATCAGTTGATGCCTATTTTTTTCAGCTGTTTTATTGTCTGCAAGCACTGAACAGTGATAATGATAGGAAACAGTTAAAACCAGTAAAAACTTTCTAGAAGAGGAAATAGCAGTGGACTGATACTGCTTATTTTAAACTTTAACAATTACAAAATTGATGAACAGGAACACAGTCCAAATTTTCCCTGAGATTGTTTCCAATACAATTGTCTAAGTTTAATCTCTATGTTTGAAAAAACTCAGAGCCTATATTTAAAGTAAAAAATGTCACAGACTGTATTTAAAGTCCAAAAATGTTTGTTTCCTTCATCATTTGTTGGTAGCATGACCCAAGACAAGTTTCTGGTACATTTTGCCTAAGGGCCAAAGTAATAATTTCAATCTGAATGTAAAATACCATTCAGCAATCTGTCCTAGATCTTGACATAAGATTTGGCCAAGCAGACTTTTCTTCTGTTCTTTTTTTATTAAAACAGTATTTCAAAGGGTAATATTAAAAAAAAAAAGGCAGGCAATTGGAGCTGCCCTTTTCAAAGATCAGATGATGGTAATGGTAAGTTTTAACATTTATGTGGTAGCACCAAAGAGGCACAACCTAATCAAGTAGAGGCAGCTTAACAGATGATTTGAAGTGTAAATGCTGAAGTTCTGCTTTGGCGTGTCTGGTAAGTATTACAAGTATGGATTTTTCCCACTTTGTAGATGTGGAAGCAAATCACGAAGGCCAGAACTAGATTTAGACCAGGACTCTGTGTTACAGACAGGATTATAATTCAGGA
Organism: Piaya cayana; assembly: GCA_013389865.1. Lineage (NCBI taxonomy): Eukaryota > Metazoa > Chordata > Aves > Cuculiformes > Coccyzidae > Piaya > Piaya cayana. Next base: position 247,161 of record WAAB01017193.1, on the reverse strand, counting down.
ATAGCTATCAAATTTATCTCATTAACTCAAACTGCAAGGCATGCCTCTAGGTACCTGGCTGGCTGGTGACCATGCCAGAGGCCACCCAGCCCCAGCAAGCATAGCTATGAATGCAGCATTTTTCAGCTCTCTGAACTGACCTGCTGTGTTACCAATTGTGGATACTTGCTCATGTGGTTACCCTGTAACAGGCCACGGTCAAAGCCATGAACAACACTTTCTGCAGAAATTCATAGCCGGGGCTGTTTCACCAAGGATACATTTTTAGCATTGCATATCCTCACTGTTTGTACATTCAGATAAATTGAACCAGCGAGACTACCTGCAACAATGACCAGTTGGTCATCTATCAGATCTCCCCAGCATCCAGAGACCAGTAGCTCTGGTTGCTTTGCGTATTAGAGCTCAGCTGGGAATGGCTGTGTGAGGGAGCAGGAGCCACCTGTCCTTGAGGGGAAGAAAACAGGGACACTCACAGACACTCATATCATTAAAACAATAGAAATGCTATTTTATCATACAAATCCGTGAATGACCTTCATGGACTGTAAAACCTCTGTTTGAAAGACAGGTGTCAGTCTTCATGTGCTATGGGTCCGCCGAGGGTGGTATGAGCTGCCATGGTCTCCTAACCAGACAAAAGTAGGAGGAGAATAATTTAAAACTCTTTCTTCTAAAACGGTAGGGGAGCTAAGTTTGTCTTTATTTTGGTCTTGGTATGGAGAGGCAAATGCCAACCAGAAGAGGGAGCACATGTCAACTGGAAGTCTGTTCCCAGAGCTCTACTGACTCAACTGATTTTTCTACTAACAAATACAGCCATGTTGGCAAAAAAAAAAAACTTAAATCAGGGATTGCCTTCTGGAAATGGTCAAAGCTGATCAGAAAGGAACCGATACTTACAGACTCCACTGAACTTCCCTGGCAGAAGTATTTCCACGTTTAAATGTCGCTGGGTTTGAGAGAGAAATGTGTATCGTTGTGCTTTCACGTACATCACCTTCTTTCTGAAAGGATGTTGTAGAGAGGAGGGAGCTGGCCTCTTCTCCTAAGTGACAGGGGACAGGACAAAAGGGAATGGCCTCACGCTCCACCAGGGGAGGTTCAGCCTGGACATAAGAAAAAAAAAATTCACCAAAAGGTTCATTGGGCACTGGAACAGGCTGCCCAGGGAGGTGGTTGAGTCACCATCCCTGGAGGTGTTTAAAAGACAGGTGGATGAGGTGCTCAGGAACATGATTTAGTGGTTGACAGGAACAGTTGGACTTGATGGTTCTAGAGGTCTTTTCCAACCTAGTGTATTCTGTGATCACTAAGTCCATGAAAGCAATAGCAGGTTCCTTGCTGTGCCTCTCCTTTTTACAGGGATTGCTTATATCTGTAATATGAGTAATTTCTTTCTATAAAGAGGCCATGACAGTTAACTACTTTTTCTTTTGTTCTCTCATCCCTCTTTGGCCCCTTTTTATTACCTTTTTACAGTAGGGTTTTTTCCTTATTTCTCTTGCTGTTCCATTCTCCAGCTGTCCTTCTACCCTCACCTCCTTAGGCACCAGTGTACAAAGACAACGGGAAACTGCAGAGGTTGGGCTGGCTGTGACACCCTGCTCCTCCTTGGTGGCTCACCCTGCCCACAGAGCAAACATCAAGTGGTTCCAGCCACAGCTGGCTGCAGCTGGGTCTGTTGGCAGGAGCGCTCGGCTCTGGGAGAGGTGAGGTCTCGCTTCCCCACAGGGCTCTTCCTGACATCTTTTCCTGCTCCCTTTGACACTGGACCACAGCTCCCAATAGTTCCCTTGGTGTCAAGGCTGCCTCAGAGGGGATGCAGAAGGATAACTGAGAAGCACTGGTTGCTCCAGGAGGCACTTACCATAGTCCCTTCAAGTGTAGTGTTCATTTGGGGGATTTTCTTTTCCTCCTCTTTTTTCTTTTTTTTTCCCCCACCCTACCCTTATTTTATGTAGTTCCTCCTTTTCTTTTCTTCCCCTTGGCTTCTTATGCTCTTTCTCTGTCCCTACCAACCCTTGTTTTTTGTTCTTCTCTGTCACATTCTTTACCCTCCACTCCCTATTTTCTGTCATTCTTTTTATTCTTGTTTCATTTAGCTGCCCCCACCGTTTTCTGTCTTTTGCTTTCCTCTTATTTGCTCTTGCTGCTGCCTCTTTACCCCTAATCCCATCTCCAAAGCAGTATCTCACATCTTCATCCTACTAGAAAGTAGTTCTGTTTACAAACACATCTATTTCTCTTTTTCCTGCTGGTCATGTCACTTAATATCTCTCCTCTTCTTTACGAGAATAGGCTTTGATCAAAGTTGCAAAATTTTATTTTAAATGGCTAGAGTGAAACAAATGTTTGAGGAATTTTAACTCAACAACTTATTTTCTCATTAATATTTAATACATTTCCTTCTCCTCAAATAGTAATTGAATTATGCTATAGTATATTTCAGTTTTAACATCAATTAACATAGGAACAATAATTTTAGAATAATTTAAATTGCAAAGCTTATTTTCATTTGCAGTTTTCCTGATTGTATGTATAAGTTACATGTCTGCACATAGAAACTAAGAAGCTAGGTATAATTATTCATTATTTGCTTTTAAAAAAACTGTCCTATAATGAGACTTTTTGCAAATAATTGTTTCAAATAATTATTGCAAAGAATAATTTTGCAAATTATTATTTTTGGTTCATTATTGAACCAAAAGCAGAAAGCTTTTTCCCTTTGTGACAGTTTTATTTAACAGGACCATTAGGCTTTACATAGTATAGAGTAACTAATATTATTCCATTTTTTTTTTCTTTTTGAGCCACTGAGCCCTTGATCTTTTTAAACAGCACTAGGTCAAGTCAGCTATCTAAGGAATAGTTTGCTAGAGAAAACAAAAAAGCAATGGTGTCTGACAGTCTTCAAACGCACTTTGTACCTTGTTGTTTTAGTGTCAGCTATTGACAGATCTAGTTGGGGAAATTTCTAGTCCTATCAGCAACAACACTTCAATCTTCTATAGCACTTTTCACATCAGAGCACATTACAAATAACATTATCATCCCTCTGTTGATAGCACAGGGGGTTGCTGTAGGGATAACTTACAGGTTGCAGGTAAAAGGAAGATGTAACATGAAGAAATAAAATTCCAGCAGAAAACAAATGCGAAAATGTGTCTTTCAGTGGCATTTCACACCCAAAAAAATGTTACGTGAAGAACTTTTCAAACCTTGCTGAAATTCCCCATGTTTTGATCTGGCTCTAGGTATAGTTGTAAAAACAGTGAAATTAGGGTAACTTTTACTGACACTGTTTTGGATTAGTCAGACCTTTTCTTTCTTTTTTTTTTCTCTCCTTTTTTTCCCTTTTTCTTTTCTAAAATACAAGTTCAGTCTCTAAGGAAACATTCTCTCTCTACCACACAAGTGGTAAATAAAATCTACAAATAAATTCTACTGTTTTCCCAAACATATAGGATACAAAAAAATGTATTCATTAGTGTGAGATATAAAAATGTAGACTCACACTTTGGAAATCTATGGCTGTTCCTTTCACCCTTGTGCCAAAGGCAAACAAACATAATTCTCCCTGGCAGCTGGACGACATTCCAAACAGCCACCACATTAATTCACTCACCTCCATCAGCCTCTGCCTGCAACCTGCACAGCTTGCTGCCAGGAAGCCTGGCAATAAATTCCAACCTTAAATACTAAACAAGGTAGAAAATACCATACAATCCATTATTCCACAGAACCAAATGGGCTTACAAACAATCAAGGATACTGAGGAAAGGGCTTTTCCACTGCCTTTTGGAGTTTCTCCTGTTGCACTTGTGGAAGTTGGGAGTCATTCATAGAAAATGTAGATTAGCACTGGCAGTTGAGATCTGAGTTTGTTACACAAAATTTGAGCCATTTGTGACATCTATAGCTGATTGTTTGATTAAAGTAAGATATATATGTTAACAAACTGCAAACCTTTGACAACATCTGTGATTGTAAGGGATCTAGCCTGGAATTTCTGTGTGTTCTACCACTTCTGGAGAAGGGTGTTGTGGACACCACACTGCAGCTCTGAAATGTCTGTTAGTGCAAGGCTTTGTATTTTTTCTCCACTGAAATATATCTGAAAATAGAGGCAAGTATCAAATAAGAACTCTATCTGAGGTTATAAATTGTGTTTATTTATTTAAAACAAAATATAAATTTATTCATATATTTTGGTGTTTCAGATATATATGTGTATGTACAGATATGTCTATGCATATATGTTTGTGCACAAAGGTATTCCACTTTTCTCTCAGTCTTTAAATTCTTTTTATTTTAATTTCAAGATGAAAACCAAGAAAGAAAAGTAGTTCTGTTCTTGGAAGAAATAGAGTGCACCTCTCTTACCTAATAGCAACTCTAAAAAAAATGACCAGTGTCTCAGGTGACAGATAATTACTCATGAAGTTAAAGTATGGTGCATAATACAGACATCCCAGAGATTTTCCTGTATGGGCTATTTTGTAGCTTTTTTTCCTTTCAACTTTTTAAGGGAAGTTGTGTATTCTGAAATAAAACAAAAGCAGTATGTTAATTTTGTTTTCTCTGCGATGATTCTCAAAAGATCCTCTCAAAGCCTGGAGGAACACCTGACAATCTAAAAGATTTTGGACTTCTCAGGTTCCTATGTGTATGAAGATCTGGGCTGGAAAACTCAAGGGAACAGCTGTCAAAAAAGGTTATGACTGGTTTAGCTTAAGGTTGTTCTAAGCACACGAATAAGTCAGCCATTCTTTACATTCAGACCCTAGCCATAAGTGGAGCAAATGAGTTAGTGAAGGAATAAAATCATTCTCAGGAGTTTAACAGGCAGCTTGACTCTCAGAGAAGTTTTACTTTGTGTTGAGAGCAAAGTTGCTGACAATAATTTCATGCGAACTGCTTCCACCCTTGTTAGTTTTACTAATTTTGGACTAGTTAACTGCCTTTAGGGATGTCAATAAAGTTCCCTTTGATTAGTCTTCTCTCTTGACTTTATCTTTTTAGAGTTTTGCAAAGCTAATAAAGATACAGAAGTTCACACAGAAGAATTTATTTGGATTTCACCCAAACCTTTGATAAAATTGTGTTATGAGCTTCTGTATCAGCAAAAGTAGCTCATTTTTTAACAATAAAATAAGTATTTAAAACATGTTTTACACCTTGGAGAAGTGTTACAGTAAGGAGAACCTTGTACCGAGTAGATCTAGATTTCATTTTTCAGATTTGCTTTGAGTGAACACTCACTCCACATTACACCAATAACTTATTTCCGATACTTTTTTTGTGATGGTATGAACTCTACTTTTCTTGTCATTTGAAGTTGCACTAGGATCTCCACCTGTATGCTGTGTACTATATCAAATGGTTGTAGTTTCTGTAGAAAGAAAGAGCTAAAATGAGCTTTCTAATATAAATTTAATGTGATCTCTGTTTATTCCTACTTCCAAATTCTAATTGCACTATATTTCTGCCAGTGGATCCTTGCCTGGGATGTTTTTTTGTGCTGTAGGGTAGAAAACGTGCAAATGTCTCACTTCTTTTTTTTTTTTACAGCATAGTTGAAAACTTTTCCTGCATGAGTTTGATTTAGTTAACTCTTCATGGGGACTGATGATTTCCAGATACAAGCTTTTCTTCTTTATGATTTTCTTAATCCTGGAATGATTTAAACTGTTATACTGTGGACTTCCTACAGTATCAGCATAGGGTAAGGAGCTACAGGGTCAACAGGTCTTGTAATGGCTAACTAGACAAGGACTGAGTGCTGCAGTCCTTTCACATTTAAAACTTCTGTTGACCTCAACGAACCATAAAGAGATAGTCTGGTTTTAGCTGTCTTCATCTCAAAAAGGGATTCACTCGTCAAAGAAGACTGGAGACAAAATTCCTTCACTTTAGGAATGGCTAGGAGAAGTATGCCTTGATATGCAGTTGCAAGTCATTCAGTGTTTTAATTTCCTTCATACCAGCTGCTGGGCTTTAAGGGACTTTACTTTTAAGATATTTTAAAGTTATTTTCTTTTTTAAGAAATGAGACTATCCTGCTCTATTTTCCCTCTACCTTCTTAATGGAGATTTAAAAACTGAACTCCAGAATAAGAGCTGCTTTTGGTCTGCGGGGGATGGTGGTGTTCAGTCTTGAAAAGTCCCAAGATTTTATCTGGAGTTTCAATATTTGCTTCTTCCTTTATATCTGCCATTCTCGGACATGAGTGAACCCATGACCGTTTTAAGCTTCTTTTTCTTTAAATGTGTTTCTACCCCTCACAACTGTAACATCTGAAAATACAAACACAAATTTGACAAAAGGTTAAAAGTTTAAAAGTTCCACCTTATTTTTTCTGGAACATAAGATTTTTAAGCCAGTCTCATTATTTTTGAGGACTGTAGGATGCCAGTTTTGGGATTAGCAGAACTATACGTTTCAACAGGATTTTGAGACCAAGGGACTTAACCGAGCCTTATAGAAAAGCTGACAGGAAAAACAAATAAGATCAACAACAACAAAAAAAAAACCAAATCCAAAATCAAACAAACATTTTTTTAGTGTCTTTGTAATTTAGCTGTTCTTTAATGCTGACAAAGTTAAGATCCCTTTTTTTTTCCAATGACTTCCATGTCATATTTGCTGAGTTTACAGGTCAAAAAATCTGTTTTTTTCTAGCTGCCAACATCTATCTCCCACCTGAGACTTGAAAATAAAAAATATTCATTCTGCCTCATAGGTCATTGCTGGTAATAAAGATTCTGCAATAGGAAATTAGCTGACGATTTTGTTGATGATGTGCAAAACAGAATAAAAGCCAACTCAACCTCCCAGAGCTCCACGGCTCCACGGCACTAACAATAGTAAAAACAGGCTTTTGGTCAGAAAAGTAAGCAGCTCTAATTCCAGGGTATGCAAGGAACAGCTCTGTTGAATGAGTGTTTGCCTTAACGTAGCAACTTTGCTGACTGTAACTTTGCGTTAAGCCACCAGCGCTCAGGCCTGGGGCAGGGCTGTGTTCCAGCTGCAAGCAGCTGGCTCTGCTGGCCCACAGAGGTGCACCCCGGGCCCCCAGCACCGCAGCACTGGGTTCTGCTCGGCCAGAGGGAAAGTAAAAAAGAGAGCTACCAGGTTTTGGGTGGAAGGTCCTTCAAATGGAAATGCCAGTGGAGACAAGATGTACTCTGCTCAGTTGGAATTAGGCAGTGGAGCAAACAAGACTCAACTCTCCCAGGCGGCTGCATAACAACTGGGATTATCTCCATCATGAATGAGAGCTGGTATTTTTCTTTCTTCCTGTCCCTAATAAAGAAATTGCAATCACTTTAAGAGTGGTGTCTTCCTCGGCCCAGGACTATTTTTCTTAAACGGTCTGCACTTAAAACTTCATCTGTATCAAAGAATCCTCAGAGATTTTAAAACAGTTGTGGTTCTGTTTCTTATTCTTCTCCACAGGACAGGGAGAGCAAGGCATGAACCAGGACTACGAGTCTAGGTTTGTTCACAGTCTGTTCCTTGTGAAGAGCAACTACATGCATGAGCAGCTTGCAACCCCTTATAAGGCAAAAGTTTTGCCTAAGGCAAGGATTAGTTTAGTGAAAATGCATAAATAGCATGGGTTTGTCTGCAATGATACTTTCAGGTGTCTGACTCAGTATTACTACCAAGAAAATTAACTCATCAATGGAGAAATCACACACATATACAAATGAGGTATTTGTGAGGTCCATTTCATTTATCATGAACTGTCTCATTTGCCTCTTGCTCTTTATGCCATCTAGGTCTCTGAGACTAATTTGAAGGAGCCTGAAATATGTTAAGAGCTCGATAACCAAAAAATCAAATAGCCGGATAAAGATTTTCTCTAGTGTTCAGAGGTGCAACAAGCATAAAGTGGTATTTAGTGTTGCATCTGGGATAGATTCAGTGTGGGGAATAGTGCAGGAGAGAAGAGCTCTAGAGAGAGCAGAATGCAGAATTAAGGCATTATGAAACATTGAGCGGCTGTTTTGGTATCCTTGTAGAGGATTTTTAAATTACAAAATGTTCTCTATTAGGTTGTCTGATTCAACTCATGCAAAATCAGTAACTTGATTTTAGAATAGAGTGAAAAAATGTTCAGAATAAAATAATATTTAACATTCAGATGCAGAGTTCTTCAGGATGATACTGTTACCCCCAGCATTTTGGAGCCATTTTCATTGGTATACCCAGTAAAAAATCACAGGTGTCTGTCAATGAAAGAAAAAAAACATCATCAAGTTTGTTTTTACCCAAAATGTAGACAACCGTATCATTACTTTCTGGCATTTGCCAAATCCTTTTGGATGACTGGATAGAGATGCCTTGGAGTTGTGAATAGTTGTATTTCTAGTGTGAACCTACAGTAGCTCTTTTTTTTTTTTTTCCCCCCTGTGAATCTTGCTTGAGGAAAGCCTGCTCTGTGGATTTTATCTTCTCCTTCCTGGTAGGATTACTGAATATGGTTCTGTTCTCTGCTGGCTTGCAACATAATGAAGCTGCATGAAATGACATTACTGGCCACTGGAGAATTGCTGCAGAGATTAGCACATGTATTGCCCTCAAACATCTGCTGAACAAAGTCGGCTGAACCAGGAGGAGGCATCCTCATTGCACCAGACAAGAAGAGGCAGTGATGTAGTGGAGCACTCACTATCAAATAGGATGGGAAAGAGGAATCCTTCTCTGCTTTCAATAGAGAGAAAGAATAAGTTTGCTTCATTTCTGATATATTAATGGAAAGGAATGAAAAGACTAACTCTAGTGGATGTACATATCTACAGCCCTGAGCCGGGCAAAATTCCTTTGATATCAAATGACAAAACTGGGGATTTTGATCTAGTAAAGCTTCAGAATTTGGCCCATTAAAAAGGACCAGATTATCCTTCAGATTTCAATCAGCTTTTCCAAGCCAAATTCTTTTTCTTGTTTGCATTCATGTAAATCCATAGAGGAAGTAAGATGAAGTCATTAGTCCCCAGGTTACACCACTGTAAAATTTTGTTTTTCTAAATTCCATGACTCAGCTTTTAGGGACTCATTTTGTTATCATTTCAGCAAACATTCTGAATCCCAGGAAAGTTCATCACCTGGCAAACTTTTTTTTCTTTTTTGCTCCGAAGGAGTTTAATACTGAAAAGGAATCAAAAACCATTTAGGAGGTTTTACTTGGGACTACAAATACTGTGGAGGCACAAGTTTTGCCAAGTGGTTAGCTGCAGGCCAAATTCTGCAAATCCTAAAATCGCACGAATACTTCTTTCTACTGGAAAAAGACTCACAATTTAAAGGACTGCTCATGTGAATAAGGATCTGCAGGATTTGGCCTTTTCTGGCAATGCTGAAACCGTGGCTTTGCTCTATGTGGTTAACCTGCATTTTGTTTAAAGGGATCACGTCAGGAAAGTGGAAACAGATTTTTCTTAACTAAGTGCTTACAGTTGAATTTTAAAATGCTGCCCTTGTCAGAGGTTAAACTGTTCCCTGCCTTGCTCTTATAAGCATTTGAAACTATGTACATTAAATACTCTAAATAGGAAATACAAGGAATGAGGGCACAATCTAAGCACAAGAAAACGTAAAACAAAAGGGCAGTTTGGTTGTCCTTATTGAAATGTATTAAAAGTCCATCAAGCTGCTTGTGTTTAACCAACACAAAGTATGGTTTCACACCAAAAGAGCAGCTGTTCTGTGAATTAAAACATTTTGAAAGCCTTATTATCAATGGTGAGCAATAACACACACAAGCAAAGTCAGTGGCCATATGCACATGATTAAGCACTTACTAATACAGATAATGCAGCAAAACTAAGGTCAAAGGTATATAGAATAACTGGACAGGGTTCTGGTTAGAAATTAATCCAAGACGAGCCCAAAGACCTGAACGTCTCCAATAAAATGAATGGGAGTTTATATACCTAGCAGTTTATTTGAAGAAAATAAGCCCATAATTTCCATAGGATCCCTTTTTATCTTGTTGCAGGATAAAAAATCTTGCAGCTTAGACCTATCTCTATTGCTTACTTTCTCAAAGGTCTTAACTTGTTTTCTGCTTGGAGAGAGTTGGAACTTCTTCTATGAGGGTGTAGATGGAAATGTTTATATACACATCACTGAACCTATTGTGCCTCCTGCCCGCCCTCTCTCAATGTCAATATACTCTACATAACACGATGAGTAATGCAGCAGTGTAATTAGCCACAGAGATCTAACTGTGTGTCAATAAAAAGCCTAAGGAAAACAAAAATATGTCTTGCAGGAGGAGTGTCTGTCTAAACATTTGTTTCCAGCCTCACACATCTTACATAAAAGTATAACGTATCTCTTCCCTAACAATGCCTATAAAGAAATGAGCACTGGAAATCAGTAGATCTTTACTCTTTAAAAAAATTACTCACTGGCTTATTCTTCTCCTTTTCTTCTGCTTATTTTATTGTTTACACTTTCCTTTACCTTGCCCTACGGTTTCCTTTAATATCTACCCATCATTCTAGATTTCTTGTACAAATTTCCCTACTACTTCTCCCCTTTTCTCAATCCCACATCCCGTCTGCTGTTTTTCACTGATTTTTCAGTTTGCATGTCACTTCATTTAATCTGCCTAGCGAATTCTTATTCTATATTCTGCTTCCCTTTTTTGCTACATTTTGCAGCCTCTCTTGTGACTGTCCTTGCTTTTATTTATTCACCTCCACATCCTTCTTCTCCCTAGCTCTCTGATCCCCTTTTCTAGCTGGTGCTCCTCTTCAATGCACCTGCTACATTTCTATTCCACCTGTACTTTATTATATCCCACCTGTACTATATGGAAATATCTCAGGCAAGTCCAGGAGGAACAATTATCTTACCCTGTATCCCTGTAATACATGTGACAAGATTTAACTGCTTGAGGAATGTTAGAGAATTTCTTTTAGCATGGTAAAATCTATGAAACTTTTAAGAGACAGGAATCTTTTTTTGCTAAGTAAACGGGATGGTTTGAACGCTAGTCAGTAACCGTGATGCATAGGTACTGCTAGAAAAGGCTGCTTTTTGGAGGGGGCTTGTCACGGCAATGAGGAAAAGTTTTGTCCAAATTCATAAAAAAGACAAAATCATAAGAGTGGCAGCAACCAACAGGGACTGATTTTTTTCTGGCTCTGCAACACGTTTTACACCAAAAGAGCAATAACCCTCAAAGAGAAAGCCCTCACCCAGGAAAATTCTAACTTGGAAAATTCTAACTTACCAAAAGCAATTTTAAAAATTGGTTCTTTGTATTTCTTCGATGTCTTCACATTATTTCTTCCCTTTTCACTTATCTTTTTCTCTTTTAAGATATTTCCTCTTACAATGCGCAACAGCTGGTTTCCTCAGCTTTTCTCCTCTTCTTTTTGCATGCTGTCCCTCCCTGTCTCTCTAGATCCCTCCTAACACTCTTTTGCTTTCCTGAGTTTCTCAGTCTGAGTCTTTGTGTGCTCTCTTTGTATTCATCTTTCAGTTGGCCTGACCCAGTATCACAGCTTGGTCTTATGAGAAAGCTCATTTGACTTTTCAGAGGACAGTATTTATAGTATGCTTTTGTCACAGTTGGTTTTAGGCTTTTGTGCTTGCCCTCAGGCATGTCAGAGAAGAAACTAAAAACTAAGATAAGACCGGTTTCATGACAGAAGTGAGGTTCCCCAAATCAGTGCAAGGAAGCACAACTGTAACTGTCAATTCTTATGTGACTAATGACTGATGGGTAAATAGCACAATGCTACCAACCCTTCTCAGGGCTGGCTGAGCAGCACAGAGAGACTTACACATTCCTCAGAATCTGATTTTATCAGGACTTGGGGAAAAATATTTTACAGCTTTTCTCCAGGTAAACTCCTCTCCTCTTGCCCACCCAGCTAAGGACAATATGGAGATATGGCTTCCTACCTTAATGCTGGAACTGTTCTTTGCAGTTTACCTAACGTGCTAAAGGTCAGCAGAGCACTTGGCATTGCAGCTACAGCCCCACTCTACATACCCTGGGAAGGGAAAGCAGCACTCACGGAAATCATGGTTCAGTGTGCCTGGGCCTTTAGTTTATGTGACCAGCAAGTCAGAACCTCAGCACGTAGCACACACCAGCTGCTTGGTGAAGATACAGAGGAAGAGTTTCTAAGTGTACTTTGCCTACAGCCCTTCAGAATCATGTTTCTTGGCTTTTACAATGTTCCTCTTGCCAAAATCCCCTCAGCTCCCATGAGACTTTCCAGTGTTGATCACTGATGCACTTAAGAGCAAGATCTTGACTCAAATTTATCAAACCTATTTGTTGTCCTGTGCTTTCTCCATTCAGTGCCTCCACCACACAGCAGAACCATGTGATCCAATCCACAAATACTGCATTCAGCCCTCAAGCTGTTCTCAGACTCTCAACTCAACTTAGTACCAACTTAGCCTGCTCCTCAGCTTCATTAGGAAATTTTTACAAAAAGAAGGAGAAGAAGAACTATTCAGCTCTTAAGACTGTGTTTGGGCATCCTGGTGGGTAGGTGTTTGGTATGCATGAGGGTTTTGATTCTTCTGATCAAAACTGGGGATCTGGTTAAAACACGAGACAGCTCTCTTCTGGACAGGAGGACTAAGTTTGTTTCTGATGGAAATGGAGGTACAATGAAGCTGATGAGGAAAGTGATATGTAATGAGAGCCCAACTTAATATAGGGTTCCTATACTGAAATGTTGCTTGCCTAATTTCAGGAATCCCAAAATATTTCCAGGGCCACCAGTTTAGAGGTAACCTTAGCTCATCCTACCAGCCAGGGAAGACGTCAATGCCCATCAGCAAGCGATGTTGAAAGAGTGCACCTTACTAGCGCCTCAGGAACCTCAGAGCTTTTTTGTGTCTTACAAATGAAGCAGGAGTAGGAAGTAGGATGGACTTGGACAGCAACTCTAAGACCCAGTGCTTGTCTTACAACCAGTTATGTCCAGTCTTTGGACTAAACCATCAATTAAATGGTTGTATCATTTCAGAATGAAATACCAGCCATCTTCTAAGCATCTAGTTATTATTTTTATAAAATGATGTCACACCCCTTCTACAGTCACCTAATTTCTCTTATGGTAAGCAGTTTCCAGTCTGGTTTACCTGTATGCCAGTTATGCCACAGAACAGACTTTTGTCCAATGGGTTTCTTTAAGAGTTTGATGCTGCTTTGGTTGAAACCTGCATAGTAGCAACTTCCTTCTGTATTATGTGTGTGAAAAAGCAGATACACACCATGTCCCCAAAGTCTGAACTCACAGAAAGCCCCCTGACATTGTTTAGTCTCATGTGTTGAATAACAACCAGGAGCTTAGGACATGTCTACTTGGCCAGTGAAGAAACTTCTGCCTGAGCTGGCGTGGGTTGATAAGCAGTAGAAATAAGCCTGAACGAACAAGTTCTACCTTACGCCATCCTGCTGCCAGACCCTGTCTAGCTCATTTGCATGGCAGTGATCTGTGCCGTGCCAGCTTGCTGACGTGGCTCACTACGAGCTCAGTGATCACTGCTGGGTTCAATGTGGAGACAATGCTAACAAGTACCTGACTCCCAGGGAGTGGTGGTGGGCAGGAGGAGGAGATGCAGAAGAGAGAAGGAAGGCTGACTGCTGTCTGCCTTTTCCCATAACATTCTCATTTTATTTACTCATCATTTTATTTACATATATATTTATTACTTATGTTTATTCTTTTCCATGCTATTTTCTTTCCTTTCTCTTATTCTATTATGAGAAGAATCTATTGACATTCCTTCCAAGACTCTTGAAAACGTGGGAAACCCCTGGTGCATCTACTGGAGAAAGATGCTATACTAAGAAAACGACTTTAACGTGTTGCTGTCATCGCATCTATCATGGAACATATCTCACACCTTTAAATGTAAAGACTATAACCAATGGGAAAACATATAACATGACACTATTGAAACCAGATTGTGCTGGAAACAGATATGTCCCATAGTTTTGTGTCAAGGTGGCCATTACTAACAGGGTAAAAATATGCACCGGGAAGTTTGTCTAGTGATAAAAGTCACGTGTCCTTGTTAAAGGGCAGAAAGTAATAAACAACTTTTAACAAAAGCTTCTAACACAGCAAAATTAGACTACTTCTGCATACACCAAATTAATTTTTAGCGAGAGCAGTCCTGCAGCATGAAAACAGAAAGTGAGGAGCAAATAGTACTCTGACAGATAGAAAATCCAGCTACACGCCATTTTTAACCAGGGATAAAAAAAAGCAAGCCTCTGCCCAGTGCACGTGTGAAGTGGATCATTTTCCTTTTTTTAATTATTTTTTATTTTTTATACAGCTGGGTTCAAGGCAGAGGGTTGGAAAACATCTGAAAACAAACTGTAAGGAAAAGACTTACAAGTGCTTGTGCCTAGCTTTCTGATAGGGTAGCCAGACATTCGCTTGTCTCTCCAAAATATTGGAGTTATCAAGATGAATCAGGTACAGAAGATACTCTATGTAAGGGCAGCTGGATGACTGAAAATAGAAACTCTTGAGAATAAGGCAGAGCCATTTTTGGAAGAGAAGGTTGTATCTGCAGAGCCAGAGGCAAAACAATCTGTCCAAACACTATCAAGGATATCCAGGAACCTGGTTAGCAGATGTGAGACATGGAGAAACGTGGTCCAAACAGCAAAAGAGAATACGAAAAGCTGCAGCATCCCTAGCAGCCCATGGAGCATAGGAGGAATGGAGCTTTTGAGAAAATTCACCACAAGAAGTTACAATTTTGAGACAGAAGTTACTTACACAGTTAAGTACTCAAACATCTCTTGAAAATGCAATGTTAAAGCACTGTCACAGCTGAGTGTAAACTTAGTCCATATTTCTTTGTTTTCATGCTTCGTATTGTGAATTGAGACTGTTTTCTAAGTGAGAGGCAGTAACTTAGCCTAAGAGTGTGTTAACTTGGTTGGCTGCAATCACCTGAACAGCGTGAGACAGTGTCTCTGCAAAAAGCAAAAGAAATGTACAGCCAGTCATTTCAGAATAAAGAAATACGTGTACCAAGAGCCTGAATAGCACCCTGAGGCCACACACAATGTTGTCTGCAGATTTCTGCATTTATAACTCCAATCTCTCCATCACCACTGGTGGTGAGAAGATGAGGAAGAATGGTGTGTAAGAAAAGATGAGAACTTGCTACCACCAAAAATCTAATTAATTTCTAACTAGGAGAACTTGTTGTAACCTGGGGTCTCTTAAGGAAAAAAACTCAAGGCATTGAAGAAGTAAATTCTTGTTGATGTAAAGCAGCAATGGGTAAGCATTTGCTTCTGAGACATCATTACAACACTGGGACTTTGCCATTGCTATGAGGGGTAGTGAAATCTGCCTTGATGGAGATATGATCAGCAGTACATTAAGAAACCACAGTCACTGGAAGGACTGAGTGTGAGACAGCCTTTTGGCACTGTCATAAGACAAACACTCATTAAACTCCTACAGGGCATATCCAAGACCCTATGATGCAGCACAGTGTGAAGCAACACCTCTCCAAGCCCTGAGGAAAATATCTTGGATCCCACAACAGAGTTAAGAAAAGAGAAAGAGAGGTATGAGTGTGTTAAAATATATATGATGCTAATGACTTTAAGACTTCAAGGGTATGTAACAGGATGCTAGGCACATAAATTAGCCATGGTATTTGCACTTAATTTTGATATCTTAAATAAATGCAATAAATGGGACATCAGTATAAATATATTCCCTATGGGGACATTGTCACAGGGCAATTTACTGTATAAAGCCTGTTCATCCTTACCCTCTACTGTTGGCTGATGTCAATAATATTTATGAGCTGAAAGTCCTCCTATTATGCCACAGGAAATACAGTGCTGGCATCAGCATCGATACCTACATTAGCTTTAATCTATGCAGTCCATGCAACAACAGCAACTATGCACAGGAATAAGGTTTAGCCCAAGTTTCACAAATCTCCTGCGGGTCAGTGTCTGGTTTACCTAGGTGCCTGTGCGAGTCACAAATTACCGATGACATTATCTGAAGTGGTGTGAGGATGCTTACTTATGCTCCAAAGTGACTTTGAGGAGACACTTGGTCAGAGAGTACAGCATGCAAGACTGAAGGAATTCTGTCAGCCTATTGAATTGTCTTGACTCTTTCTGCCCTTGCTTGAGAACTGAATGATCCCAGACATTCGCTGTCATGTGGATTTGGAGAATTTGCCTCCAGGCACCCCGTTGCCTCCCCATGTTCTCCTTACAGTCTCCTGGGACTGGTGGTGCCTAGGAAAGGGATGCCAAAGGACATCCATGCTCCTGGCTCAGCTGGGCTGCTCTGTGGAAATGTGGGGAACAAGGTCTTCTGTCACTGGGTGGCTGGGTGGAGCCACTGCTTTCTCTCTCCTCTTCCATTCTCCAGTTGATTTGCTGTGAAGTGGGGCACCTGAAGATCAAGCCTTTTGCTTCACTAAGCATTATAAATCTGTTGCACACAACCACATGCAAAAATACACATGAGAAACTCAGGCAGTGAGGACTATTCTTTCCTGCACACATATCCAGCTATGTTTGGTCTGCATATAATTTAGTTCTAAATAAGGAAGTTAAAAATCTCTTCTGAGAGTTTTTTTGTACTTCTAAGTTACTCATAACGTTTAAAAATTTGACTTAAACTCTGAGGGTTGGGGGCCAGTAACCTGCTGAATGTAACCTCTCGGTGGGCACTGTGACCAAAAGGGATCCTAAGAGCAGCTACAAAGACTGAGGAGGATGATGGAATTGTTACACTTAGCATTGGTAGGACTCCTGATGGACTACAGTCCATTCCTGATGTTTACAGTCCATAGAGGATGCTGGCAGATTACACAGACTATAGAGAAGAGCCATGGGACTCATTCAAGAATCCAAACCCATGTTTTTGTAGCAATACGCTTCAAGAATTTACTCCATTATTTTAAGAAAGAAGAGGCTAAGAGATGAAATGATCACAGACCATAAGTATCTATGGCAGGGATATGACTTTGCAAAATGAGAGTTAGTCTAACAGACAAAGGCATAATAAGATTTCATTGCTGAAAGCTGAATCACAAATTGAAAATAAAAATAAGACAAAAATGTGAGGGCAAGAATAGTTGTTCCTTGAAACAACTCACTAAATGTTGCTGTGGGCTCTCCATCACTGGAAATATTTTAATTGAGATTGGCTGCTTCTCTAAACTGTGCTCCAGTTCAAACAGGAATTAATTCAGAGAAGTCCCATTGCTTGTATTATAAAAGAGGCCAAGCCACATGATCACAGTGGTCCCTTCTGACTTCAAAATTTATGAGCTCTGATATAATCAGACCTTAGCACAATATAGCCATAGGGAAAAACACTTCCTATTCACCACAGATTATTCTGAGAAATGTTAACATCTTCTCATTATTTCATCAGGATAAATCAGGCATTACAGTTTATGGCTGTATTAAGCTGGTAAAACACAACTGTAGTTTCGTGTGTCTTTAACTCATTACCTTAAAAAACCTCAAAACGTTTACCCAACTCATCCTGACTACTAAGCATAAAAAGCATTTAAATGTTGAGAACAATGAGTTCAGGCTCCAATACCACTGAGTTGCCCTTCAGTAAGAACACACAAAATGTATCCTAATAAATGAGCAACCCTAAAGTAAACCCTGCATCACTATCACCTGGATGTAACTACACCTAATGTCCCCTTGATCTTTGCACAGAACTCTCATTGCGTACACAGTGAGAGCAGTAAATGGCTCCAAGGAGGTAGATACTGTTTCACAAAAAGGTTTAAGACAAACACAGACAGCAGAGAAGTGCTGATTTAGTAACAGAATATTTTATGGCAAAGAAGGTCACAATTTGTCAGCATTAAAGGTTTTATTTTGGTTAGTTGACAAGTGCGAATAAATGCTGTACAGAACAGGTAGTCAAGGGCCAGCAATATTTTTCTTTTGAAAATGTTATCTCCACTTAGATCTTCTTCAGTAGAATATCATCAGTCAATCATAAAGCTGGCTGTTCCAGCCAAATATTTTTACCATTACACAATCCTGTGTGAATACTGGGTTCACACAGTGGACGCATATTCTTGCAAACCCTGAAGAAGACAGAGTTTTCTAATCCAAAAAGAGCCCATTTCCCTTTTGTAGATTAGGAAATTAATCTTTTCAGAATGTGGCTTTAAAAAAAAAAGCTAAATTCCTATTCCAGATAGATTGGTTTAACTAAATTTACAGAGTCAGACTTTTCGTTCTTAGGCAGCTTCTCTCCAGCATATTTTTTGTGCACAATCAAGGTGGTATCTTGCGACCAGATTCACAGAACACATCTTTGTAACTAATGTACGGGTTTTTAGAAATAAGATAGCTAAGAACAAGCAATGGACTTAACAGTGACTGCAAGCAGAAAAATAAAAAGAGATTTTTTTGGAATGCCACAGTCAATTGTGTCACATTAGCCACTGATTCACAGCACCTACATTTACCTGAATTGTCCAGATCAGAATGTTCCTTATTTGTCTGAGGTTCAGGAGGAATTAGCATCTCTTTCAAAATTCTGTTTTTCACAATCACAACAAAAGACATTTCAAAAGAGCTACGCAGTCTCATCAATTACCCTTTTCTCAGAGCAAGATTGTATTTTAAATGATGGTAAGTAAATGTCAAACAACATTGCCACAAAACACTTGCATGCATATCATCAGCAATACATGTCATTAAAAAGCAATTGGATTGACTTAATCAGCCAACAAGCAACAACTTGTGGATGAAGTTTAAGTATGCTACTGAACAACCAGAAGGCCTCAAGAGTTATAATATATTCTTTGGGTTTGCTGGTTTTTTTAATCGTCCTGACTGCATCTCTACAGTCACATCCTCCAAATCTTGTCCTTCTGGCTTCCTTTGACAGCTTGCCACCGCCTTGTCCTTTAGACATGTCCCTTGCACTCCTGTAATTTCTCTTCTGTATTATGTCTTTTTCATTAGACTTGATTACTTTTCCCTCTCACTGAATATTTGCCTAATTTAGACTACCTGAATTCAGCATAAAACCACTGAAATCAAAGTCAACATTTTATCCCATTCTTCAGAGAACATAAATGTCATTACTTGAGTTGCACTTTCTTCTTTTTCATTCCTAAAATGGTCCTTATAAAAAGTATATGTACAGTAAATGTGTTACTGGTAGACATCATGTAATAATTTGAGCACAAAAAAGATTAGATTAATGCTTTTGATATGGGCATTGCCTTTTGGTAAATGATTTGTCTCTGTGGTATAGCTTTTACTGCCAAAAATACATGGACTGACGCGTATACACCAACAACAAACAATCACCCTGTTGTGCATGAACCAGAGGAAAAAAATCTATTGGCTGAGAAAAGTAATGAAAGACCATTTATTTCAATCCAAAGGAAGAATTAGCACAGCAACCTAAATGAAAAGAAAACCCCTGAAAAGAGCATTGCATCTTCGAGAAGATGAAAGTGGGGTGTCAGCAATATCTTATGATTTATAATAGCCTGCAGTTGCAGGCTGTGATGTGTCAATGTGATGTGTTTTCCTAATAAGAGGAATAAGTGCTCCGAGTTGATCCTTAAATAAATGTATAAAGTGCTGAAAAGCACGAGCAGAGAGTATGTCTTTAGAAGTGTAAATACAGATATGAAATGACTGCTCTTGAGTGCAAGAGGCTGGGTGATAGAACAATGAGAATGAAAGAATATAGTGTTCCTTAAAGAGTTTACTGTTTAGTGAGGAGAAAATGAATGTACTGTCTTCAGTGCTACACACCCTCTTTCTTTCTTCCTTTTATCATTGTGCCAAAATTGTTTGCTTTTGAAAAATAATGAAGTTTTTAAAAAAATAACAAGCCTCCTTATATGTTGCTGCATTTCTTCAAAGTACTTAGCAAACATTGCCAAGTCTTCCTAACAACAGGGCTCTAAAATATTGCTGTGAGATAGGGAAAATGAACCCTGGAGATGAAATTACTCAGCTGAGGTCCCACATTTAAAGCTTCCAAGTGACACTGTTGCTCAAATAATGATTATATTAATAAACAATGTTGTTGAATAGCTGATAATGGAATCAAAGGCGGAACACAGGATTTCCTGCTTCTTCTTTTAATGTTGCAGAACACACAGCCTGCATGTAGAAATCCATTTAATAGCACTCTTCTTCAGTAGATTCTTACTTTGCTGTATGAGTCTCTTTCCAATGAGTAATCAATTCCTGAGCTATCAGTTTAATAAGTTACACATTACACCTCACTAGAACATTTTATCAAATGAGATCTATGATCCATTTTAAACACCTTACGGGCCTGGAGTTTGTTGGGAATCCAGTGTGACCTGGAGTGATCCAAACGCTGCTGACTCCAGCAAATGAACACGATGGTCTCCACAGCTTTCTGACTAAGACAATGTGTATTAGAAAAATGGGTTCCACAATGGAAAAGCCAAAATGAAATAATTAAGGCTGCTCATTCACTTAGATTATGCCTCATACTAATATGAAGGTTCCTTTTATGATCAAACTGAAGCAAGCTTAAAGGACAATGTGAGTCCATTTTGCAGTAACTGCCTATGCTTTACTTTTTCCTTAAGGAAAGCTTTTAACCTATGAGTAACTTGCAGGAAAAATACATTTACAACACTCTCACTCTCACCCAAATACATAAAGTTCAGGCTTGCCCTGGTATGTCAGTAAGAGGCAAAACCAGACAGTTTGTAAGAATAACTCAGAATAGGAAAAGTACTATAGAACACTGACAGAGAACAACAGAACGCTTAGAGCTATGTGTTCCATAGTGTGGGATAGTATAGTTTTCTGAAAATATGTTCCTCACCTGGGTCATCCTCATATAATCTCTTCTACAATTGCATCTGAAAGATGTCAGAAAGTTTTTTCCAAGAAAACTGATTATTTGTGGGAATGCTTGATAAGAACACTTTTACATGTGACTGTTCTGCACCTTTGATGACTTTACAGAAAAATTGAGCACTGCTGGGCATATAGTTTATAGAGAGCTTTGTCTTTGTGCTAACTCACTGAAATACCAAATCCAGCATTCTGGATTTGGAACACTCCCATGAGGACTTTGTGACCATAAACCAATAAACGGATTACATTGATTCACATGTTTTTTTCCCATCTGTGACAGATAATGTGGTGCCACAACTAAGGTAAAACAGGATGGTCAAAATGCAGTTTCTTTCATGCCTTACATTTGGTCAAGAAGCAATAGGATAGATGCCAGGACTTTCAAAATCTTGAATCGAATGCAGAGGCTGAACCCCAGAGGTTTAAATAAGGACACTGACATTTTTGAATATCTGGATGGGGACATCATTGTCAGAGACCAGGACTACTCACAGCCCAGCTGCAAATGAGTAAAAATTGCACTGAAAGCAATCAGCTTGGGAGTATGAGGCAAGAACTCCAACAGTTTTCTTTTCTCTTCCCCACGCCAGCAATAAAAAACCCACAGAAGAGAAAAAGCTCCTTTTATTTTGCATTTTAGATGTAAAAAAAAAAAAGTTATCTCATTATTATGATATGCCTGATGTATCATATCTCAAATAACACAAGAATTCTTATAAAACTCAGTAATCAGTGGACTCAGTTGTTTATAATATGCCAACAATATAGGCAGGAGGAATTTATAATCACATTTTCATGGGGAGTAAGCCAAAATCCCTTCTGCAACTCAAATGACCTGCTTCACTTTTTCATTCTGGACCGGTTTGAAATGCAAAGAGAAAGGACAACATGGCAGATAAATTTCCCTTGTGGCATTTTCCCCATAGAGGTGACACAAACAGAAGTCAGAACATTAGCTGTTATGTCCAATGTGTAGCCTATAGTTACTACACTGGTGGATAGTTACAATAGTGCAAGTACAAAATCTCTACAGAAAAAAATACCAAAAAATTACTTCACTGGCTACATTTTCTATTTTTCTTGTCAATTCTACACTTTTTTAACCTCCTTTCAAAATACTCTTTTCTTTCTCAGTGTATCTCTCCAGTAGATTTTGGGTTTGTTTTTTCTTTCCTGCCTCTTTTAGACTCCCTCAACAATGGAAATTAAATGGGGATGACTGAATTGATTAAAGCACAATAGAAATAGAGTTCCAGTGCCTGGAATTTAAAGACAGACTTTCCCTGACTGATGTGTGCTAGTCCTAGCTGTTTTGAGATGGTATTTTTAAATAATTTCTCAGACAATTATTCTTCAAATGAAATGGTTCCTCTCTCAGTAGGAAAAGAGACAATACCTTCCTCATTTTCTTGCTGTTGACCATCAGCTGCTTTTTCTTCACTGTTTCCCTCCTTCCCTTCTCCACCCACTCCCATCTCTAGTCTGAAGTTTCTTTTAGATGAGAAGTCAGCTAGAAACATGCTTGAACATCCCAGAATGCAATCCTTGTCCATTTAAGGGTTCTGGTTTGTCTACACTGAGATTTATAACTTGGTAGCATTGCAAAAACACATCTTCTCTCTTCTTACTCTCAGACAGGGTCATTTTTCTATGCAGGCTGCCGGGGGCTTGCAGGGAGAAGAAAGCAGCCTCCCTGGAGCCAAGCTGGACATTTTGTCAGGGGAGTAGGGGTAGAGAGGATGTCCCTTTGACATGAGCTGACTGGCATGGTGAGGTAGAGGAGCACAGGAGATGGTGGCAGGAGAAGCTTTTTGTCAAGTTGCAGCAAGCTAGCTAAGGAAATGTGAAAGACAGAGCGGTGACCCAGATACTTGCAACTCAGAGGGCGTTTTGGGGGTCCTCTATCCTGGTCTCCTGATGTCTTCCTGATCTGCTTGTAAGCCCTCGGCCCTTGCAGTTCTGTCCTCTTTTGCCTCTGCTCCTCACCATTATTTTTTCCATTAGCCTTTCTCTTCTGGGAAGGTCTTGACGCTTTAATTTGGTCATTAATGCCCCAGTCTGCCTTGAGTGGAGACTAATGAAAGTTTCCTTTCTCTTCCATTCTTTTCTGCTCAGAAGGAAGGGAGAAAGTTGATATCCTGAGAAGGGAGGGCATTCAAACACCAACCAGACCAAAGCACACCTATAATTTCATCCTGCAAATGTGGCTTGTAATAGTGAAAATTAGTATGCTGCCCATTCCCAAGTCCTGTGGACATAGACCAGCCTAGGAACACACTGGAGAAGGTTCTCTTCACCTGGAAACATATCATGGATTCCTATTGACAATGATTCTTCTCACAAAGTCCAAACTGCATGTTGGTTCAACATCCATGTTTCTGCCATTACTTTAAAAGCCAAGATCTCAGCTTGAAGTGGTGCAAAACAGCCATTTCTTTTCCTTGTATTTAGGGCAAAGCAACCCTTCCTGCACTTGGGCAGAGGCGCTTGTCTTTGGTGATGAAGTTGAGAGATTTGTGCTTGAAACATTCTTGGTAATACAGTTTCAAGATGCTTGGCACAGCTGAACTCCTGCGAAAGAATCTGATGCAAGAAAACAGATGAAAGCTGCTACGTGATTCAAGGGAATTGCAGAGATTGGATTGAGGACAGGATTTGGCCTCTACCACTGAACGTTCATGAGGCCAAACATGATATGGAAACTGTTTCAGTAAAATACACTCCACAGAATCCACATGCCAGGGAGCCTGAACAGCTTCATTTATCACTGTTCCACTGCTGGTGCTTGTCTTTACACAGGGTTATAACTTTTTCTGTTAGATCTTGCGTCTGACTTGCAGTCCTTATTGATTTCTAAGGATGCAGAAAGATGTTTATAACTAAATCTGTGTATGATTCCTTTTTAAAAAGAGCATGTAGCTGCATACTTCAAATCCTTCTCTCCCAGAACATAAGAGTTTGGATGTTGCCCTGAAGCCAATGAGAGTAAATGGAAAATTAATTATCAAAGATGGGTGGAGTGAAGAGGAATACTAAACATTAAAAATACTGTCTTTAGTATAGAAGATTACCTGTGGCAGTACCCTATCTTCACAAATAAGGAGAGAACTATGGAAAACTTGAGACTCTCTGATACCACAGGACAAAATTAGTTGAGGATGTAGCTGGTTTTTCACCCTCTGTCTCCATTTATCTTAGCATTCCCACAATGCTTCTTTGAAGTAGCACAAATGCCACTGGCTAGAAGAGCTTTCCACCATATTTTTCTCACAAATTTGTTGAAAGCTATTAAAAAAAAAAGATTTCACACATTTAGGCATATTTTCATATGGAAATCTTTAGCACATGGAACGAAGAGAACTCTTTGGTCTCATATCCAATATTTATCCTAGTTACACACTTTTAAAGAGATGATACAGATTTGTGCTACTAAACAAAGAACACATTAGTATTGCAAGCAGTTATTTTCCACCCAGCTAAGCTTTCTTTGGAATGTAGCTGTCAATTTTTCCTTTTTCAGACCCTGAAGGAAGTATCCACATTTATTCAAAATAACTAATCCAAACTCTTGGTCTCCTCAGAGCAAAATAAGCCAGAAGGTGGAGTTGCAATTGTAATTATGATCTCTTTAGTGCCTGAGGACAATGTCTTTAGTTAACTAGATGCATTCCACTGCTGCTAATGCAGTCTGTTCATGTTTAAAAATGTTTATTTTGTCCTATCTAGCCATATCTTTCAATGCTATTGACAAATACAAGCAACGTGTGCATCCAATAAACATTTGAAGGGACTCACTGCAAAACATCCCTTTCTTATTGGACCAACATCATGTTCAAAGAATCCATTTCATAAAATGTTAGCTATTCTCTTATTTAATGTAAATGTGAGCAATGTAATGCTTATCACACCCCAGTAATATTTTTTCAGTAGTTTTAGAATAGCATATATGGAATTCATCTGATCAGTTTTCCATATGAATATACATAAATTGCAGAGATTGGTGAATTATAGAGATTAGAGATAAACTAAATATTTGTGCATTCAAAGCTATAGAGTTTGTCCTGGGAGGAAAGTATGGAAACACTATAAAGCTATAATTCTATAAGAATATTTTTCTTCCATTGGCTCTCCACTTCTTCTGCAGTGGGTTCTGGTGAGAGACTGCTTTTAGCTTCTCCCCAGCTAAAGCTATTTTAATGTTCTTGCTACAAGTAAATTTTACTCAAGCTTTAAGACTGAGGGCTGAGAAATACAGTGCAGTGTAACCATGTTTGCTCTTAATCTCCACCTTTTTTGTTTGAAATGCTTTCAACTTTTGGTTTTTTTCAACTTTTTTTCACGGGGGGAAAAAAATCTCTTTTTGACATTATACACTGCACCATCCTATCAAAATATGATTAGAAGAGCTAAAGAGTGACTGGCTCAATATCGTAAAAATTAGTATTTGTTTGAAATGTGAGAGCATTGTCTTGTTGCAGGCTTTCAGAAATTATACAGAACTGTCGAGTTTTTTTGCCATCATTTGCTTATTTTCCTATGACAAAAGTTCATGGCACAGATCTGAGATAACTAGTGTGAAACTTTGCCTACAGTAAAGGAACTGCGACTGTAAATTATTTAGACAACCACAAAACAATTCTGTCATTCTGTTATGTTACAAGTTACTCAGCTGTTTCAAAGGCTTGAAAGCTCTGTGTGTGTGCATGTGGGTTGTATGTGTGTGGAATTTTCATGGCAGTAGATTTTTTAAATCTACAGTCACACACCTCTGTGGAGCTAATGCAGCTGTCTGTCCATTGTCCTACATGAAAAGAGTAATATAGTCCCTTTGGGAGTGAGAGGATGGAGACAACCAAAGGTGCCACCTGAATTGTGCCAGCACCAGATCTGAAGTAGCCTGAGCTCGACCAGAATCCGCTGTGGCATGTGGAGGTTCCGAAGCTGGCTGGTTAGATGGAACGGGCGTGTGTGCCTGTGTCACTGTCCACAAGAAAGAGTAGC
Organism: Piaya cayana; assembly: GCA_013389865.1. Taxonomy (NCBI): domain Eukaryota; kingdom Metazoa; phylum Chordata; class Aves; order Cuculiformes; family Coccyzidae; genus Piaya; species Piaya cayana. Next base: position 221,254 of record WAAB01017193.1, on the reverse strand, counting down.
GAGAGCATCAGTTCTTTGAGGGGCCCAACCCAGAGCAGCACGGCTCTGTGGGGAACACACTGCACTGCAGAAGCAAGCTTGGAGATTTTAAGTAAGAAACCTACCTGTTGTTTGTTTCTACTACATTCAGAAAACCAAGATTCTGAGTACATGCTTTGCAAATAAACCAAAGACATTCCTGACTCCTACCATCAATTTCTCCTCCTAAAGGGAAAAAATCCAGAATGTTTCCACTCTGTGAATAGATGCAAAGGTATAAGAACACAGTGTCAAGTCAAGTGTTGTCCTCACTTATACTAGTACAACCCCACTCGAATCAGTGCAGGAAAATAGGTCCCTCAGTAGAAAAGTCAAAGAGATACTTCCTCTTGTACTTTAATTTCAAATCCAGAGAACTAAATACCGAGGAATCAACAGTGCTCATTCCTTTGGTTAGAAAGGAGGATGCACTTCCAACAAAGTAGAATTTGCTTTCTCTGAAATGTTTTAATTTATGGACCAGCATTTTCTAGTCTTGAATGCATGGAGTTAGCTTGCTCAAATTTCTTCTTCTTCAGCCTTTCCAAATGCAAAACATTTCTCATTATTGCAATGCTACCTGCCTCAGGAGGGAGCGGGAGGCCTGAGTTTTCAGGCTCAAATGCTATGACATCCTTTTGATAACAGATAGTAAGCACTCCATTTTTCTGTGCTCAGAAGTGTTTTTCCACAGGTGCGAGTCTTTGGAAAGCATGAGCATAATTGTTTATATTAACAATATATCATGATATCTATTTTATATTATAAATAATATAACTAGGGGGAGCAAAACCCACTTTTCCTCTATGGCAAGCTTGAGTCATGCAAGTCCATGAAGGGCAGGATTTAGAAAAAGCCTTCAGGATAGCTGCAACTGTTGGCCACATACATCCTTTAAGATAGGAGTTATATTATAGCCTCCATATCAATGCATATTAAACAGTAGCAGAAACTACTACAGAAATTTTCTACCTTCTATTTAAAAGTCACCTTTGAAAAATCACTTTTATTCCAACAACAAGAATGTGTTTGAAGGCTTCTAAATTTTGCTACTGGGACACAAATAATAATGTACACATGGGAGTTGAGTGCAGCCACTCACATAATCATGCAACCTGCAGGAAGCAGTGTCCCGAGTGCATTCATGTGAACAGCCTTGTGCATTCTGATCACATCTTGCAGAAAGACAGAGAGGACAGCATAGAGGACTGATTTAGGGCTGAGCTGAGCACTTCGTCTGTGAAGACTTTCACTAATGTAACCTTCTCTTGTACAAGGGAAGTCCTAGTGCAAGAGTAGGGGTCCTGATCACTAAAATAACACAGGAAAAATAGTTAATCTAGTGGCAACTAGACTATGAGTTGAAAGACAGCCTTGTCAGTCTTACCACATTCTTTTTGAAGGAACCATCTCTCAACCAGATTTCTTGCTCAGGGTGTCTTGCAGGAACCAAGGAGTATGGCAGTAGCCAAGAAGACACAGTAGTCCAGTGTCAAAGAATGACCAGGTGTAAACCTGTCAGATGCTGCCTCTCCAAAGCTGCAGAAACCGAAAAGACACAACAGTTGTCACCATTTGCAGGAGTGAAAAAGAAATTACAGCTCTAAGAAGGACAAAATCTCACAAGACATTTGGTATGTAGCCCTAAATGGGGGGGCACAGGAATGGGGGGACAATTCTAAAGGAAGATTATTTGAAAGTCCAGAGATATAACTGGGCTAAGGGAGTGACTGTCCTTCTGGTCTCGTGACTTCCTTATTCCTAACTGTGTGGTAGCTCAGCTGTAAGAAATAGAAAAGGATGAGGGGTTTTTATTTGAAAACAGGCAATGAAAGTGAAAGACAGGCGGACAAGGCAGGAGATGCACAGTATGTCTATGAATCGTGCAATAATGACTCCTATATTCCTGCTTCTGGAGGTGATCTAGAGATGAAGTGTAGTGAAACTGAGGAAAGAGATCAAAGTCAAAATCTGAAACAGCCCTCTGAAAATCTATAGGGGAGCATAAGGAGGAGTTTCCAAAGAATTTGTTAGAAGAGTTTCCACAGAGCTGGAAGAACCACAAGGAAACAGAGAGAAGACAGAAATGAAAAGACAGGATTGCAGGAAGAGGCTCTAATTGCTGGGGTGAAGAGAGAGAAAGCACGAAATTGGGAAGGTCAGCCCAAAAGGAGTGGGACTCAAACTGAAGAGATGAGGGTGGAAGCAGTCTGAAAATATTCCCAAACAGAGACCACATTTACTCACGGGAGTTCACGCAATTGATGAAGTGTGAGTCCAGTTACATCCCTGCCTCAACACCTTCTAGCCAGCCAAGGATTTCTCCCCTCACCTGGGTTGATACTGGTTTCCCAGCAATGGAAGGCCCACTGCCTGCTGGGTACCCCAGTCCCTCTGCCTCCCATCCCAGCTGCTCCCAGTCCCACTCACTCCCAAGCACTGGCACTGAAGCTTACCCAGCCCTACATTAAGCCAGAGTAGAAATAACCCAATGAAGCAAATAGTTTTCCACCAGCTTAGTGTACTATTAAGCAATACTTTAAATAGCAAAGAAAATACATGGGATGACATATGGAGACACTTTCCCACAGAAGCATTAAAGGGAGTTTAGAGTAATGCTTAGTTTCAAGACGTATCAGTATCTTTGATGTCTGTAGCCCCACCTTTACTACTGCTTGCAGTCTCAAAATACCAGATGGAGAGAGGGATGGATATGCAGAGGCCAGTGTTTACTTCGAGCAACAAACTAAAAAGGCTACAATATTTCAAAAATAGGAGATCCATGCAGAAACATGTTATTTCTGCGTACACTAAAAGCTACACACATGGAAATGTCAAGTCCTCATCACGCTGTAAAACACCTTATATATTTAACTGAAACTGCAAATACATTTACCAGATGTACCTGGTCATAGCCAGAACATAGCCATAACACAACAGATCATACACATGGACACAGAATATGGGAAGACAGCCCTCTGCCAAAGCAGGTGTGGAAGGATTATGGCAATGAGGAACCAGACTCAACCAATATTAATGTCGTATCACAAAAGACAGAAGCACAAGGCACCATCCTATTACCATACTATCCTATCACAACAGCTTAGCTGTGGGGTCTGTGCTAGGCTTTCTACAGCATATTGATGTAAAAAAAAAACAAAACACAAAACCCCCAAGAAAATAACAGTCTTCTAAAATCTTAGAAAATGTGTCATCTAGACAGAAAAAAAAAAAAGGTATTTGGTCAAACATACATAAATTCAGATCCAAAGTGTAGAGCTGTGTATTATAAATATGAAATTATTACTAGAATTCATGGGGGTATAATAGAATGTTAACAGTGCAAACTATAGATAACATTAACAGGTAATGCAGTTATTCCCAAAAAGGAATATAATGATAAAAGTGTATGTGTGGCATCTGCCACATACTGCAATAGGACCTTTACATACAGAGAATAGCCAAGACATACAGGGACTCCATTTGCAGGAAGCGTTTGGTGAAAGGGGAAGGAATAAAAGTCGAGTGTTTTGCTCTCTTGGCTCCATTTCCGTGTTTGCTCACGGAGCAATTGCTGACTTTAGCTGAGTCCAACTTACTGTTCAGCCTCGCCTCAGTGCTCTCTGTCAGCACTTGCATTTTCAACCTTTTGCGATACTGACGACTCATGGCAAGCACGGTAGGATACACACTTGAGCTCAAAAGGCCATAGTACATGTGTATCTAGCAGAAGGAGCTGTTTATTTGGACAACTAGGTGACACTTGTCAGTCAGCTTTCCGCTGAGTGTTCGGGAAGGGCAGGTTGCCTGGGGGCACGTGCTGAGGGCAGCACTGTCATACTTGTGCCCGGGATGGGAGGGCACGGCCATATCTTGGTTCCGCTGACCCAATTTGTTCAGGTTCACAGCATTTTTGTGGAGGTGGGAGACACGTGGAAGCAGTGGCCTCCCCAGGTTGTGCAGCCCACATACCTGTGGTGTGTGGGAGCCCTGCCTCCCTCCATGCAGAAAACATGAGATGTCTGAGCAACAGAGAGGCAGGTCTGAGAGATCTATGTGTTAGGAAAGAGAGCAGACAGGGTGAAACAGAGCACGCGCTGGCTGCAGAGCCAGGGAGGAGAGCAGAGAGCAGGGCTCCCTTTCAGCAGAAAACTCTCTGGAAGGGCTTGCCAGGGATTCTGGGCAAAGACATTGCGTGCTGCTTGATGGTCGCTCCTCGGGCTTGGGAAAGCACACTCTGTTTATTCTTCATAAATAAACAGGAGTGCACCAGAGAATTATCAGTCTCCCATCCAAAGGAAACACCCAGAAAGGCCTCAAATGCTGGCTCACCTCTCAGACCAGACTATGACAATACAGCTGGTCCAGGTTCTAACCTCCTGAAATGCTTGCAGGAATGCCGGTGCTACCTGGCAGAGCCGGACACTGTTCCACCCTGCTGGCATGGGGAAGGAGCTGCACTTTCTGCAGCAGCCGTGCTTAGCCCAAAGACCCCATTTGTGGAGTTAAAACCCAGGGAAGGGAGAGTGGGGGATCAGAGGGTCTGTGGTAGGGAGCTTGGGGTATGCCTGGCTGAGCTACTTGTCTCTCATACAGAATTGTGTCATCTACCTTGGATAGCTTTAGTATAACTAGTAGTTGAACACAGCTGGAGCTGTAATGTTGGGTGAAAGGGGAGAACAAGTTTGCCGTACACTAAATTTCTTTTGAAAAGCTTTACCTGGGAAGAAGAGAGGCTGGATCTCAAGTCTCATCCTGCAGCTGCCTCACACAAGCTGTCCTTAACTTCTACAGGGGTCAGTTTTTGTCCTTTGATTCATGCGAGCAGGATTTCACTAACAATAACCTTGTCTTACTGTGAAGCAAAGCAAGTTAATTAAGTTCACATCTCTCATGGCCTGGATAGGGGTGTAAGTTACTAAACGGAAAAGTGATAGTTGATAGCAGCTGAGGACAGGAAAGACCAAAGTCCCACCTTACATCCAAACCTCAGATGGAAAGTGCATGGACAAAATACAGTCACCTGTGCTTATCCACTCTGGTTGGCATGATGAACTCTTTGGAAGAATTGTGTGGGATCTTTGTCATGAACGACAATGGCTGATTTCACATCTTATCCCAAAACATTCCACTATGGATCCTGAGGAATTTCTTAAGTACCCACATATGTTGAACTGTTACTTATCTTAATGAAAAAAAGATAGTCACTTAACAGAAAGATATCCAGAGACAAGTTCACGCTACAGACTATACAATATGCACCGCCCCCCAAAAAAAGAGGCAATATTAATTTATACAAGCACAATTTTTCCATCTGAAAATACTAAATGTAGTTGATTTTTGTAATTTGAAGGAAGCTCTGGCCCCACTGAAGCAAATGGCAAAATTCCCATTGACTTCAAATGGATCAGGATTTAAACCTTTGCCTTTAAGAACATGCCGACTGATTTTTAGATTTTCTTTAAGAAGAAAAAAAAATAAAACAACAAAAGAAAAATGTGCTTGTATTTAAAAGTTTTGATGCCAAGTTATATCCCAGAGTGAATTACTTCAGCCTTGATATAAATCTATCAAAACAGGTTTAAAAAATGCAAAGATGAACACACCCTTAAAGAACAGCCCTGGTCTATTCTTCTGCTCAGGTCCATGCAAAAGAATTGCACGTGGACAATGTGAATAAAGGAGAAGATACCAAAAATTATCTAACTTTACAGATATAGTTTGCAATTTAGAAATAGGCAACATACCGTAGCCTTATGCATTTAATAATAAAAATGTTCATATCACCAGCTTAAATTTTATTGAGATGCACAATATTCAGGAAATAAAATTAATCTATTTAAAATAATTTACGTCAAGTTAAATTAATTAATTACAGATACTTCATCTGAATTTAAAAGATACTTCCCGATTTCATTTAATGCCTTGCATAAAGCAAGAAAGCTGACAGACTAAATGCAAATCTATCACTGCATGCTGTCTTCAGCAATTTTTAGGAACGTTTGTTTAAGGACAAAATATAAAGACAGAGGGAATATAGAAGTATCAAGTTAATAACTTAAAATGTAGAGTACACTAAAAGATTATATTCGTTCTAGAAATTCATTTAATATTTCCTAAGTCTATTCCATAGCTGATAATATTGCCTTGTGGAGATCAATGAACTGACATTGTGATTTGGTGCTAGCACACCACAGACAGACCACATTGAAACTTCTAGCTGAATAAAATACTTGCATCCCTCCCATTGCAAACTTGATTTGTTTCTAGTAATGTTACGTTACTCAAAAATCATTTCTTCTGAAGTTTCACATTTAAGTGAAGAAACAGCCAGTGTATTTTTTTACTTCATCTGAAAATTAACCAAGCTTCTAAACTCAAAATATTACCTGTTATGTTTAACAAGTTAGGTAGTTTTCCCCGTTGCATTAGGCTAGCTCACCGATCATTGCAATGACAGTAGGACACGATGACGATACAGTTTTGCTATATTAGTCACAGTGATAGCAAAGCAAAAAAAGAAAAGAGGACTTGGTGCTGCAGAACGTTGTAGGAACAGTTTCTCTATTTCTGATTATGATTAAATCTTGGTGTGCTTTGAAATCCCTAATGTGTAATGCAAACCAGGATTTGGGGTGTTAGGAATGCAACCCCACCCTTCTTCCAAAACGCTGTGTAAATTATCATCTGCAGACCCCAAATCCTTGAGTGGAGAGGGGAAGGAAGGAGAGGGAGGCAGGGAGCAGGAAAGGGAGAGTGGGGGGGAGAGAGAGAGGAGAGAGATTAGAAGCGCTTTTCACCTCCTGGTCCCGTCAGTGTGCTCAACGCAGAGAATCGTGCTTCAGATCCAGTGTTATCGTTAGGCCTGATTCAAAGGAAGTCAAATAGTCTACTGAGAAAACAGTGGAAAAAGTAAAGGTCCTGAAGAAGTAAGTGCTGCATGTTGAAACATATGCATGTCACACCCCATTTGTCTTTCATATTGAAGAATAAAGCAGCCTGTCCCGCAGCAGTTATTATACACCATATTCTTTATTTTAAAAATGCAAGAAATTTGGCACAAAGTACAAAAAATCAACTGATGAAAAGCATTTATGTCATGGTTTAAATTAAGACCTTTGTAATGCAAGAATTACATCAGCAGTGGGCTTAGCTTAATGAAAATAAGACAGTGTTTTTAAAGACTATGAACGAACAAATCCTCTCTGCTTTCTGAAAGAGAGGAAAGGCAGATATAGATAAATACATAATTTAAGATTAAATCAGAGCAAATCGCACTTTGCTATCTTTAAGAATTAGTGAACTTTTTACTCCACTGATAGTTCTGGGTCACTGAAGTCAAGCAAGAAGATATTTTATATTCATATGTGGATTTTTAAATATTTTCAAGGAATATTAGGTATTACAAAGGCTCTTCAATATTCTCATTACTTGAACTTCTGTTTAAGATTAATTGAAATTTTAAATTTTCCTCTGTTTTGATGTGGTTGTGGTTTTAGTTTTAGGTCCAAATAATAAGAACTGAAAGTCCAAATGTTCTGCTTTACCAATTTTTAAAAAATATTTATTAGTTTATTATTTTGATATGATGATCGTTAAAGATTTAGTTAATAATAATTTTTAAAGAAAAGGAATGAATAAGAGCCACTTATGGCTACTAGCAATTATTTGATTAATGTTAAAATAAATGGGTGGAGGTAGCAAAAAGTAAGCGGAGTCTCTCCTCTTTGTTATGTATTGTTTGATATAAACTTTTTTTCATCTATTCCTTGTGCACATTTGTATCTTTATGGGTCTGCCAAATGTTTTATGAAAATATAAGCAGTAATTTTCTGAGCAGAAAGGAACATGGCAAAGCAAGATAAAATAGTGGTTTCTAGTGGAGATGAGTATAAAGTTCAAAATCTAGACGGAAAACTTTTTACTGTAGTATGGTGAGTAGAATTATATTATTTTAATATTTTTTACAGCATTTATGTGACAGAAGACTACAAAGTGATCAGATTTATTCCATGTTTTGCTGTTATTGGTGACAAATTCAATTGGTTTAGTCACAAAACGACATATATATTGGGGGTAATGTATAGGTATCGAAATATCAATGTCTTATTTACTCTATATTTAAAAAAATAGACAACTAGCAGAAGTTTATGTTAATTATAATAGTTTTGCAGTGTGAAAGAATTAGTGTTTTACATTACTCTGTTTCTTTTAATCTACAAACTAATTATGAATTAACCATTCACATGCTGCAAAATTAAGTTTTCTTAAATATTTGGGGACATAAATAAATGAGATGGGTATGAACAGCACAGAATGGACATGAATATTTGTGCTGTATAAATATATTGTTTCTGAACAATGTGAACAAGCTACCACCAGTATTAGAGATTATGCCATATATTAACACATTGTAAGTCAATCTGTTTTAAAGATTCTATTAATTAGCAATGGAGAATAAATTATTTCCGATCTGGGTAAAACTAACTATCCAAATCCTGAAAATTTCTTGATACGTTCATTGGATTTTCCAGGAAGATATTCAGTTCCATGATAAAACCAGCCTTATGCTCTGTGTCTACACATACTACCAATTATGAAAGAATGAGCAGCAGAGGTTTTCTCAAAATAAAATATAATGTCAGTGTTTTGGATAATAATTATTATCTTTCACTTTCAGAGGACTTCTGGCATCAGTTCTGGTTTTATTTTGAACAAGTGCAGAAGACAATTGACTTTGATTTTCCACTTCCTTAGGGCTATGGGAATGAAAGGGTGAAGGGATTTGAAAGATGGGGCCTGATTCTGTACCCGGAGCAAACCAGCAACCATGGCTGGTGTCTGTAACACCTGCTTGAAAGCAGCAGCTGCAGGACTGGACCTGATGCTAAAGGTGATCCAGCATGCAAGAAGGAAGGGAGATAAGGGAGCTGAATTTGATGCCTCTTATTTGCACACACAGGTTTCTTATTGATCAAATACAACCCTTCCTCTTGAAATTGGTGTCTTTCAGGGAGGACTCAGAAGGCTGTTAAGAATGTGCTCAGTCCTTGAAAAATAGCAGACAATACAAAATGTTTACCAAGAAATTCCTCCCTCTTGCTAAGTATTGTTTTCAAGTAATTTAGGTGGGAGCTAAACACAACAAAACAACATTTTCCAGCTGTCTAAATTGAAAAAAAAAAAAAAGCTCTACTTCCAAGAATACTTGGCCCCTTTGATTTCTGTGGTTTCATGTCAGAATTCTTGTGCTTCCATCATCTCTAAGATCCACAGTGCCCAGGAAATAAAGGGGGTCAGTACCTCCCTTCCTAGCAGCAAAAAGGGGGAAAATATACTTGTCACCCTTCATACATGGCTCAAGAGAAATCTGGGTAACAAACCGAAAGACCCTGATATCTAAACTACTCTGCCTTTTTCAGATCACCGTGACCAAAAGCTGATACCGACATTCATGTCCTCAGTGTGCTGCAGGGGCACAAGAGGCTGGGTTGAGGGGCAGAGAGGGTCAGTCCCCGTCCACAGTTTCTACCCCTGTAGCGCCAAGTAGCATCTGCATTCTGTCCTGTTGCTCTGCCACTATTATTATTGAAAATGCAATAAATACACAGAGCAGCCTTTCTTACTGGGGTAACTTAGGTCTGTTTTTACCAGAGGACTTGACAGATGCTGCTAGTGAAAAGACAACATTTCTTTTCACCCTGGTGCTAGTGGGTGGGTCCACATAGGAATCTGCTCTCCTGCCCTGCTTAAGTTTCTGAGCTTTCAAAACACTTCTCCAGGTAGAAAGGGCACCAACATGAAAAGCATTTGTGCCAAGGGAGTTTTTCTTGTAGGTAAGGTTCCAACAGCTGAGATTGCCAGGCAGGATGAAGAGTGAGATGTTTTATACTGTTGTTTACGAAACAGATATTCCTCCTGATGCACTAAGTCAAAACAGCAGGTCTTAAAATGTCGTCGTCAATGAAGCATGATATCTGGAGAGCTAGCTACTCACCTGGTAAATGTCTTCCTTCTGCTGACTGCTAAATTGCATTAGACGCAGACAAAAACCCATTGAAGATTTTCCTTACATTAATTTTCTTAATATTAATTTTCCATGTCGGCAAGGGTTCTCATTACCACAAATATGCTATGCAACTGTGGGCTGCATGGCTAGATCGGCATCGCAACTGCTATGTATTAAGGTATGAGCCACATCATGAAAATATTAGAGAACGTCTGCGTTAAAAAAATTACTATCTCCTGTTTAAAGCAGATTTATATTAATAGGGATCCTCGGCCTGAAGTGTTTTGGGAAAACGAGTCATCCCTAAGAAGCCTGATGTGGAGCTGATGTTCGCAGGGCCTGATCTTTGCAAATGCATGTGCTCATAAATAGTTTCATTTATGACAGAAGCCATACAGAGTTTAAGGGCTCGTTCTGTCAGACGACACGCATACGTGCTTGCAAAATGGCTGCATGTATAGTCATATGAGTCTTAAAGACTGCACTTTGGTGCAAGACAGACCAAGAATCTTGCCAGTAAAGGTTATTTGAAAGGTGTTGCAGCTTTCAACTCCAAATTTTTAAAGATTTTTTGCAGTTAATCCACTGCTGTTACAAGCTATAACAAGAACTCTGCCCATGCTGTTAAAAAAAAAAACACCAATAACAACTATCTTGACTCCAGACTGTGATAGCCACTCATTTGGGGAAGGAAGGATCAGCACCTAGCTTCTCCAGCTGGATGGTCAAATCACAAGAAACAATAATTAGCAAATTAAAAATAAAAATAAAAAATCATTAGCAAATTAAATAGTCTTCCTCCTTCCTTGAAAGGGGAAAATGGGTGAAAAAATGCATTTTTTCTAACGCTAAACTAAATTTCATTGCATCAAATGGTTATAACTAACTGTGTGATTTGGTTTTTTTTATAGAAAAAGGAAAGTCAAACTTTACCCTCCTCCACGTTTAAAGCTGAGCTTCATACACAGACACATATTTATACACGGATTTTTGCCCTTCCAGCTCCAGTGATTTCAATCTTTTCATTTGTAATTGTCCTGACACATTCCTGCTTCCATTTATTTTAATCCTCTCAGATTGTGACTCTTATTTGGAAACTGGAGCACTTGGACTAATTCAAAAGTACTTTCTGAAAGAAATATTCTTTTACACAGCATTTTGTAACACTACTGTTGCAACTTATTACAAATTGATGGTTTTAGACCACTGTAATAGAGACTACCATTCCCTGCACTGCCCTTCTGAAATGTATGCTTTATCCTAAAAAACCCTCAAACAACTAATTAAGCTTCACGATCAGCCTCATTGCATAAATAAGTGTAGTTTCCTTGGGTTGCTAACAAGAATACTGAGATACAGATGGGTTAAAAGAGTTGTTAAAAGCCGCACAGTAGCTGCATTTTTATTATAAGGGTTAGCTCAAAGAGTAGCTTCACTGATTTTAAGTATGAACAAAGGAAAGAGTATCCATATGAGAAACAAATGAAAAAAATTCACCCTCTGTGGACAAATTTCTGCTGTAAAAGATATGCACAGTGATCAAAGCAAAGTTTAAAGAATGAGCGTCTGGAAAAAAAAACTTTAAAAGATGTTTTAGTTATAATAATGCAGTTATCCAAATGTCAGTGAATTTGATCAAAGCCGATCTACAGAGCTCAGGTTTAGCATTAGGTGAGTCATTTTCTTTTATTAGTGATGCTTTTTCATTCAAATGGGTAAAAAGGTGAGAGTTTGGATATGTTGAAGGTTTCATTGGCTTACAGTAGGGACAGACAAATGAGGCCCACCTAGTTTTACAATCTGGCCCACAGCTACTTTGCTTTTAATAAAATGCAGCATATTGAAAGGGCATGCCTCAACATGGCTTGACCCATCCAAACTGGATCAAGATGGAGAGCTCCATACTGAAACCAGTCCGCTCCTAGGATGGAGCCTATTGTCCCCAGGGAGCAAGCAGTGTCCCTCCCTCACTATAAGGAAGGGAGAAACCAGACAGCTTCGATTCTCTCTGCTATGCACCCACCCTCTCCTGGCCACAGGCTCTGGCTACTTTGTGGGGGGAGATGTATTTTCAGGCTACGGTGCTCCAGAGAGTCCTGGGAGCATATTCAATAGTCTTGTCCAACATTTGTATTACCACAGCCTGTGTAAATTACGGTGAGCACAGTGTGGAAACTGGAGAAGTGTTAAGTTCTTGTTGGGTAGATTACAAAACCCACTTGATTTTGAGGGCAAGGACCTTCTCTCCCTATCTGTGCTCCAGCCTACAGATGCATGAGGACAGTCCCTGAGACCTTCCAAGGAGAAAAAAACCTGTTTCTTCCTCTCACAGCTCCTGAACAGCCTCTACCATTGCCAGAGAAGCATTTCAGGGCACCTCTACTGCTGCCTGGCAGAGGAAGCCCTTGAAAATTAGTTTTTAAAATAAAGTAATCTTCCTAACACCCTTAATTTCGGCCAGGACACTGCAGTGTGCTTGGGGGTTCATTGGGATGCTTAGAAAATTATGTGATGGCAGGACAGGGGGTTCTTGAGCATCAACAGGAGGCTGTGTGCTAGAACAAGGCTCTGACCCTCCATTGATCTCAGTGCTATTAGAAAAAACAGTATTAATTGTGGTGTTGAAGTTGAGAGCTTGGGGAGCTGCTACTTTTCACAGTTTGCGATTGAAATTGTCTAAGTGCACTTTACAGCGCGTTCTCTCATCTGCAATTTCCTGTTGCTGAAACCTGAAGAATTTCAGTCAAACCAGGTTGCTGCCTGCAAGTGGCTGTGGGGCAAAGGCCAGCCAGAGAGCAAGGAAGATCCTGCACCATTCCCTCCTTTGCATCAGGGCTTGCTTCGGGGCTCTTAGGGGAATTAACCTGTTGTGCCCTGGAGTCTGGGGAGACGAACCACTGACTGCAGGGCAAGGTAGCATCAGCCTGCAGTTTGGCTGCTTTTCGGTGGCAAATGTTCACATGCATTCTCTTACCCAGTGGTATCTTGTAGCAAATGCCCGGTATCTCATCCCTTGCGTTAGAGGGGTAGTGAATTTGTGCTTATGAGGGTGTTAAAAATGCGTAAGAGCAGTCTCTTGGCAGTGGGTGAGATGCTGAACTTTCACACTCCATGTTTTCTCTGCAATAACTTGTTTGGCTGCCGGTATCCTCACTTTCCAGTTGGAAAACTCTGTTGAAGTAAAACAAAAAGTTGCTGCCTCTGTCGGGATAGACTCGGGCAATGGCAGCAAGGTCCTCATCTATAGCTCTCACTCCTGCACTGTAATCTCATCTTATTTGTGAGTTAGTGGGTTGTTTTAGGAAACTGAGCCTGTTGTGCCCCCAGCAAATGACAGGACCACAGGACTGCATCATGGTCTATTTTTCATTAAAAACTTTGTGTATCTAGAGACTGATTTTTGGTTTAACTAGACAAATGAAACCCAGAAACATGTTAGTTGCCCACAGCTGAACTGCTGAAAAACTGTTAGGCAGTTTTTCATGTTTTTCACGGGAGTTTAAAGATAGGAATCATTACAAAGATACGGTTGTAGCTTGGCAAGGACAAGACATGTGATGGTATGAGCTGCCACATGCCTCTTAATGCAGCATTAAATTCAAGACCCACTTTTCCGTGAAAGAAAATTAGAGGATAATGGGCACATGACAAAAGAAGATGTGAAAGATCTGACCCATTCACCCAGATTCATTCTGTCATCTGTGCAACTGAAATGACCTTGAAGGCTTCCTCGCTTTGCTAGCATTTCTCTCTTGCAGTCTGCTCCCGTGCATCTCCAGGACAGGATCAGGCTGCTGTTTGCAGTGTGGAGTGGGAAAAGGAGGCCACAGCATGGAAATGAGAGGCAGTCATGGGGTGCTTGTCTGGTTAAATGATTCATTCCAGCAGAACCAGCTCCTGGACCAAATCAGGACCGGGTTTACGCCGTCCCCAGCCAGGCGGTCTCGAAAGTGCTCTGAAGGCCAGGGCCGCCTGCAGGCAGGTGCCAAGCATTTGCATCACCCTCACAGGCAGCCTGAGCGTGCCCGGGGCTGAAGCTGCCCAGGAATCCCATCTGCCATCCCAGCTGGGCCTTGGGGCCTTCCAGAAGGGCCCCTGAGGGTCTGGCCGTGCGCCACCCTCCTTGCCAGCCCAGCACACAGCCGGCACAGCACAGGGAGCTGCATGGTTGCACTGGAAGTATTAATTAAATATGACTTAGGGCCATCCCTGGGACTGCCCTTGAGGGCACCTGAGCAGGCAGCCTGTGCCCATCCATGCTGAGCTGCTCCCTCACAGGAGCTTTGGTGTTTTTCTTGCTGACACAGAGTCCTGAGCATGGCTGGTCAGCTCGGCGTGGCCCATGGGACTCTGGGAGGAGAGGGAGCCTCTGCAACCTGGGAGCATTTGCTGAGCTCGCTAACTGCGAGCCCCAGATTAACGTAATCCAGCTGCCTGCCTATGCTTATCAAGCCAAAGAATTCACGAACTTTAAATAAAAGGACCGTGGAATAGCAACAAAGTCACATCACTTGTGCCCAAGCTACAAAGCCCAGAGCAGCCGTGCCTGTTTCACGCCGAGGTTCAGGTGGCAGCTCTCCCCATGTGCTCCGCGTGGAGCACAGGCTGCTTTGAATGTCGGCAAACTTGCATTAACATGATGGGAAGGAGCAGCTACATTCTAGCGCACCAGTGATCCGTGCAAAATGGGTCACCGGGAGATTTAGAAACTGTACCTTTCAATCCCAGCCAAAGAGATACATCAAGGCAGGCTGATGTGAAGCCGGACTGACACACCTTGAGGCATCTTCAGTGCACTGAGTGGTGGTGACTGACGCCAAAGGATGTCAGCTGGCAATATCAGAGACAATGCCTCATAAATAATCTCGAGGGGGAAGAACAAAAAGTTTTTACTTCCTCTTACGCTTGAAAAAAAAGAAAAGCAATCAATTAATCAATCAATCTCCTTCCCCTAGACAAATGAACAGGTCTCCAAACGCAGAAGATCCCTGACGAGCGTGCAGCGAGGGAGCCGCAGGTCAAAGCTCTGCCAGAGGAGTGGGAGCCCCAAAGCGCTGCCTGCGGCCGCTGCCGCCCTCACCAGCAGGTCTCCCGAGATCTGCACAGGCGGGGCGAGGTTTGCTCGGTGCAAAGTCAGAAGTCTGGGGAAATTCTGCAGAGACAGAAAGCCAAAAGAGCGGGGTTTGTAATCTCCCAGTTGCAGCCCTCAGCCCTGTGTGGCGATGGAGCCACTCTCTGGATCCTACGAGAATTTCAGGGAAGCAAAATTCCTGCTGTTCCCCTTTTCCTGCCGAGAGGAGGCTGGAGGCGGATGGACCCCGAAGGTCTGGAGATTTATTTTTCCATAATTACACCATTATAAATAGGAAAAAACCCCACCCTAATAAAAGCTTCTGTAACTAAGGCAGAAGTGAGAAGCTCTGAGGAAAGATACATGGGAAACACGGTACAATATTAATATAAAACCAACATATGCCTAAATCCTTGTGTAATGTAGCTTGGTAAACAAAGTCACTCTTCCACACATGAAGGACTATCTGCACTTACAATATGGGGAGCATGGAGTGATTAGAACCTCTGAGCCACCAGTACAGTTTATCTGACTAACCGCAAACTCAGTTTGAAATGGTGGGGCCAGTACATCGATTTTTTGCTCACCTGCAACCATTGGCTCCTTTTGCCCTCCGTGAATTTTAGGAGCTGCAGCACTGCTGCCAATAGCACTCCCACCCCGAGCAGCCGGGGCTGCCACTGGCCACCCGTGCCGGCCATCCAGGTCCTCTTGGGGACCACGCTGCTGGCTCTGTGCCAGACCTGGCATGCTTAAAATGTTCTGTCTGTGGTACCTGGGGCGTTGCCTCCTGAGTGCCATGTGGATGTGGCATCAATTAATTGAAACGACAAGGAAGGACTGGCAGTGCATGAGAAGTACCAAGCGGGGAAAAATGAGGTCTGAGTTATTTAAAAGAGGGAGCTCGTATGGATCAGTGGCTGTGGGACAGATTAAGGCAGCAAGTGGAAGCTGGGAAGGTTCAAACAGGGAGAACCAAAAACTCTGAGGGAATCTGCTTAGGAAAAGACAGGTTGAAACACAGGGTGGGACATGGGAAGGCAGAAAAGAAACGGGAAGAAGAAAGTAGGAAAAGAGATGGAGGGCAGAGTAGGCAGGAGTCAGGTTGTATAGGATGAAACTGGAGTGAAACAGCTCCTGAAGCAGACATCTAGAAGAGTGAGAGGGGGGAAAAAAAAAAAAAAGAGAGAAAAAGGAAAGGATTGTGTGCGTGTGTATGGAAGTTCAATAAATATTGAATTTTCACATGTTTTACTCGAATGGCTTGGGTTTATCCAGATAGTGGGACCCTTGGCACCACCACTTAGACCCAGCCAGACAACCCCCAGTCCTGGGTTGCTGCTGGGCTGAGTCACATTTAGATTCAGGCTGTGCCTGCTCCTGAGGTGGCACCGATACAAAGCTGGGCTTTGCCAGTAATTCTGCAGTGGTTTCAGGCATGCTGGTCTGGAATAGCATGGTGTGCTGTTACTACAGATGACCGCATAATAAAATGTTATGCACACGTAGATGGGCTGAGCCACCCTGCCATCAGCTGCAGACAACATTTCAGCAACCGATATACAAAATGCTCAGTTTGCAGGTGAACCTCAGAGGACTATGATTTTTTTAATCTGATTTGCCTCTGGAAAATGAAGATTACGGTCACAGCGTATGTTACTGTCTGCTGTTTTTTCTGCTTGGTACGTAGCATAGCTAGTCCCTCTCCCTGCTATCTTGTTGCAGCTGCTGCCTGTAACACAGCAAAAGGTGCAGAGTCAATAGCAGCAGCGCAGGCAGTGTGGAAAAAAAAAGGGGGGGAGGGCAACAGGAGAGAGAGGAACGTGGGGAAGTGGCAGGCAGGTAGTTTGGGAAGCGCCAGGAAACGGCGTAAGCGCAGAGTTGTGTGCTGGGAACGAGCTCCGGTGGAAAGGAGGATACTCCACAAACACAAACGGCAGTCACGGGAATATTAGTGTATTTAGTGTTTGCACTGTGAAAGTCAGGATGGCACTTTATGGCTATAAAAACCATAACCCTGCCCCAGAGAGAGTTTTACAGAACCTGTTTCTGTTCCCAACAGGTCCAATATGAACGAATTGTAAGTGTATTGTAACATGTTCTTTATAGCTCTCTTTGAAATTACCGAGGGAAGGACGATCTTCTTAAAAGCAAATGGAGCATGTCAGTGCCGTAGGCGAGTGTATTGATAATAAGGAAAAATACTAAATTGTCCTCTGACATTTTAAGATGATAGCTACCGATTTAAATTTTAAAAAACAGTCCAGGGACTAGCTGTTAGAAGTACTTGTCCCGGACCCTCTTCTGCAATTTGGGCTCTGTTCTGGCCGTTGAACTTTTGAAATCCTCAGAAGATAAATTTACAGTCTGCATCTGCTCAGGGAGAAGATTATTAAACAAGCAATCTCAAACAATTAAATAAAACCTTAGCTATATGTAATTGTTTTAATTTAGTCCTTTGATATCATTCATCTGATTAAGTTCTTTCCAAACAAACTGCATGTAGAACTTGGCCTAGGAGAAGGAGAGTGAGCCCATATGCATCCTGACAGGGGTGTTTACTTGAACGGAGTTATCCCAGCCTCGCTGTGCGTACTTGGGCCTGAGAACAAGAAACCGGGGACGTGAAAGGTCCTGGGGACAGGAACTCGAAGAGCAATAAGGAGAGATAAACTTAGAGGAAATAACCTACTGGGAAGAATGGGAACGCACCGGGAATAGAGAAATCAGTAGGACGGGAAGAAATTTGATATGGAGTAGATGCCCACAGAGATGGAGTGAGACATGCCCACGGAGAAAAGTTTGGAGAGGAGAAGTGTGCTGCCAACACAGGGGCAAGGATGAGAGTCCCAGGGGTGCAGCCCCCCAAAAAGGGAAAAGGTGCAAGTCACGAGAGGGTGAAAAGGAAAAGAGCAGATGGTCCTTTAATAAACGTTGACTAGAGAAGATGTTCTTCAGCCAGTAGATCTGGCTGCAGAAACTGTGTGTTCCCTCCCCATCTTGCTGGGCAGGAGCAGATGGAGAGAGAGGCTTTGCTTTGACCACCAAAGAAATTTTGTCCGAAGTTAGACTGCCATGTCTGTCACATCAGTGGAAACTCACCTGGCTGCCTCAGCCCAGGGCAGAGCAGGGCTTGCTCAGGGTCCCTGGCCCTTGGTTGGACCTAGTAGCCCTCTTCAGGGGCAAGAGACAGCAATAACAAGCAGCCACTGGAAGCTACTCAGCTCTTTCTGCACTGATGGCCGGACCACAGCCCAGGTGCTGCTAGTTTTGACTCACTACTCATTAACAGGGTTCAGGCAAGTGTGATTCCCTGCCGCAGCACCAATGAGGGCTGGGGACAGGGACACCGCAGTCACCCAAGCCATGTCGGCATCTGCTCCCCATAAGCCTGGTGGGACCACGGACAGGCCACCTGGGAGCCCTGGCACCCTCTCATAGATGGGGCATGGGAATGAAGGGAATGAAGCTGAGCTGGGTTTGCAGGACTTGCTCTCCCCCAGGACAGGGTTTTCTGAGCCAGGGGAGAAGATTTCTCCAGTCATTTCTGACCTGGGCCTTAGTCTGAGAGAGGCGTATGGCAGGTTGTGTGTCCCCTGCCAGGAAAAGAACTTTGGGGACCTCAGACTACACAAGATATAGCAGAGAGGGTGTCAGGGGTGACAAGAGCAGCGGGGTGACAGAAGAGGGTTGTACATCCAAACAACCCTCAGGAATAAGCCTCAGTGCTGGCACCAAGCCTTCCCGGAGGGGACCAGAGGGACTAGTAAGGTGCTTAAGGGACACCAAGCGCCCATACCTCCACCCTGCCACCTGCACGGTGTGTGAATGCTCTGAGAGTGCAGCTCGTGGGGTGAGATTTCTGGGCTGCCAAGGCTGGGGGCAGATATACAGGGGCAGCAAGTGAAGGACTGAAAACAAGGAGCTGCTGTGGGAGGACAAGGGTCTCTGGGGGAGCAGAACAACCCCTCTCATTGCCCCCCTCCATCCTTCCCCTTGGGTGTGCCCTGGGCTGGGCAGCGGGAGTGGACAGAGGGGGAAGCAGCTAAGGGGCCCGTGGATGATCCATGGGGCAAGGGGCTGTATTTGCGCCTCGCTGTTTGCTCCCAGAGCCGTCAGGAAAGAATCGTCTTCTGCAGGATAAAGTCCCTGTCTCTGCGGGTGAACAGCCCGTGTCCAAAGTCTACTGCAATCTCCGCGAGAAGGATGACTTTTACAATACACGGGCTGATAGCAAATAAGTTACTAATAAGCCGCTTTGGCATAAGAACAGCTCTGTGCATTATTTCCTAAGATCTGTTTATTTGGAAGTATTTTTTCCTCTCCTTTAAAATAAAAATATTTCATTCGGGGAAAAAAAAATAAAGTACAGAAGTTAATATTTAGACATTCATATTATTAAGTAATAGAGCTATATACTCTCAAATACGGCACTTTCATTTTTACTTAACAATAGATAACACAACAGCGACAGCGAAACAGCCCAAAACAAAAGCGATCACCCCAATTGTTGTGACGGTACAATTACCCGGCTAGGAAAATTTATTCAATATGCTTAACCATTATATGGACAGAGAAGGGGAAAAAAAGCCCAAATGTTCAGAGAATAATACAAGAAGGCGGGAGGTATTTGGAAAAAAAAAAGAAAGATTTATTTCGAAATACACTATTTTTAAGAGAATTTTTTTTTTTCCCTCCCCGATTTGTTATCGACGCGCGTTCGACCCGACGATACGAAAACGAAGGAAGAAAACCGCGTTGTGTACAGAAAAAGCTCTAAAATGAGCCGCGGGTGAGTGGAGGAGGGAACGGGTCGGAGAGGGGCCCGATCCCGCAGTCCGCGCTCTCCGCGCGCGTCCGGCCGGGGCGCCCCGAGCCCCCCGCGCACCGTCCCGGGGCGAGAGGAGCGGCGGGAGCGGCGGGTCCCGGTGGCGCTAGGGGTCCGGCCGCGGGGTGTGGGTCAGGCTGTGCCGCCGAAGATCGCAGTTTCGCCTGAACACTTTGCCACACTGCTCGCAGTTGTAGGGCTTGATGTCTGTATGGGTAAGAAGGTGAGTTTTCAGGTTACTTCTCTGATTAAAGGTTCTTCCACATGTGGGGCATTTGTGTGGAGATTCCTGTTCAGATTTGAAGCAAGCAAAGGATTAATCCTTCACAAACCACCCGGTCGCGCGTATCGCTAACTACTGTAAGCGCTTCTCCCTATCGCGACTCACGGCTCAGAACAGAAAATACCGGGGTCGGGGTCGGGCACGAGCGAGGGCGGCCCCGGGCGGACGGGAGACCGGCCCCGTCCTGCCCCCCCCAAGCGCTATTTCTCGGAGCTCGATCGGCGCCCGGGACCGGGCGGAGCCGGAGCCCTCAACGAAAAACGCCTCCGCCCGGCGTCGCGGGCGCAACCGAGCGCGGGGGTCGGTCCCCGCCGCCGAGCGCGTCCCCGCGGGTCCCCGTCCCGCCACCGCTCCCCTCGGCCGGGTGGGCGCGGAGCCGCCGGAGCCCCATCCCACCCCCCCCGGCGGCGGCGGAGCGCGGGGCTCACCTGCATGTGGAGGGTTTTGTGGACCGCCAGGGTCCTGGACTGGCAGAAGCCCTTCCCGCACTCCTGGCACTTGAAGGGTTTCTCTTTGGAATGGATGTACCTGGAAAGGCAACCCGAGGGGTGAGCGGCGGCGCCGGGAGCGCGGGGACCCCCCCCGCTACGCCCCCCGACCCTCCTCCCGCCGCTCGGCGCGCGCGGAGCGGCCGCGGTGACTCGCGCGGAGGCCGGGGTCGCTCACCGGTGGTCCCGCAGGTGGTCCTGCCGCCGGAAGGCCTTGTGGCAGATGTCGCAGGTGTAGGGCCGCTCGTCCGTGTGGGTGCGTTCGTGGATGAGCAGGTTGTAGGACTTGGTGAAGTGGCGCCCGCAGAACTTGCAGATGAACTCCTTTTTCGTCTTGGAGGGCAGGCGGCCGCGGGAGGGCTTCCTGTCCGGGGACAGCTTGCCGAGGCCCGACAGCGGCGAGGCCAGTCCGGGGCTCAGCTTGGCCAGCTCCCCCGCCTCGGGGGGATCCTCCTGCGTGGCGGCCGCGGCCAGGTTGGCAAAGTCAAAGCGGGGCCTGTCCTTGCGCAGGGCCGGGAGGACGTGGGCCGCGGCCCCTTGCTTGGGGTGGAAGAGGTGGGCGGCGAAGGGCAGCGCGGGGAAGGAGAAGCGCGAGTCCACCAGGCCCTGGGCGGCCGCCACCTCGGCCAGGGCGGAGCGGGTGATTTCGTGCACGTTGGGGTAACCCAGCGTCCAGTGGTTCATGTGCATGGTCTGCACGGCGCTCAGCCCGTACAGGCCCTGCAGCTGGTCCACGGCCGCGGGGAAGGTGTTCACAGCCTGCAGGAACGAGTAGTTGGTGAGCTGGAGCGACGGGTGCAGCGGGATGGGGGCCGGCAGCGCTTTGCTTCCCATCTTCCCGGGGCCGCGGACGGCGCCTCCGCCGGGATTCCGAGACGGGGAGAAAATCCTAGGAAGAAAGAGGGAGAAAAGAAGAGGGGGGGAAAGAGAGTTTTACTGAGAGCAGCGTGGTCCGCTCCCGGCGCGCTGCCCCGGCGCGATCGCTGGCCCGGAGACGGGAAAGCGGGAAAAAAACCCACCCAAAACTCAAAAAACCCCCAAAACCACCCACCACCTCCCCCAAATATATATATATGAAGCTGAGCAATTTAAAAAACATCACTCCCAGAAAAACCCAACCCAAATTAAATTAAAAAGGAGGGAACCCCAGCGCCGAGCCGACCCAAGCCGCCGCCGATTCGAATTAATGGAATCGTGGAAGAAAAGACAAAAACCAAACAAACAGGAAAAAAACCCAGCAACGAACCCCAAAGCACACCCGGAGCGGGCCCGGGGCCGCCAGCACCGCGGGGACCCCCGAGCCCCTCCGACCTCGACCCCTCGCGGCTGCGCGGGGCGCTCGCCGAGAGCCGGGGTGGCAGCTCCCATCTCGGGTGCTTATTTTTCTTCCTTCAACGACAACTCATTTATCAAGATAACCGAGGGGAGAGGAAAGGAGCTCCCGCCTCGCACGCTCACCCCCCCCACCCAGCCCCCCGCGTCGCGGGTCCGCAATAAATCCCCTTTGCGCCGAGATCCCTTCCAGATGGCCGGGCGGCCGCTCGGGGGTCCCGCGGGCGGCCCGAGGCCTCCCCGGCCCGGCGAGGGCTGAGCTGCCTCCATCCCCGGCGGGACGAGCCCCCGCACGGCGGTTGGCCGGGGGGACCCCTCGGTTCATCTCAGCGCCCCGGGGGGGGCGGACCCCCGTCCTCTCATTTTCTTTTATATACTTTTTGTTGGTGTTTCCACGACCCGGGAAAGCGGTGTTTCTTTTTCCCAGCGGAGCGAGAGGCAGCGCCGGGCTCTCCCGGGGCCTGTAAACAGAAGGGAAGGCCGAGGGTGCCCCAGCGCTCCCGGGATTAGCGCGGCGGGACCGGCAACGTGTAGGTTCCGACTCCAACAAGTCATATTCCCCGCTAAAAAACCCTCCCGAACAACAACAAAAATGAAGGACCCTCTGCGGGAGCGGGTCCTGCCCCTCCGGCCGCTCCGCCGGCACCGTCCGGCCTCCAGGTGGAAAGAAACTTTTCCATCTTTTTCCTGAAAATACCTTCCCTCCCTTCTTGCCGCACCGCACCGGACTGGCCCTTCGGGAAAGAAACGCGGCAAGGAGGGCGGGTGCGAACCGCAGCGCTACCCCGGCCCGTTTTCGTTTTCCTTGGATCCCACCTCTCCGGGGCTCCCGCGGCCGCTGCCCGGTTTCTCCTGTTCGCGATTGTATCGAGTCCCCGGACAGGCTGATCAATACCGGCTATTCTGTATGGCGACCTTTTATCCTTCTTTTTTTTTTTTTTGGAGAGGGAGCCGGTTATATATAGACACTTATTTTTAAAGATGTCGTAGCGTGAGTTCCTATTCGCTTTCCGCCAGAAACCGACACGGAGGCAATAAAATCGCTTTTCGCCGCCTGCAGCCGCGGCTCCTGCCTCCATCCCTTCTGCATTCCGGACCCACCGGCTCCGGGCAAGGACCGAGGCGGCTGCGGGATTTCTGCAGGACTTTTCGCCTTTTACAGCCGCGGTTTGGGGGTGGGGAGGGTGGGTTTGTCACCGCAGGTCGCTCGTTTTCGTGTCAAAAGAACCGAGTCCGAAAAACTATTGCGAGCATTTCAACGCGGAAACTTATTAAACCGCCTTGTTGACTTGAACGGCGGCACCTCTATTACTATTTATACGGGCGGGTAACTATCAAAAAAGAGCAGAAAGTGCCTTGGTGGGTGATTTTAAAGGCTCCTTCTAATGAGGCGCGGGGGGAAAATCAAGCAAACCCGGATGTTACTTAAACCTTGGCGCTTCTTCTCCCCGTTCCGTTCAGAGACCTGAATCAAACGAAGCCCGGTGGCCCGACCCTCCCCGCCCCGAGGGTGCGTGTCCCGGGGCCGGGGCCAGCCCCGAGGGATCCCGCACCCCCAAAAACCGAGAGCGGGGCTGCGAGCACAGAGCGAAGCCGGCGGCGATGGGGGAGAAGCCGCTCACCTACCGCAGCCGGCGGGGGCGAAGCCGAAGCGCCGTCACGGAGACATTTAGATCCGCGGCTCGGCGGCGCCGGGGCCCCGGCTGAAACCGCCACCGCAACCGCCACCAGCACTTTCCTTCGACCCCGGCGAGGCTCGGAGCGGGTCTGAGCCGCCCCCAGCCCGGTCCATCCCATTTCAGCGGCGAGTGGCGCGGGGGAGCCCGTCCCCGCCCCGCGCTGCCCCGCGCAGCCCCCGCTCCGCCCCGACGGGACCGGGACCGCCCCCCGGCCCGGCCCGCCCCGCTGTTTACTTGTGTTTGGGTAGCAACTGGCCTTTAAAGGGGCCCTTCCCCTGTCACCTAAAGTGACTTTTCCCCTCCTCGCACCCCCCGCCGCGGCGACACACGCTGAAACACCTAAAACACCCCCCAGAGCGACCCCTTTCCGCCCTTTAACTCGTGTTTAGGCGGCTTCGGAGGGGACCCGACGGGGAGGTCTCGCCGTGCGCGGTGACTAAGCGCGCAGAGTCCCCTACCTGGGACGGAGAGAGTTTCGAGAACGATTTCTACAACAGTTTCGATTTATCACCGAGGACTTTGCCGCTAAACGCGGCCTCCGTGACCCTCCTCAAATTTCCCGACGAAAGCGCCGCGTTCATTTTTCGTCGATGGTCGCGCGGAGCGAGTTTTTATCGGCAACGTTATCGCGTTCCGTGCGAGGCTGAAGCCGTAGGGATGGGGGCCGGGGAGGGGGGGATTTATTGTACAACATTGGAGGCTTCGGGGAGTCTAAAAAGTGTTCCAAGAAATGGCATTTATAAACAGCTTGGAAAAAAAATTTCAAGGTCGAGCCTGCGCCGCTTAATTCGAGCCCGCGGGAGAGAAGAGGACACGGGGATGGTCGCGTCTGGATTTTCTTCTTCTTTTAGTATATAATAGACAAAAAAAAATCATTAAAGAGAGGGAAGAGGGGCCGGCAGAGGAAGGTTTGGGGGTGCNGAGAAAAAAAAAAAAAAGCAACAATATTAAAGAAAACTAACCTACACTGAAAACTAAATAAAAAAAATAACCCCGAAAGGACAACCACCCAACGAAAACGGCTGGGAACGGAGAGACAGGGAGCGGCAGCTCCGCAGCCCCGACCGGTGGGGCCCGGGGCCGTCGAGGGCTGCGGGGAGAGTCCCCGTTAACCGGGGGACACGGGGGACACCCCCCCGGTCGCTCTCTCCGCTCCCTTGCCGGGGCTCCCGGGCCGCGGTGCTGCAGCGCCCCCTGGGGGCCCCTCCGCGCCCCGCCCGCCCTGCCCGGCGCATCCCGCGCGCTGGACTCCGTCCCGGGGAGCGGGGCGATAGGCGCTGTTTGCTCTCGCTGCGAGGAGCCGATGAAAGCGACGCGGCCCCGGGACAGACCTTGACCGGCCGCCCCGTCGGCGCGGAGGAGCCGCGGTCCCTCCCCGGGGCGAGGCGCGGGGCTCGGTCCCCTTACAGCCAACCGCGGGGACGGGAATGTTCGGTGGGAGCCGGAGATGCGCCGGGGGCTTCTTTCTTTTGAATTATTTCCTTTTTTAAAGGGAAAACATTGACCTCCCCTCGCTCCGGCACCTGATTCCGCTGGTGTTTCTTGGTGACTAAATCGTCACTCAAGTTTATTGGGGTGGGATGGATGGTTTTTTTGGTTTTTTTTAAAATTATACCAGTAAGAAAATGCCAAGGTCTGACCGACAGGCTCCGGGCATCCCCACCAAGGCGTCTCCTTCTCCCCTCCTCNCCCCCTCGCACCGACCCGGGAGAAACGCTTCTGAACAAACATCATTTCTTGCTCTTTGCAGCAAGGAAAAAAAAAAACAACCAAAACCAAAACAAAACAGCACTTTCCGGGGGAGAAAAAAAAAAAAAAGCAACAATATTAAAGAAAACTAACCTACACTGAAAACTAAATAACAAAAATAACCCCGAAAGGACAACCACCCAACGAAAACGGCTGGGAACGGAGGGACAGGGAGCGGCAGCTCCGCAGCTCCGCAGCCCCGACCGGTGGGGCCCGGGGCCGTTGAGGGCTGCGGGGAGAGTCCCCGTTAACCGGGGGACACGGGGGACACCCCCCCGGTCGCTCTCTCCGCTCCCTTGCCGGGGCTCCCGGGCCGCGGTGCTGCAGCGCCCCCTGGGGGCCCCTCCGCGCCCCGCCCGCCCTGCCCGGCGCATCCCGCGCGCTGGACTCCGTCCCGGGGAGCGGGGCGATAGGCGCTGTTTGCTCTCGCTGCGAGGAGCCGATGAAAGCGACGCGGCCCCGGGACAGACCTTGACCGGCCGCCCCGTCGGCGCGGAGGAGCCGCGGTCCCTCCCCGGGGCGAGGCGCGGGGCTCGGTCCCCTTACAGCCAACCGCGGGGACGGGAATGTTCGGTGGGAGCCGGAGATGCGCCGGGGGCTTCTTTCTTTTGAATTATTTCCTTTTTTAAAGGGAAAACATTGACCTCCCCTCGCTCCGGCACCTGATTCCGCTGGTGTTTCTTGGTGACTAAATCGTCACTCAAGTTTATTGGGGTGGGATGGANCAAAAAAAAATCATTAAAGAGAGGGAAGAGGGGCCGGCAGAGGAAGGTTTGGGGGTGCCCCTCGGCTGCCGCCGGCCTCTCGGGCTGTTTTTTCGTTGCTTTCCCCGAAATGCTGCATCGAAAACGCTTTATTTTAAATGCCAGCCGCCCTAAATAAATAGAATTTGTTCTCCTGAGCCCTGAGGACAATGAGGTTCAGGATTTCGGGAGCAGAAGCGGTTCTCCCGGGTCGGTGCGAGGGGGGCTCGGCGCGGGGGTCCCCCCGCGCCNAGGGCTGCGGGGAGAGTCCCCGTTAACCGGGGGACACGGGGGACACCCCCCCGGTCGCTCTCTCCGCTCCCTTGCCGGGGCTCCCGGGCCGCGGTGCTGCAGCGCCCCCTGGGGGCCCCTCCGCGCCCCGCCCGCCCTGCCCGGCGCATCCCGCGCGCTGGACTCCGTCCCGGGGAGCGGGGCGATAGGCGCTGTTTGCTCTCGCTGCGAGGAGCCGATGAAAGCGACGCGGCCCCGGGACAGACCTTGACCGGCCGCCCCGTCGGCGCGGAGGAGCCGCGGTCCCTCCCCGGGGCGAGGCGCGGGGCTCGGTCCCCTTACAGCCAACCGCGGGGACGGGAATGTTCGGTGGGAGCCGGAGATGCGCCGGGGGCTTCTTTCTTTTGAATTATTTCCTTTTTTAAAGGGAAAACATTGACCTCCCCTCGCTCCGGCACCTGATTCCGCTGGTGTTTCTTGGTGACTAAATCGTCACTCAAGTTTATTGGGGTGGGATGGATGGTTTTTTTGGTTTTTTTTTTAATTATACCAGTAAGAAAATGCCAAGGTCTGACCGACAGGCTCCGGGCATCCCCACCAAGGCGTCTCCCTCTCCCCTCCTCAGGCTCGGATCCCCCTAAAACATCGCCACGATTAGTTTCCACGGGAGTAGAAAACAATTAAGCCTCCGCCACCTCTCATTGTTCTGTGGTTGCAGATGTCGCGTCTCGGGGTGAGCCTACCCGCTACGAAGCCGGCAGCATTCCCGGGCTCATTCCAGCCTGCTGATCCCAAGGAAAACGGGGAGAAATAAATGGGGGTTATTTTTGATAAATGGAGTATTCTAGCCTAGAGTATTCAGCTCCCTGCTATCAGCAATGACATATTTTTGTGGTGCCTGAAATGAGCGGTTGTCAAGATGTAAAGAAATACAGCGTTTCTGTACCTTGTTACAGTTCATTTTGAGCAACCACTTGGCCAAAGTCTCTCCTGCCGACAGCGCTGAGACGCTGAGCAGAGCTGCTGCCCACAGCCACGGCTGGAAGCACAACAGGCTCATCGCACACGAGGTGGGCCCCATCCTCGTGGCTTTGTACCCTACCTCCACCGACCCCCGAACTGTGCCAGGGGGCTGCAGGGGGTCCCCAGGCTGGCAGGCGTTGCTTACTTTCTGGTGGTGGTATTTTACCTCTCTTGGCAGATACATCACGTAACAGCTCACGAGGAGGAGGTCAGCGGGGCTTCAGGGCCGCCCGCTTCATACGCTTCGCTCCTGGGGAAAGGAGGATTTCTTCGCTCCTGGGGAAAGGGGGATTTCAGGCACCGATGAAGTTCTGCAGCTGCCTCAGCCTGGAAGGACTGTGAAGTCTGCAATCTCTGAGCCAACTGTTAGGAGGGAAATCTAAGAGAAATATTGTATAAAAGCAATAAATTGGTTTAAGAAATGCAGTTGTACGTTTGGTCGCATGCCTCGTAACTCACCTAGGACATGAGAACTCCAAGGCAGCAGCAAATGGAGCTCATACATCTTGTCCTGTGGCATATGCTAAATAACTCCATTTCCTTTTAAGAACTTTTTATATCCCAGTGAATGAATCGATTTCCACAAATAAAGTTAATACTATGGAGTGAAAGTCAGCAAACAATAGAAAAGCTCAGAGGGTTTTTTCCAGTTGTAAACATGCAGAATCCATATGGTCATTAGATACATCTGTGGGTTAAGCACTGATTTGTTTATGCAAGCCTGATGCTTATGATACTCTTAAACTAGGACTGTTCTGCTGAATATACGTATACTGTAATCCCCTTTTACCTACCCTCCGCATCTGTGTTTCCTGTTTTCAGCATGCATTCTTGATGTGTAAACTGTGGCGAGGGATATGTTATAAACCAGGATACTACAGAGCATTTCAGATACTTTCATAGCATTACAAGCACCGTGCAAGCATATGCAAATCATTACTCACAGATGTGCACAATGTCTGTATTAATCTCTGCGTGTTTTTTCAGTTGTTTGTGGTATCTAATTCAAAGAAGAGGACAATAGTGGGTATTACGAAAAAGTACCAGTTGTTCCCAGGCAGACACCCGTAGGATGTCCAGATAAACCTTACCGGTGAAACATTGCACTTAATAAAACCAGGGTCTTTCAAAGTTAAGATAACAAAGATTCCTGAAATACAAGGGAATGGGAAAATTTACCACGGTAAGGCATTTGAAAACTCTTAGAGACACTGCTAAGGCTGAATGCTATCCTGTAACTCTACTGAGTATGAACCAAAAAATATTTAAGCACATGCTTAAGTTCATCACTAGCTAAGGCAGTATGTAAGCAGGTGCTTCAGTTTCCTTATACACCAAAGTCACCTGCTGAGTGTGTATTTTACCACTGGTTTAAAAGATCTCCTTGGTCAGGGTCATTATTTTCAGATTGTCTTTTAAAAATAAATGAATGAATAAAAGCTTATAAAAAAACCCAAGAACAATTACCATTCTAGACAAGATTTTGATTCATGCCTGCCTTCGAGCTCTTTTCCATGAGTTAAGTTGTTAGCAGGTACTTGTCTCTTATGAACACCTTGTTTCTACCTTAAATGCTAGCATTCCCCTCAGCTTCTCCTGCTGCCACCTCACAGCACCACTGTGTGCACCATGCTGTTGGGTGAAACAACATTTGCTGCAACACAAAACTCATGGATGTGAGGCTGATACACCTTGGAGACCTTTTGGAGTGGAACAGTTTGAATCCAGCTTGGGGCATGGGAAAAAAAGAGCCCCTTTTGTCTGTGAACTCTCCACAGCCACTGTGGAGAAAAATCAGGACAAGATTGTTCTACAGTACAGAAAGGCTGCATAGTAAAAGCAGTGGCTGCAAACAGGGACAGATCATTCAAGAATATATCTGAGCTGGGCAGAGACCAGTCAGAAGACTATCTGGTAAAGAATCAAATATTCTTATATCTTGCCTCCCCTTGCCTCACCTTGCCTTGCCTTCCCCTGCTCCCCTTTCCCCCCTCCCTTCCCACTGAACTTTACAGATGGTAGCATGCACACCCAGTGTGTTACAAGTCTCTGGACTTTGGGTACTGTGAACCAGCAGTGGAAAGAAAGCATGTAAAATCAGGACAACCACGAGCTGAAACCAAGCAGTGGATTTCCACCTTCTTTGCTCATGATCCCTTGTTTTCTGTTCTGCCTGGTGATGAAGGTCCCTGCTTAGCAGACTGGCATTCCACTTGCTCTCCTTAGTTCTCTTTCACAGGCTTCTCAGAAATATTTGTGGGACCTACACAGCCTGGCAAACAGCGAGATCAAAACTAGCAAATTGATTTTTTCCCATTTCATCCATACCAGATGGCATAGTCCATCTCATAAACAGTATTAATGATTAGTAAAGACCTTCCTCATTTGCACTGACTGTTTCATTAATTTGACCCGCTTACCCATGGTAGGCTGGTGAAAATGGTTAGTTGGTTATGCTGTTCTTTCAGATATCCCTTTGGGAACAGTTTCCAAGAAAAATACAAGCCCCATTCATTTCAACACCAGAACTCAGTTTAGCACCCAAGAAGAGCTAAAAGATGAAGACTTTACACTGTGGCAGCAACAGAGTTGCCTTGAGGCCTCTTTTTCAGCTTTTCAAATCAGTGGAGAGGGAAAAGAGATACTGTCAGCCACATACAAACTTTCAAGTATAACTTCACTGCTGTTGTGAGTCTGCCTGTCTCTAAACTGCTGGATGGAGCCCATCTGCATAGGCGCAGCACTCTGCTGTTTAGGGATGCTGGGTGTGTGTGGAGAGGAGAAGCAGAGATGCTGGGACAAGGCATGGTTTGGAATGACAGCCCTCCCGGCTTTGATGGAAGCAAGGACCAGTGGTGCCTGCAAGACTAGATGCTTTCAAGGAGCCTAGGACAGTGCCTGTGGAGAGTTGTGAGGAAGCCTCCATCATTGACAGAATGCTCAGGACAGAGAAATCAAAGCTCATTATAGTAAGTGAAAAAGTATTTTCTGAATCCAAGAAAAGCCACACAAGAAGACTTATGAAGCCACCTGAAAGGATTTCTGAACAAAATGTATCTTGTGTTTGAACAACTTGTGAAACCTGAAAATAGAGGAGTCTTCGTGTCTTTGACCAGAGGGCTTTGACCAGCGTGGCACGGTAAAAATTTCTATTGGGAAGAAGTGTCAAGTGAATATAATACAGCGTGTTTATTTCAGTGGGAGCTGGTATGAGAGTCAGTTGGTGGCCACAGCAGCATTGCTGACACTCCTGAGATCTAAAAAGGAGACAACCGATAAAGGTCATTAACTAGGGTTAAGCAGGGTTAACCCTGACCTTTCTCCAGTCTCCAAGCAGACAGCTCTTGAGCAAATACAAAACTGCTGTTATTAAAGAACTCTTAAACAAATACAATAACAAAATAGAATGGAGTCAAAACTATAGATCTGTTTGATTCAAAGTATAATATTTATAGATGACAGATAACTAAAGGCAGCAGAACTGGTTTTACAGACCACCTCTGTACGTAGATGGTGAAGACACACTTGAAAACATTCTGTCTTTTGAACCACAGGTAGACATGAATTTAAGTTTTTCAAAAACAGTATTTTCATTCCTAGAGCTTGGTAAGTCCTGTGTGCTTG
The DNA here is from genome assembly GCA_013389865.1 of Piaya cayana. NCBI lineage: Eukaryota > Metazoa > Chordata > Aves > Cuculiformes > Coccyzidae > Piaya > Piaya cayana. The sequence goes on along the minus strand of WAAB01017193.1, from coordinate 190,176 downwards.
GTAAAGAATATTAGAAAGATTCAACTTTCTGTTAAAGTTACAGGTGGAGCCTGAAAAGCTAAAAGGCTGTTCAAAGCATCACTTAAGTCTGATCTAGTTTAGCATTAGTCTACTATTATCTTTTCCCCCCTCAATGGTTTCAAGAAGATGTATAAAACCAGACCAGAGCTGATGTTTACTTTTACAGCTAATGGTTCCTCAAATCTATGAAAACTTCTAAGGAGTAGATAAAAGCAGCTGCAAAAGTGATCTAGAAATAAACATCCAGAAGAAAACATAACTGCACTCAAAGTTCCAGCTGTTCTCATCTTAATTCTTATCAGTATTCTTTTTAATCAGGCACATTTTGAAGTCAAAGGCTTATTTCCAACAGCTTTTGTCCATACATATACACATATATAAGGGTAAGTCCCTTGAAATATTACAGAAGTTCTGTTTCACATCAAAATAGCGTACATTGTCACTGAAATTATTAATTTTCTTTTCCTCATCCCCCGTGTTCTCTCTGGGCCCCTCTTTTGCATCTGGCATGTGTACTGATACTCAAGATGACAAATACTGATAACTGCAAAGCTGCAATGCTGCATACTTCTATAAGGCAAAGCTTTGCCAAAGTTAGCCATTGATTTATGCCCCATATTCCGTTCAACAGCACAAAGGGGTTTTTTTGTTTTTTTTTTCGATTCCATACCTTTAATCCTTACCACCTTCAACCTAGTGTGTGTCAAATTTCCATCTTATTGTTGCAGCTGTGGTTTCTTAAAACTAAAGTATGCTTCTTGAAGGTAGTAACACATTCTTAAGTTTATTCACAGATTTAAATGCTCAGTTGTTTAAAACTGCTTGAACTCATTAAAATGTGATGGGGGTTTTTGCCACATTAAATGGTTGACATGGAGGTTTTAAAAAACAAATGAGGGATGTTGGGATGACTATTTTTACTCAGTCCAAAGCTGTAGAAAGTGTGGTAACTTAGGCAGAGATCACAAGCCCAGGGTGCTCTTCAGTGAAGAGGTTATTTACAAAATATACAAGGCAGAAAAATCTCTCACACACATAAAAACTGTTCTGCAAGTGTACAGATGAACTCCGAGCTGTCTAGGCACCATATTACTTAGGATGACTTCATGACCCACAGTAGGAGACAGCCCACAAAGCAAATTGATTTCAGAAGAATCTACAAGCTTAAAAAAGAGCTGCAAAAGTGAAGTCTTTTTATCATGACCTTCACTGTTTAAAGATAATACTCAGCTTCGCTGGGCTCTCCCATGGAAAATGGACCAGGAGTAAGATGCTCTAAATATTCCTCTCTGAACTTGCAAGTGAGTGCTCCACAATACCCTCCCAACCCCTCTGACCGCTGCCTGCAAAGGATTACCCTTCCTGTAGGTGAGCTGGTGAAAAGGACCATACCTTTGCTACAGCCACTTAGGTTCCAAGTCCTGTGCAGTAACTCAAACCTGCTTTCATCGTCTTTAAAAGCTAAGAGGTTAGTGTTTTCCACCAGAGCAGCTGAAACATGTCCCATTCCAGGAAAAGGCCAAGAAAATAGCTGAGAGCAGTAACAACTTAAACTGCTGCAAAAAATCTGCCAGAGGACATCTGTCAAAGCCCAAAGAGTTCCAGTTATGTATGATTTCATTTGATCCCAGAGGCTAAATAATGTACAGGAAAGATTTAATAATGTTATGCAGATTATGTGTGGAAATGTAAAAGGAACCGAATACAATGCCAGTTTGAAATATCTTCATGTGCTCATAGCACTGTTAATGCTGTACAGTCAGAAAACACAGCTTGAGCAATAGACTATGATAATAAAATTAAAAATTGGAATTGCTAGAATATTTACTCAGGTGAGACTATTTGATTAAAAAAAGATGACTTAATATTTTCCCTCTGCCAGGAAATTATCAGTGGAGAGAGCCCCATTCCTGTTTCCACCACATCAGTTCCATTTCCATGTGAAAACCTGATAGTGAAAACATGGTAACCAAGGATTGCTGCTCACAACATTTCCAAATGCCGGTGACAAGGAGACCTCAGCTACTAGAAGAAGAGCAAAACCAAATGGCCCTCAACCATATCTGCTCGCAAGTTCGAGTTATAGCATCTGACTGAACTAGAATTGCTAAACTACAGGTCTTCTATGAAGTCTGGACCCTTCTATCAAGTCACTTCCAGAAACAGTAATATCTGACAGAGAGGGGCAAGAGGCAGCTGGGAGGGTGATGTGAGTGGCCACCATAGAATCTGCCAAATGATATCTATCACCTCTTCTGGTAGCATAATGCTCCAGTGCCATGTGACAGGATTTAAATGCTGGCAAAGGAGGGATTATTAAACAAGATTCTTAGCCAGGATGGCTGTGGGCTTCATAATTTAAAAAAAACCCAACAACATCAAAGCAGAAGCAAATGGATCCTATCTGGTAATAACCAAAAACTTTTGTGCAGACTCTCACAAAGGAAGCAAGTGTAATGTTTCCTAGATTTCTTAAGGCTGGCACTTGTGGTGGTCTTTCTTTGGCTGGTGCTTTTATCGCTCTTGGGATAGCAGTTATAGTTTTAGCAGCTGAAAACTTATGCTCACCAGTTTTTCTTTCAGTAGAAGGATCTAAGCCTTTTCCTTCCAAGGTTGGGTCTTTATTTGCAGGGAGTTCCAGCAGGTTTCTTAGGTTTCTCATTTCCTTTTGCTATTTCTGCTCTCATCTGTTTTGCAAATGGCCACCATAATGTTAAGCTTATCTAATGGCCAGGCCTCTAGCTGGAAGAATGCCAGCAGCGTTCTGAAAATCAGTCATCTGAAAGCATTCAGAGGAGACGGCCATCACCTTCTCCCTGAACCTCAAACATAAAACTTCCCTGATAAGCTTATGCTCCAATGCTGTGAAATGCAAGAGGTTACTCTTAAATTCAGATACCACTTAAACCAGCTTCCCTGGTGATGCTCAGACACTGTGCTGAATTAATCTCACTCTAATAATGTTACTTTTTTCAGTGTTTGGAAAACATACTAGTACATGTTCACAGTAAAGAGTGAGTATCCCCACAAAGACTTCACTGTGGCTGGAAATTTCATTCCACAGTTGTTTCTCCTTGTTTTATTAATTGGGATCCTTTTCTCCCTCACTGTCAGGGTATAGTCCAGGTCCACCTACTCCTGGCTTTTGACATCAGGCTTGGATGTGGCCGTTCCGATCAGTGAGACTCTAGGGCCTTGTCACAAGTCATGCTCAGAAAAGTGGTGATGGCAGAATAATTGTATTTTCCTTGGTAAGGGGACATCTGCAAAAATGCAAGATTCATTGCAGGTCTTTACATGCAGACACATACAGAGGTCAAAAAAATTCATTAATTTGCTATCGACCTCAGCAAGTTCTGGATTTGATTCAAACAAGGGAAATCAGTAGGAGTGTTATGTCTCCCAGTTAGAAACTTGAGAAGAAGCCTAAAAAGCTTCCTAAGACCTGCATTAGGCACTGAGGACACAATATGTAGTAATAATGATTGATGTAAAAGCTATCAAGCTTACCCTTGTAAAAAGAAAACCAGAAGTTTGTCACCATAACTTCTACTTAGTTAAGACCTGAGAAGGAAGAGCTGAGAGCGGCTCCTATACATCCTGTAGAAGCACCAGCTCTGCAGGAAAGGAGTCTATGTGGAAAAATCATCTTTCATTTGGACTCCTTTTTCCCCAGAGAGAAGTAGTTGAGCCTAGTAGTTGAGAAAGATCTGCTGGCTGCTGCTATGTCTCTCTGAAAGGCTGGTTCAACCAGTGCCAAGAGAGAGAGAGACCTCCTGAGAGCCTGCTGGGAAAACAGTATTTCCCAGCTTCCACAGATCCTGCTGCCTCACTGCTGTGGGATCAGCTACTGACCATGGTGTGAAGGCTGCCGAGTCAACTGCTGAGCATCAGTCAAGCACTCCCCACTCCGATATATCCAGGGACACAGAAAGCAGAGAGGCAGGAATGCATGACAAAAACTAGAGAAAGTATCATAGTCCACAAGGTAAACACCTTTCTACAAAAGAAAAAAAAAAGTCATACACTTAATGTTGTTTCATTAGACTACATAGTATAGCTTAGCTTATTTATTTTGAGTAAGTAAGAACACATTTAGGAGGAAGCAGGTTTTAAGTGACCTTAGTAAAAAAGTAAGCTCAAAATAATAGATATATAGGTACAAAGCAGCACAGCCCTAGGGGTGACTGTTAGTGACTTACACCAGTTGCAGGTCTGCCTTGGCACAGGCATTTGTTGGTTAAACAAACTGTCTTAAGGCTGAGGAATCCAAATAACAGCAATAAGGTTACCTCCAGCTTCTAACTTGCATGATAAGGTCCTGTGCTAGCCTGTCTGTCAAACAAACCAAGGCAAACAAACAAAAATAGAATTTCTGGAATCCATTGCATTTCTGAAGGGTGTTCTTTAGAAATTAGACTGCAAGAGATTATTACCACAGGCACACCACTTAAAACAGACTTCCTAGAAGCAAAGCAAGTTTGAGGAAAACCACTCTGACAATCCCCCTTACTGTAAGACACCTGTTCTCCTTAAAACACTTTTTTTTTTAAGTGGAAGTCACCCCAGCTGAATTAAATTTGTTTCCCTTGGGCCTGCATTTTCTTTAGCCAACACAACAGCTGCACCATGTGGAGATGAGCCACAAGAAGTGTAACAACACATGTTTGTGATTGCTGTATCAACTTTGGCAGATTTAAGTGCAGAGGTCTTTAGCTGCCTTCTATTAGAGAGCCAGCTTTACAATATATACAACATCTTGCAAAGTAGTAGCAATAATATATATAGTTTTATGCATTTCTTGTACATGCTGGTACAGTAAAACCAGAAAGGAACTGACTATTACTTAGAGCTATAAATATTGCATTAAGCACAAACACTTTCTTTTGCGTGCAAAAGTAGGAACAGAACAGAAGGATGGGTTAACTACAATAAAATCCCCTGAGGCCCCTGTGCTAGCTGTTATCCAGACCTGCAGAGACACTCAGCCATTCAGAATGTGCAGTAACCCTGTTATTTCAAAGCTGCAGTAAATGTAATCTCTCCAAGAAATTGCTGAATTCCTGGAAAATAATGCATAATCTTGGTTCAGCATGCCTTCCTCCCTTCTCATTTCAAGAACAGGTGCCAAAAACTGGTCTTGTGGATCCTAATTCAATGCACTTCAGAACACAGTTTTAAAGTTTGCTTTTGAGGCATTTAATTGAGAGCTGTCCAGTATCTCACACCCATCAAAATGAGGTACTTGTTTTTGAAAGAGGGTTTTGAAAGGTCAAATGCCAGTTAAACACCAATAATACAGCACAGAATCGAGCATTTGTGTTTCTGGTGCGTTGTTCCTATTACTTTATGTATAGCTGTATATATTTGTGGGTGTTCTAATGCAGTTGTGTGACTTTCCTACATTTTCTCACTTAAAATCATGATATTATTGCATACTGTATGATATGCAAAGCATATTATGCATTAATATTTTAATGCATTATACATGAATATTACACAGTATTGCATGAATGTCCCTGTGACTCCGAACAACCATTTTTCCCACTGTCTAAAATTTCAGATCCTTAGTATCTATTCCACGACAATGGGAGCACTTCTACAGTGTTTATCTTCTCTGACTGCATTGTTTCCCACCAAATGAACCTATGACATATTATTAAGAGGTTATGTCAAATAAATGGTAGCATCTAATGTGATCTGTCTCCAATTTTGACCTTTCCTCCATCCTCCTGGGAGATGAATTGGGCCACGGATGGAAACACCAGTCAAGGAAAAAAAATCTGCTTTTATATTCACACTCCCATGAGCAAATTAGACAGGACTCTCCTTTGAGAACTGATCCCCAAAGTAGTATATTTGAAAGAAAGAGTCTGTTGATGTTAACAGCTTTTGGATCAGGTCCTAGAGACATTCTGCCTAGTTTGAACTGCTTAGAGCTGGGATTTATTATCTACTGATCTTACTGAAGGAAAATGCAGTATACATCACAATATGTAGTTCAGCTTTTTTTTTTTTTTCTGTTTTCTGTTTCAGTTTTTCATTGTTTTACCTGATACTCAGATTGGGACATACATTTTAAAATTATCTTGAGGAATTTAAACTGCATAATTTTAATCTAGTAAGAGCAGTTTAATACCACCAGTGTAACAAATTAGATCATGGAACTACAGAAGAGCTCAAGGATGAAGCCATAAAAGTTGTGTACCGGCCAGTTCAAGGTTACACAAAAACATTAAGCACTCTCTTGTTTAGAAGACATTGAAATGTGACAAAATAAGTAATGTCTTTAAATCTTAAAACGATTAACAGTTTTGCTCTATAGGGATCTATGGGAGGAGATGGACTCCACCCTGAGGAAGATAAAAGATCTCAGTTTTCTCAGCTGGAAGGAGTGATTCATTTTAGGTGGAAGTGTTATGCATGTGATATTCCTCATGTGGTAAATTAACTGTTTCCATTAAGAAAGCTCCTAGCATAAGGAATTGCTGTTTTCTTCTGTTCTGCAGAGAAATCTATACCAACAGTATTTTTTCTTTTTGCTAAACCTAGCCAGGCTAAAAATGAGCAGCGTTGATGGCTGTTGATTAACTCTTCTCTTTGCTGTTAAAGAAATTCATTAATCTTCTGTTGGTTTTCTACTTGCAACTAAGAAAATTTATTTTCAGCGAAGGAATAGTGGAAATAGTTTAGGTCTCAAATTTAATGGGGTTCATTAGCTCCCTAGATAGTAACTTGGTTTATGTTTTGCTGTGTTTTTATAGCTTGACCTATGTACTCACAGTCACTTCAAAGTTTTGTTTTCAGCAGAAAGTTCCTTTGCTTGGTAGTGACAGTAGTTTAAGCACTCATCCTGGGCAGTGGTGAGGATGTCATAAAATTCTCCCCTATTGAACCAAAGTGAACCTGATTAAGGTAGGCTCAAATCAGTGCATTGTACAAAGCCAGTTCAGTGAAACCTTATTATTTGCTGGTTTACTGTTTCTTTAGTACACCAGTTGCCGTGGGGAAGGCTTCCTGCTGCTTTTAAGAGCAGAGTGGGAATGTAAATGCAAATCTTAATCTTTTTCTTGTCTTGAATATATTTCTACTTTCCATGGGATCTTATCTTGTAATCAGGCCCATTACTTCACAGTCAATCATGAAATGGCTGTTATGCCAATGAAATGTTTTTTTGTGAAGTTTCAAAACTAGAGCTGTATTTAGATATTTAACTTTTTTTAAGTGTGACTGAACATGCCATTTGAGTAGCTTATTTGGACTTGAATTATGATCTTCTGGCATGTTTTGACTGAGAAAGTTCAGAAAAAAATAGGAGACCGAAATTTTGTGGTTTCTGGATTTTAAATAATTCAGAATGAATGATGCCTCCACATATGAAATACTTGCTTTGTATCTATGAAGCAAGCAGGAGATGCTCTTCACAAATAACTAGGAAGGATTTTATATTAAAAAAAGCTCTATTACTGCAAGCATTTCATGGCATTGTTTTTGTAATGCTCAGTAGTCACAGAGCACTTTCCATTTGTGTTGGGTTCTCCTTATTTGTCATTCGTTTTATACTTGTGCTCCCAACCTTTTTATATTTGTCTTCAAGCACTTCTCTGAAAGGCCCACAAGAGCAAGGAAGCTTCCATTCTTTAGAGCTATAAGAATGGGTCTTGTTAGCCTCTTGAAACTGTTGTCCCCAAAAGTGAAAAATACCCTGTTCTTCCCTAAACATTTCTCTTGTGTCTTCCTTGAACCCTCAGCTCCTGAAGATGCAGCCTGCACAGTGCTGGAAGCCTTGGGCATAAAGCTGGCCATATTCAGGCAGCTGAAGTTTGTTTTGTGTAGCACTTTCTTCATCTAGTAATGATGACTCAATCATTCCTTAGTTATTGATACTAGTCTCTGTTCCTAAGGCAGGCATCGAGCTTTGCTAGTTAAATGTTATTTATTTGTTCTCCAGGGTGTAAGCACACCCCTTCGCAGACAAGAGAACAGATGCTTGCCCTCAGAAAGAGGGGGAATATCCTTGTGTAGAAGAGAATCTGGAGTAGTCCTATGTATTACCACAACAGTAATTGCTTTACGAACCAAAGTGAAATATACTTTTCTAAAGTTGATGGAATCTGTAGATCCCATGAGCACAATCAATGCAGCTGTAGTACAGACTGGAATATCCTCTGTGGTTAACTGTAAATAGCAACTCTGTATCCATGGTTTATTTTTACCACAGTGTGCTATAATAGGAAAAATAGCAAATGGTAAGTCTATATATAGCCTGTTACTAAGACTGTGAACTAGATGGTTAGCCAACAGAAAAATCCTATCCTAATTAGCAAATGTCTTTAGGTCTAGTAATAATATTTTGGATATCAGAATGATTTATGTTAGGTAGTGAGAGGAATTGCAGCACTGCAGGTAATATTTTACTATTACAGGTTTTTACTGCTCTTTTTAATGTCAAGTAAGAATTTTGTGAATCATGTTGATTTTAATAGAGTGGACATGGGTGGCAGAATCCTTACCTTTATTTCCTGACTATTTATTTTCTGCATGTTTCTTTTGCTGGATTAGCAAAAAGTCGATTTCCTTTTATGTGAATATTGATTAACCATTAAATTGTGAATAACTTGGGAAAAGAAATAAAACACATCTTTTTAAAAATTCCTAAGCTTGATTAATAGCTTGCTTTAAAAAAAAACCCCAAAATTTTAGTCCAAACTTGAGAATATGCTTTTCTTTTATATCTTATTTATAACTTTTTTTTTAAATGACTGACAGGGTTAGGAAAGTATATAACAAATTCTTAGATAAGCCTCCAAGGTTACTTCATATTAGACATGATAGGTAGGAAAAAATACAAGCAGAAGTCAGTTTTTCTTATCTCCTGTATAAACAAGCTGGTATTTCATTCAAGGCCTTTTCCTTAACTTTCAGCATACCAGATCGCTATCAGGCAGTCACAGGGAGAGACATGCAAACATGTTGTTGTTGACTATTTGTCTACCGAATTTATGAATTGGTTTCTAAGGAAATCAGGCTCCCGCATTCATTCTCTTTGTGTTTGACTGCTGCTCCTTGCCTTTCTCCCTGTCGCAATTATTTATTGATTAGCTGGCCAATATTAATCATGTTTTAATGAAAAGCTGGAGGTCTGTAATGACAGTAAGTTGCCATTTTTTTACCAAACTCAAAGGTGATGGGTAGAGGAGGCAATGCCCTGTTTGTGGGCTTGCCACCTCCCAGCAAGCGGAAAGTAAGGGAAACTGTCCTTAACTGCTGGGTTTGGGACCATGCTGCAAACCAACCTGCAGCCTTCTCCTGTGAGCTAAGCACCAGGTGGTTATGCAGACACAGGATCCTTGTAACTCCATGGGGTTGTATCAGGGTGGAATGATACAAGGGACACTGGGAGAGAGAGAGCACTGAGGATGCTGCAGAAGAACTGGGGGGTTACTGTGTTGAAAGGGTAGAAGGCACACAGAGAAAGGAGCTAGGCTGTGAAAAGCACCACTGACAGGCTGAAGGACTAGGGGTACCTTGTTTGCAGAGTGTAAGGCATTCGTGATGCATACCTCTTGGAAAACATGTAGTATTAATTCTACTGTTTTCTATTAGTGCCATGTATTAGTTACAATGCATGTTGTTTAAATGAGCCTGACTGAATACCTTCTGAAGCAAATGCTGCTTTTATTTGCTACCCAAGGAACTAGATAAGGTCTCCACTATAACGTACATAATTTATTTGCATGATCTTTATGAATGACTTTGAAGTATATATTTGGAATTTAAATCTTACCATTAGTAATACCTGTTAGAAACTCAGATATGAGCTTCTCAAGAAATTTTTATTCTTCTAAGGTTTATTATGAATTATGTGCTACTGAGGCAGGATTGACATCTTGGAACTTTATGGTTCATATATTTAGAGACTGAGAGGACTGTCTTAGTTTGTGGCTATACAACTCCTAATGCTTGTCCATGCTATCATGATTCTAGATTCATTGCAGTAGAAGTAATTATAATGTAAATTATTTTATTTGTTTACAAAACTATGTTATAATATAAACTAATTATAGTACTCAAAAACTAAGTATGGTCTTCATCCACCCTTTGGTCTAAGGAATTGTATTTGATGTTGATGCTAGTTCTGCAGAGAAGGGAGAGTTCTAATGCATGATGGTAAACTGGCAAAGTGGATGAAATACTTTAGCAGAAAAAAGGGTAATTCAGTTAGTTTTCTACTGTATTTTTAAGATTGGACGACATTAATCTTTTTCTTACTCACCTGCCTTCTTAGCAGTGTTTATAGTTCCACTGTTGGAAGAAATCAGGTGACTGTTCATGTAGATTGTCTACAACCGCCTCATCTCCATGTTGTCTAGACACCAGCAATCTCATAATATATTCTTGCCTCCGGAACATCTAGACTTTCCTTGACTGGGAAGCCTGAATGAGGTAGTAGAACAGAGGGAATCTGTTTTCCCTTTCAAAGTTCCTTCTTTGCTAGCGGCTAGGTACAGTATTGTAATGAATATTAAATCAGTGTTATATTTCACAGCATAGCTCCCAAATTCATGTTGCAGGGGCAAGGCGAGATGATGTTGTTTATTCCAACGTCATTGACTAAAAACGCTATCTGAAATTACAAGAGATTAATAAAGTGAACTTGAAAAAGGCTATGGTATATATGTTATCTTCTTATTGATATTTCTTTTCAGCATAAATGTACCTCAAAAGCATTCTGGCAGTGGAATCAAGCACAACTGAAACTTTTTTGAGAAAGGCATGGAATTAGCCCACGTTTTTTGGCATTATCTGCCTCACTACGTTAAAGCCAGGTAACCTAACTTTTTCTGTTTCAGGCATCTTGGGTTTTTTCACACTCTTTTTTCTTCAGTGGCAGAGATGGAGGGCACTCCTGTCCCCTTCTTCCTTGATTATCGGGTGTTAAGGGTATTTTCCAGGAGCAGGGACTGTGGCATTAAATTGTTCTGAAAGAAGAAAGCTCACATCTAAATCTACTATTCTTGGACCAACTTTCTTCAGGCTTGTTTTAGTCAATTGTTAATAAAAAGGGAGGGAAGAGTGGCAGATTAGGTTGTTTAGCCTAATTCTTTCCAGAGAAAGATACAGAAGTGTGAATGGGGAGAATGAGCACTTCTCAGCTCCCTTTCCTTGTCTTGCTGTCACTATATAAAAAATACCTGTATTTTTTCTTGCTTTTCCTTGCTGAAATGTATGGCTTATGTTAGCATTGGCTTGAGAAGAGGAGCTAGGAAAAAAAAAGTCTCCTCTGAAATAGCCTGAATAAAATATTACCTTAAAAATTTGTTCTAAAGGATCTGGAGGCAGTCTGTGCATTCCAAGAGTTTTACAGCCAAACAGGGACATCAGGCTACCTTTCATTACGTGAAATGTAAATAATAATTGGTCATTTAGTACAGCCAAATACCCTGTAAAACAATGTTGGAGACTAACCACATGGTCTCTCCTACCTGCCTGACCTCATTTGTCCTAGAATCGAGAGATGCGAAGTCTCACAGGGCTCCTCCCCACTACTTTCTAGTGCACTCATGCCATGTTGCATCTGAGGGATATGCTGGCTCCTTCTCCTGGGTGGGTTTTTTTTTGGTGTCTCCTACAAACAGTTGTCTATGGTATGGACACATCTGGCAGCGCTGGTGAGCCACTCTGGCTTGTGGGGTGGTTCTTGAAGAGCTCTGTGTTAGTCTGTTAATCAAAGGAAGATGTTCTATTGCCTTTTTTCCATGACTCAGAAAAAAAAAAAAGAAACCCAAAAGGTCATGTGGTGGTGTGTGATTTGTTTTATGGGTTCATTCAAGATTGCCATTGTGCATTTAGCCTAACCACAGTGAGTCAACTGGATCAGACAGACTGAAGCAAAGTAGAGAACTTGCACAACAGTAGGACTTCAGTAATTCAAAATTCTTGTACTAACATACATCAAAGAGATGAAATTTGGTATGGAGTGAAGATTTTTTTTTCAGAGGAGTGCTGTTATACATCTAAAATTGGTTTAAAATGGAACTTGGGCATCTCAGTATTTTTATGGATCCTGTCCAACTGTTTTACCACCTTGAACTTTGATTAGTTAGCCAAAAAAACCTACTTTCAGGAATAATCATGTGACAGCTTCCTCTGGTTTTGCAGGGTTACTTGTATGTTTTGGCATCACAAAGCCAAGTGCCAAGCGCCAGTGTTTTTCACCTGAAAGCTGCACTGTGACAGCCAAGCCAACTGCAGGAAGCAGTTCTGCAGTCCTGCCAGTGTCACAGAAATCAGGAAAAGAAAATTCTTAACACTGGCTCAGGGTCTTGAGAAGCAGGCATTCTCTTTATTTGGTATTGGATGTATGGGAGAGATCAATCCTCCTCCCGTATATGCAAGGTCCTACACTTGGGTCAGGGTAATCCACTAGTTCAATACAGGATGGGGGATGATGTGATTGAGAGCAGCCCTGCAGAGAAGGACTTGGGGGTGCTGGTTGATGAGAAGCTCGACATGTGCCGGCAATGAGAGCTCACAGCCCAAAAGGCCAACCTTATCCTGCACTGCATCAAAAGTGTGGCCAGTAGGTCAAGGGAGGTGATTCTGCCTCTCTGTTCCTCTCTTGTGAGAACTTATCTGGAATACTGTGTCCAGTTCTGGAATCCTCAGCATCAGAAGGATATGCAGCTCTTTGAATGGGTCCAGAGAAGGGCTGTAAAGATGATCTGAGGTCTGGAGCATCTCCCATATGAAGACAGGCTGAGAGAGTTGGGGTTCTTTAGGCCTCCGAGGAGGCCTTATAGTGACCTTCTAGTATCTGAAGGGGCTACAAGGAAGCTGGGGAGGGACTGTTCACAAAGGCATATAGTGATAGGACTAGGAACAATGGGTATAAACTGGAGAGGGGCAGATTTAGACTAGACATAAGGAGGAATTTCTTCACTATGATAGTGGTCAGGCAGCAGCACATGTTGCCTAGGGAAGCTGTGGCTGCCCCATTCCTGGAGTTGTTCAAGGCCAGGCTGGATGGGGCCTTGGGCAGCCTGATCTAGTGAGAGGTGTTCCTGCCCACAGCAGGGAGGTTGGAACTAGATGATTTTTAAAGTCCCTTCCAACCCAAACCACTCCATGATTCTATATGCTGGTGACTACAAGTAGCAGCTTTTTAGACACTCATTTTCTGTATTAGATTTCTTGTAAAAAATCATGCATGTTAATCACATTTTCCAATACTAATTATAATAGATGTCCTCCCCCTCGCACATGCCTTTACTGAGTCTGAGGTCTGCAAAGCTGCTCCCTACACAATTTTGTTTTCATCTAGCACCCTTTGAAGTTCCCATATAAGGTTCAAAATAAGGGTTTATCTTGACCCCCTCACCTTTTTTTGGTTCCCTAAATGCTGGCCAGATGCTGGTCTTCTGCAGCCTTCATGGTTTTTATTCCTTAAATATCACAAAACAAGGCCTCTGCTGTTTGTTAGTTTCTGTGATTTGATTAGGTCTTAGTACAGACACTGTGTTCCACGCTACAGCTCGTGTGGATTTGTTGGGGAGCACACCACCACAACTGGAGCCATCTCTGGAGGTGTTCGGTGAGCCTGGTCTGGTAGGATCACAGAATCATCAGGTTGGAAAAGACCCATCGAGTCTAACTGTTCTTATCAAACACTAAACCATGCCCCTCAGCACTTTGTCCACCTGTCTTTTCAAAACCTCCAGGGAAGGTGACTCAACCCCCTCCCTGGGCAGCCTGTTCCAGTGCCCAAAGACCTTTTCCGTGATTTTTTTTTTCCTGATGTCCAGCCTGAACCTCCCCTGGCAGAGCTTGAGGCCATTCCCTCTTGTCCTGTCCCCTGTCACTTGGGAGAAGAGGCCAGCTCCCTCGTCTCTACAACCTCCTTTGTAGTAGTTGTACAGGATGGCCGTGCCCGTGGCAAGGGGGCAGAACTGGGCAATCTTTAAGGTCCCTTCTAACCCAAATCAGCCTACGAGTGACTCCCGTGGCCCGAACCAGCCCTCTAGCAAAGAACCTAAAGCCTCAGGGAAGAGGCGCCAGCAGCTCCACACCGAGTCCGTTCGCCCCGCGGCAGCACTACAACTCCCGGCGTCCTCCCGAAACAGCGGCGGGACTACAACTCCCGGCGCGCCCCGCGGCCGCCTCCATGTTCTTCCCCTTCCCGCCTCGGCCCTGAGCGGCTCCCGCGCCGCCCAATCCGCAGCCCCCGGGAGGCGAAGCAGCAGGGCCGGGTGCGGCGGCCGAGGGAGGGCGCGAGACCCGTTCCGAGGGGCCGGAGCGTGTGAGGCGCCCAGCGGCTCCCGGGACGCTGCCACCCACCCAGGGGCTCGGCCGGGACCCCCCACCCGGCCCCGCGGACGGCGGGCATGGAGCAGGCTGCGCCCAGGAGGTACCGGCGCGCCGAGGGGCCTGGGGCCAGCGGGCGGGCGGCGGGACGGCGAGGGGAGGCCTCCCCGGCGGCGGGGAGCGCGTCTGACCGCCAGTGTGTGTCTATATGTCTGTTCTGGTTCAGTGTCTAGGTGGAGGCAGACCCTTAGGGCCCAGTTGAGTTACGGAAGGAAGGGCTGGATGTGAAATCTGAGGAATCTCGGCGCCCAGAAGAGCCTTTCGTAGGTCAGGTCTTGGGGAGGAAACGGCTTGAAGGAGTTGTTCTTTTTTTCCACATTAGAAAGTGCCCTTGTGTTGAGAGATGCTTGTGGGGGTGGGGGTTGCATAGTTGCAAGTGCAAATCAGGGAGTGGGAAGAGGCAAGAATCATAGAATCGCTAGGTTGGAAAAGATCTCTTAGATCATAGAGTCAAACCATTCCTGTCTGCCACTAAACCGTGTCCCTGAGCACCTCGGCTACCCATCTTTTAAAGATCTCCAGGGATGGTGACTCCACCACCTCCATGGAAGCTGTTTTAGTGTCCATTGACCCTTTCTGTGGAAAATTTTTACCTGATGTCCAGCCTAAACCTCCTGTGGTGGAGCTTGAGGTCATTCCCCCTTGTCCTACCCCTCGTCATTTGGGAGAAGTGGCCAGCACCCACCTCGCTATAACCTCCTTTTAGGTAGTTGTGGATAGCAATAAGGTCTCCCCTCAGCCTCCTCTTCTCAAGGCTGAACAACCATTCCCATGGTATCTTCTGAAATTTATCAGCTGTCCGGTCCAGATAATTACTACATTTTTCTCCAGTATTTATCATCTGACTTCTTTTTGTGTGTGTGCGTAACAATGTGAAACCACAAACTTTTGCTTTAAATGGGACACTGACATTTTGGTGCATAAATTAATTTTGCTTTTAATTGTATGGGTGTATTTAAATTGTTACAGTCGTTTCTTGGAGGTAGTTGTATACTACATAAAATCTAGTTGTGTGATATGCAGAATGTAGTTACACCGTTTACTCTTACACTTGCTGTCTTAGGTTTTCAAGTATTTTACTCTTGAGTCCTGTTTACTGAATAGTCCCCACATTTTTCATTAAGTTTAAATTGGTGGTAGGAGGTAATAAATCAGTTTTTACATTCTTCTTTAATACCTTTGAAATTCTTTAAAACAGCTTCCACTGGCATGATGGGTCTTGAGAAGCTCACAGTCTACAGAATACTTCTTCTGGTTTTTGGTTGGTTTTTTTTCCCCCCCTCCAATAATACATCATGTAGCAGTGTCTGCTACTTGAAAACTTTGACCAAGAATTGATTCTTAGTTGTTACGTGGAGTGTTTTTAGCAGGCAATGGGAGGTGAAGAGACAGGCCTATACTGTAGTTTAAGGCTGCTAGTGCTGCATGTCACCAATAAAGGAAGTGGGACAAGTACTAGCAAAGGTTTAGGGAGAGAAATGAGACTGTCTGAGGAGTCAGTGATACCACCAATAGTGCAAAGCTTGGGATCTGATGATATCAAAGGATTGAAAATTAATCTTGAAGTTAACATAGTTTACAGTATGTTCTTTGGCAGATCTGGGATTTGCTCTGATTTGTGCATTATGTAAATCCTTCAAACAGCCCATCAGAAAGTAGCAGTGATGATGCCCAGGTGGCAGGCCAGGCCACTGTGGCATTTAAATGGGGTTGCTGTCCAAGCCACCAGATTTTCTTGTTTGGCCAGTGTACTGCAACAGCAACAAAAGACTTGTAAGGAGGAATCCTTTTCAGAGTAGTTTTATTTACTTTTAAAATAATATATAGTAGATGTTCTGATGTACAGAACCATTTGTGCAGCAGTTGACACAAAGTGTTTCCTTGCATTTGAATTTCTAACTGTATTTCAGATGCGCTTTATGCTTCTTTCCCTCACTGAAAAGAACTTTCACTCTTGAAAGTCAGTAACAACATTTACCTTGAGTCTTGTAATTTTCCCTTCATTATTGTTGCATTTTTCTGTATATGTTGGCATACTGGGCCATGAGGGGGGAGATTGCATATGAATGAAAAGGAAAGTAGAGACACAATACTGTCAAATATATAGCTTTTAATCTTGCCCATCTGCCCACTGCTGCCAAATAAAAGACCTCTTAATAAGCGTGGAGTATGTTAATTATGGTCTTCTAGTTCTTTCTTTAAACTTGGTCAGTTTAATTTTCACTGAAATATGAGTTTTATGGGACGGGAAAACCTATTTTTAAATTGGGAACTGTCTTCAAAAAATATGTTTTTTGTAATTTTTGTGTCAGTGGGTGTGTAAGGTCACATGGATGACAACTCTCAAGTTTCTCCTGAAATTGATGGGACAGAAGTGTAAATTTGCATGGCTTAATTGGTAGAAAAAGGAATGTGAGTATATGATGCAGTAAACTGTCTTGCTACTAGTTGTGTGAATGGTGTAAAGCAGTGTAAATGTCTCCAGGCTTTCACGTGCCACCTCTACTTCTGATGACTGCAGTGATTTCTCTTACTAGCTTCTCTTCTAATATAATCAGTATAATTCATCCCAGCCATTGTTTTTAAGTACTTCAGCGTGCTTGTTCTTCTGCAAAATAAACCACATATATTCAAGTTTCATGGAGCAGCTGACCAGTTTTCCGTAACTCATGACAGTAATTGATGGAGTTCTGTTATTTAGTCCTGCTTTATTTTTCCTTTATTAGCTCTCAGTTTTTTTAAAACGCCTGCCTCTGTAGCACATCATCAATTTATTTTGTCAAGTCTGTATGTAATGAGCGTAGGCCGCTAAACTCAACTTTTATTTGTTTTCCCCCCATATGAAAAAAACCAATCCCTTGCTCTTTGAGGTCCCAGTTCAGATTTTTCTGATTTTTTTATGCTAGGGTTGGTGATCTTGGGTGCCTCTTGTTGTTTCTAGATTTTTCTGTATTTAATTGTGTGGAGTTTTGCTGATGTGCTCAATGACTTGTAAGACTGTTCATGCTAAGTATGAGTTTTCTCACATCACTGCATCTATAAAAGCCAAGTTCTTTGGTAGGATATATTTTTCTTGTTTAAGATACTTGGTGTTATGCAGAAAGTCAAACCTGCTTGCAACGAGAAAATCCTGATAATTCTTGTTGTCCAGGGAACTACAGGCCTGTCAGTCTGACCTCAGTACTAGGGAAAGTCATGGAGCAGGTGATTTTGAGTGCTATCACGAAGCACATGCAAGAGAACCAAGTGATCTGGCCCAGTCAGNATGTCTTTATCAATGACCTGGATGAAGGCATTGAATGCTCCCTTAGCAAGTTTGCAGATGACACTAAGCTGGGTGGAAGTGTCAGTCTGCTGGAGGGTAGGGAGGCTCTGCAAAGGGATCTGGACAGACTGGACCACTGGGCATAGTCCAATGGGATGAGGTTTAACACGGCCAAATGCTGGTTCCTGCACTTGAGGCACAACAACTCTATGCAGAGCTACGCACTAGGAGAAGTCTGCCTAGACAGCTGCCTGGAGGAGAAGGACCTGGGGGTGTTGGTTTGCAGCCGACTGAACATGAGCCAGCAGTGTGCCCAGGTGGACAAGAAGGCCAATGTCATCCTGGCTTGTATCAGAAACAGTGTGACCAGCAGGTCCAGGGAGGTTATTCTCCCTCTGTACTCAGCACTGGTGAGACTGCTTCTTTAATCCTGTGTTCAGTTCAGGGCCCCTCACCACAAGAAGGATGTTGAAGCTCTGGAGGGAGTCCAGAGAAGAGCAACGAAGCTGGTGAAGGGGCTGGAGGACAAGTCTTACGAGGAGGGACTGAGAGCTGGGGTTGTTTAGCCTGGAGAAGAGGAGGCTGAGGGTAGACCTTCATTGCTCTCTCCAGCTACCTGAAAGGAGGTTGTAGAGAGGAGGGAGCTGTCCTATTCTCCCAAGTGACAGGGCACAGGACAAGAGGGAATGGCCTCAAGCTCCGCCAGGGGAGGTTCAGGCTTGACCTAAGGAAAAAAATCTTCACTGAAAGGGTCGTTAGGCACTAGAACAGTCTGCCCAGGGAGGTGGTTGACTTGCCTTCCCTGGAGGTGTTTAAGGTGCGGGTGGATGAGGTACTGAGGGGCTTGGTTTAGAGATTGGTGGGAATGGTTGGACTAGATGATCCAGTGGGTCTCTCCCAACCTGGTGATTCTATGATTCTAGAATTGTAGTTTAATTAATCCTCCTGCTTTCAGGGACAGCTCTCCTGGAATACTGCTGAAATAGCTCATAGTTACTACCTGATGATTTTTTAGAGCGTGTATATATGTGTATATTTATATGGCACCTGTTATTCTGTGGCCAAAATAAAGCAGTGCCTGAATTCAGTGATTTACTTGTTCTGTCTTAAATGGTTGTGTTATGAAAGTAGAGGACCCATGTAGTAGAAGGAGGAGTGAGACATCTTTTTTTCTTTGTTCTCGAGCCCTTTGTCTCCTTAGCTGTGTTATCCTCCTATATTTCTAGTCATGCTTTAGCAGATAGATATCTTACTGGGTGCTCATACTATTCACTTCCCATGTAGAATGCTAACACCTCTAAAAAAAGCAGTGATCCTTCTGAAACGTTGGGCTCTCTACGTCTTATTTTGTGCATTTTCAAAGTGTCGATGGTATGGGACACATGAACACAAACAGCTCCCAATTAAGAAACCATTCTGAAGCCTAAGATGTGTTTCTCTGTCCTAAGTTTTAGTTGCTTATTTTTAACTAATACAAAAAGATACTATTTCTGGGCTTTTCTTCCTGTATACTACTTAGTGCTTTATAGTCAGTTGCAACTGTCATCTTCCCCTTCCATACTTCTCATGAATGTTTTGTAAGTGCTTTCTTTATTATATACCTTTCAGGGTATATTGCGTGCTGTTCTGTAGGTAAAAGAACTGGTAATTCTATTAAACTTCTAGAAATATAAATCATTAAACAGTCTGAATCTTTAGAGTCATGTATGGTTCAAAGAGCTGTGGTGTTAATACTGTCATTTGATCACCAGACCCAGCATCTGTGCTTCTACAGTATATTTGTGAAGGAGTGTGAAGTACTTTGAGCAGTGTATTTGGTAATGAAATTCCAGAGGCTGATATCTGTCTTCTTTTAAACAGGTTTAGTATTTAGCTGCCTTAGTGTTAACTATTATTTGGTCTCATAATGTGCTTGTCAGAGATGGATCACGCGAAAACCATTTTAAAACTACAGAACTCTTATTTCTGTGGTCTCCAGGTTGCCTTATAAATGCTCCAGGTAATCTGTTATTTGGTGGTGATGCTGATTTTGATCAGTTTATTGCTGTTCATGGTTGTTTCCCTAACTCTTCTCAAGCACTCCTGATGCCTTGATCTTAATAGTGCTGTTGGACCACTTTTGGTATAGGTTGGTTTTCTTTTTCCTTCTCATTTTAGCGGGTAGTGCTTTTCTGATGAGCTAGTGGAAGTGTTCTCTTCTTAAACAAGTTTGGTTGAGGTTACTGTATTTTTTTATTTCTCTTTTCTTGCAGTTACTGAAAAGTTCAGTTCCTCCACTTGTCTGTTATGTCTTCTTTTAGGCAGCTCTTTGATCAAGTGAGTGACTTAGCTTTTTATTTTTCGAGGCTGTGCTGGCATCATAAGCATGCTGGGCATGCTTTTTTTGTTGGTGGCAAGCGGAGGATTATTGCAGTAGCTTAGTCTATGAATGCTGCCTCTAAGAGTGCAGATAAACCAGTCAGAGGAGAAAAAAGAATTCAAAATGAAAGGAGGAAAATTAATGTTTTGTTTCTGCAAAATATTTTTTCCCCTCTTCCTTTTGTTTGTCTTAACTTACACTTGTACAGTAATGAAATATGTGCTTCCCTGCAAGATTTAAGTTCCATCTTTCTGCTTTCTGCTCTCATTTTCATTTTATGCTCTCATTTGAGTTTTCAGCTGCGTTTCTTCATGTTCATCTGTTGTGCTTTTCCTTTGCTGTGGGGATTTTTATTCTTCCTTAATCAGACATGCTTTCCAGCTTCCTGCCTGTTCAGTGTCACAATGGTGCATGATCTTTACAGTAGTTCATGCATCTTTCCTTGCCGATTTTGGATGCTTTCTGTGTTCATGCATTTGCTACATCTGTGAAGTAGTTATTTATTTGCTATGTCATTGTGGACACCCCCTTCCCCCTGTTGCTTTCCTTGTTTAACACCAATTGATATGACCTGTATGCTTATACAGTTACTTAAAATTTTTGTCTTTAGTTATTGGCAGTCACAAGTCTCTTCTGACTAAGAAATTCCTTCATCAGTCATTTCACTTTATTTTTTATTAGTTTTGTATATCACAGAATTGCATCTCTTAATATGAAGCAGTTTCTTTTTAACACTGTTCTTCCAGTGCTAGATTTGATAATCTTTTCTGTCTGTGCCCTCCCATTTTGTGTTAATTTCTAGGAAAGCATCACAGGATAATGCATTTTCCATAAGTTCTCTGTCATCTACTGTGCTTCAGTTTCTTTTTTCTTCCTTTCTCCGTTTCCTGCATATAGAGTACATTGTATTTAACACTAGAACACCAGCTACTCTTCAGCTTATCTTCTACTTTAATAGTACCCTTGGTTATTACATGTAACTAACTTGTTATTTCAGTCGTGCAGCAAAAATCCCTGTAACTTTTAGAGTCAAGGATTTATGTATTGCAGTCACAGGGCCTCGCTGCTGTTTGTGGGTGGTTACATTTTCCTGTGCGATGTTCAGTGTCAGCTCCATCACAAACTTGTAGCCAGGTTGTGTTCTGAGATGTGCCAGGAGTCTGGGGAGCTGGTTGGCTGGGAGTGCTGGTTACTGGGGGAATGCTGAGACAGCTTGTTAAGGATGAAGGATAATGGTAAGAGTGGACTGAAAATGCTGGGAGTGATACCGAGTGATTTGAGACGGAGAGAACTGGAGGAAAAATATGGTGGCAATATGTAACTAGAGATTTTGTTGCACCTGTCCCTGTGTATGTTCACAAAGATGTAAAAGGGACTGCCCCAACAAGTCCTGGAGTACTCATCTTCTGGGAGCTCTGTTCTGCTGCCACCTGTGTAGGTGATGTACTACCAAATGGCTCCCATAACTTCTGGATTCTGCTTTTAACTTCATGTAATTCTCTTGCTTATGAGTTCTATAGTTTAGGAAGTGGATAGAAAGTGGAGATGAATGGTAGGTTTATACTTCTTAGATAACAATGTGATGTACTCTAGGCAGTTAGGAAGGGTGTGCTTGCATGCTGGCTGCTTTTTGAGGCAAGGTGAGCTTTGCTGTATTTTGGCTGTTTCTGGTTTAGCAAAGGAAATGGTTTGGACAGTGAATTAGCTCTGTGCTGCTTTGAATTGAACAAACTGTGGGAAAGGAGTAATGACAAAAATGGTCATAACTTTCTCCATCTTGTATGATGATTGATTAAAATTTTGTTACTGTACTTTAATCAGACATCTTATTTTCACTGGAATATGTTTTCCTTGATAATTTTTTTTCTGTTTGCTCATGTGTAGAATAGTTTGTTTAGGAGGGGAAAGACACAGAACTCAAACAAATAACTTCTGTCTTTCTTTTAGCAAACTGAAAAAGCTAAGTGAAGATAGTTTAACTAAGCAGCCTGAAGAAGTCTTTGATGTTCTGGAGAAACTTGGTGAAGGGTAAGTGCAGCTATTTATGAGGGGATAGGATCAGGGGGAAATGGTATATAAAGCATGTGTTGGAATATAGAGTTACAGAGAGAATGTAAATGTCCTAAGGAATGCTTCTCCATACAAACTTTAATAATAAAACAAATGCATGTGTTGGTAGACTTCCACGCTTCTCCAAATGTGTTTGTGCATTTTTGATGCCCACTGTTTATTAAGCCAGCAAAGATCTTATGCCTGTACTGGAGTTAGATAAACTACATCTGCATCTTGACAAAGATTCATTCTTGAGAGACATGACTTTCTTGAGGTCCCGATAGAACTGAATGTTTTGCAACCTGGAAAAGCTCTCAGACTTGTGCATGAACATATGGCTTCTGTGACTTTTTGAAGTTTATGCATAATGGAAATAAGCAGTTTATCTTGTCTTTTTTTAAAAAAAAACCACAACCTTTTTTTTTTTTTTTAGATCTTATGGTAGCGTGTTTAAAGCAATACACAAGGAGTCTGGACAAGTTGTAGCAATTAAACAAGTCCCCGTGGAGTCAGATCTCCAAGAAATAATTAAAGAAATCTCTATAATGCAACAGTGTGATAGGTAGGTATGGCAGTTTTGCTCCTTTCCTAAGACTAAGTGAAAATGTTTTTGTACTTCAAAATATAGGTGAAATACAGGCAGCTGCAAACTTTTCTTATGTGGAAAATTAGTCTGTTGGACAATTTACTTAAAGGAACCACTTTGTGGACCTCCTTCTCTCCTTAGCATGGATTGAAGTGAGTACAAAACCAGAAACTGTTGAAAGATTAAGTACCTGTCTGCTTAGAGTTCTCCAGGCTTGCTTCACTTTCTGCTGGCAAGTCTGAAGGCTAATATTTCCTGTAAATGTCTTAGGCTTTGTGAATTCTAAGTTGCCTGTTTCAGAAGATCAACAAAGAACAGAGTATTCTATTGTCTGCATCTTTCATGCAGGAACA
Organism: Piaya cayana; assembly: GCA_013389865.1. Taxonomy (NCBI): domain Eukaryota; kingdom Metazoa; phylum Chordata; class Aves; order Cuculiformes; family Coccyzidae; genus Piaya; species Piaya cayana. The sequence goes on along the minus strand of WAAB01017193.1, from coordinate 167,176 downwards.
TGCCTTTTAAAAAGTGAGAAATCTTATAGTTTTGAAGGACTGTAAGCTTACACTAGTTCACAAACGAAGTATCTTGTGATTGCTGGTGTTGTAGGAATGGAAGCCTTAACATCAGGTGTCTGCAAGGATGCAGAAATTGCTTTCCATTCATCTTTTCTATGGATTTATTTGTGTATTTTTTTGGGATAATATTTTAAGGTTTTGGCTAAGTCATATTTGCTAGGATGAGTATTCATGTCTGATCCAATGGTACAAGTGCTTATTGTTTGAATTTCAAATTGCAAACAAGGAAGCTTTGCACTCTATTTAGGAGAAACTTCATTTAAAATATTGATTGCTTTAGCCATTAATGGGATGAATTGTATTATAGCAAATGGGCTGTAATTTCTCTTTTCTCTTTGTGGTTTTGTGTTGTGTCGGTGTTGAAGTTCTCTCTTCTCCATGCCTGCTTCTGGAACTAGCTACAGTGTATGTGCTGAAGCTTTTCTAAGGTGAAATAAATGGGTTGTACGACAAGAAGTTGATTTGGAAAAATGTAGTCCCATGTAGTTAACTGGGACAAAGCTTTAAGAAAATGTGAACAGTCTTTTGAGACTGCACAGCACTTGATGTTTTGAAAAGATTATCTTGTCCTGATTTTAATAATACATAATTTTGTTTCGAATACCAGCACAGTAAAATCTGGCAAGAGCTTATAATGATGGTGGGCTTTCTTCAGGAGTAATAGTGAGCTTCCTCACTTCAGGAATTTATAAGGGGTGAGATCAGTATGTTGTACTTGCTTGGTAGGCACTTAGACTAATTAGCAGGGAATTGACCGTTCTTCCCTTCTGTAAAGGCAAGTTCCTGTAGTACTAACAGTTTGTCTTTAATGAAGCAGTTTGCCAATAGTTTTGAACTGTCTTTCTATAAAGATAGGTTCTCTCTTTTTCTTATATCAGTTTTCTAACAAAGCATGTTTCTGACAAATGTCCTGATCCTAAAATACAGTTCTTCACTTCAAAACAAAAGTGTTTGATTCCACCCCACTATAGAAGTATTCTGATGAGAACCCACTATCTGGAATCTCGGTGTCTTACTTCCAGAATCTGTGGGAGATGGATGGCAATATAACTAACCTCCTCTGCTAAAGCTCATGCAAAATACCCTCCAGCCTTCTGTTCCCATAAATACACTAGTTAATCACTTTTCAGGAAGAATCCCTGTTATGTTTACCACATGTGCTTCTGCCTTTCTTTTGCAAGTGCTTTGCAGGAAGCATTTTGTCAAGTGACAAACCAATGAGTAGCAAAGTAATATGTTCTGTTGATGACAGTGTACTGTCTCTTCACACGAGACGCTTAAGTAGGAAAATGCATTTGCAAATCCAGAAGTCTTGTTCAAACCAACCCTAGATTCTGTTTAATGTAGAAGTCTAGGTCTGTGCTTGAAATAAGTTTATGCTTGCAAAACCAGGAAAACATGGGTGAGTTTTCTTTGTTCATGAGAGAAGAAAACACAACGGTTTTTTGAACTTTGTGACATATATATATATATATAGTAGTGTCTTTATAATTTTATTAAGCAGTCACACCTCATTCCAACAAGGTATTAGTGAAGTTAATTACAATTCTAAAATACATTTGATTACATTTGCTGTTTAGCTGTGTTAATGTGTGTCAAACTAATTTTGAACTTGCTTCTGATAATGATTTTTTTTTTCCCTGAATTCATCTATTTATCTAACTTTTTTTCCCCATCTAGTCCCTATGTTGTCAAGTACTATGGGAGCTATTTTAAGAACACAGATCTATGGATTGTTATGGAATATTGTGGAGCTGGCTCTGTTTCAGACATAATTAGACTTCGTAATAAAACGGTGAGGTTTTTTTTTCAATGTATAACACTTATTAAAATTAAACTATGAATTAAGATGGAAGACTGAATAAAAGACAAGTTATGAGACGAGATCTTGGGTGATGCCAAGGGGTGTGTCTGTGCCTTGTTTCCAGTGTACATGTGTGTATTTATCTTAAATCAGGCAGTCTAGTTTGTCATTTGTCTGTCTTAGGATATGTGAGGATATTGGAGATTTGAGGCAAGATGATGTTTGGTTCTCAGAGCGAATACCTACCAATGATTGGAGAAACTAACTCTTCAGGTGCTGTTTGCAGTTAAATTGATATGACTAAATACCGTAAATTCTATTCTAAGAAACAAAATAATCAACAAACACAAAGATACATGTAATGAGGGTAAAGTTAATATACCTTTCGTAAAGGCAGTCATGCAGCGCATGACTAGTAGAGTCCTATAAAGGAGTTTTTGGGCATGCAAATAATGCTGATTAGTGTAAGGTTGGTGTAGATATGCTTCCTACTGAAAGGTTTATGGACAGACTTCCACACCAGAGGGTCTTCAAGAAATACGCCTGTAGCAGAATAAATGGGGAGTGCTATCACAGATGGTTAAATGGTTTAAAGATAAAAAAAAAGAGATTGTGAGTAAATAGTTATTTGGGAATCCTACAGGGGTCTGTACTGCTTTGTTTGGGCAAGAGGGAAGAAATACTGATGAGACAAATTCTCTGTTTTTACTGCTAGGAACACAAAGACTTGATAGGTTACGTAGTACCGAGTGTCTGACTGAGAAAATAAGCGTCAGTAAATGTAAGGAGATATATTTGCCTTGGTGGAGAAGACAGTCTTTAAGCTGAAGTGCTCATGAATCTGTATGTAACATTTAGGCAAAACTGAACAAGTATAGGAGTTGTCAAAGCCTGTAGTAGCACCAGGGACATAACAGAACTGTGAAACTTGGAGAATGCTGACAAACATGATTAGAAGTGAAAAATAATTCTCTAGTATGAGATACTAAATGGATTAGGATACTTCTTTGTTGAGAAGATATGGTGGAAAGTTTTGAAAACCAGGAATAGCTCAAAGAAAGTAAGATGTAGTTATGTGCTATTTGTTACAAAACAAAGGATATTTTGTGTTAGTAGATCCAAAGAAAATGTTTTTCGTTACATATGATTATGAGATCCACTGTATAGTTATAGGAGCTCTTACAGATACTAGGAGTTTTATTTTCAAAAGGCAATTGAATGAAAGCAGGAAAAAATGGCTGTGGCTGAACACAAGTATTTAATGGCTGGAGCAGGTAATCCATGTCCTTCAGATCTCTGGGAAGGAGAAGTAGGCAACTATTGATTTTTACTTGATGTGTGCGTATGTTCTTCCCTGGTTTCCTGCTGTAGGCCACTGATGAAGACAGGTTACCATGCTAGGTAGAGTTTATATTCTGGCTTAGTATAGGGGTTATTCTGGTGCATGTAACAAAAAAGGCAAAACAAACTCCTCCATCTCTCACTTGCTGTGCTCTACATCTTGCATATTTTGGAATATTTAGGCAGAAGCTTTGGACTTGTTTGAATTCTCTTGTGTTTTGTGGAACAAAGCTCGTGGAAAGCTGACTGTGTTACTGCTTAAAGTACTACAGTGGTCTGTTGGTGACCTTAGGCTTTTTTTAGTGGAAACAGGAGGAGATTTCACTGCATTTTTTCACAAGATAAAACAGAAATGTCTTCACTTGGGAGTGAGGAGGGAGTTGATTCTTTTTCTCAGAACAGACCTTTTATTGAAGAGGCCTAGACACAAAAGGTTATGTGTTCTGTAATTTCACTAAGTTGTCAGATACTCTGGTTGGGCCAAGGAAGAGTTTATTTCCTGCTTCTTTGTATGTTAGGAAGAGAAACTGAGGAAGAGAGAGTTTAAATAAGAACCCTTACTTTAATGCAGTGGTTGTTCGGGTTGTCATATTAAAAGAAGTCAAAAAAAGGTGGATGTCTCCTCATATTTGGAGAGGAAACATTACTATGCATTTGCCCTTGTTACATATCTCTAAAAGTAAGAATTTATTGATTTTCTTTTTCTGTATCTGTTTCCCCTACTTCTTCAGAAGTTTTTTGTTTGTCTAGAAGTGAACAACACTGGGCCGTGCTCTAATGGACCAAAAATGAGGGAAGCAGAATTCAAAGTTAAGGCAACTTTTGGTGAGTTGTTGGCTTGAGAGGTTGTCAGCTTGATAAGAGCAGGCTCTTATCCAAGAGGACCAAGCCACGACTTGGAAGTTATATTGACCCCTTGAATTCTGCCTCAGAGTTTTTTAGAGTGTCAGGCAGATCAGCAGTGCTGGAGCAAGCTAATGATGCATTTTAGCTCATCTGAGGTGTGGTGTCCATCAGTGCAAGGCAAAAGACCTGTGTATCTAGTTTTGTCTGCTTCTGTTGGAGTCTGATTTGGGAGGTATGTATATCTTCTGCAGTCTAACTGTGGGTTGCTACCGAAAAGGGCACTTCCACTGTTACCCTCCAACCTGGCTGATGTGTTCCTACCTTCTCTGTGCCTCAGATGCAGTGATTGTGTAGCTGTAAGATGATCTCGGACAAGCCTGATGATTTGGGGGAACTTTTTCCTCTCTAGTCTGTCTTCTGCACCTTCTTGTAAGCTAACTCAGGACTTACTGTGGCAACCTGGTGGCTTGATCTGACACAAGACTAACATTAGGAATGAGTGATGGGGAAAGGGAAGGAAAAGAAGGGATGAGGCAGACTTCTTTTCAGTGGCAGCTTGCAATAAAGATAATTACAATAGGAAGAAATACTTTTAAGTCCTACTGGCCACAATTAGCATATTGGGGGCTGTTGACACACCAGCTGCCTCCTTACTTGTAATTAGGGTGCACTTGCTCATCCACTGATCATAATTAACTGAGTCATTATAATCCTCTCTCTTTTGGGGACCATATTCAGTTGGCTGTAGCATGCCACGTGGTGATTATGTGGTGGGTTTATGAGACAAAAACCTTATTTGGGACAGTATTTTAAGTGACAAGTGTAGCAGTGAACTACTGCATAGGTGGTGTGCTCTTGGGTCCACAGGTCCTGCATCTTTTATCTGAACTGTGACTTCCTTTATATACCAAATTATTTATCAGTTACATGTACCTTGCCTCATGCATTCTTATTGATTTTCTGCCATGTTTTATTAACTACTTTTTCATGTATTTAAGCTCCAGTATTTCAAGTGAATGGTGTCTGTATCTCTAGATGCTGTGTTTGAATGTCTTCTTGATTTCTCTTCATCTGTGTGCTACCATGGGAGCTCAGGGCAGGCCTTTGTTACCTCTCTGGGCTAAAGGCACTTTGCTCTTAAGAATATTATTCTGCAGTTGTAAGTGATCATGTGTCTTAGCGATTTAACAGTTAAAATAGTTTTAATCTGTGGACCTTTGCTGCACGTGTGATTTGCAGATGTGAATTGGTTATCTAAGACCTAGTAATTTGTACGTTTACACTTTAAGTAGCATCTGTCACAGTGTAACTTCATCAGTTGAGTCCACATGGATTAATCAGTAGCCACAGTCTATACACAAGGACTGAAATTCCTTTTTTACTGGCTAACTTCTCTAACTGATCTCAGTGGCCAGAAGTTACGGCCATGGACAAGTCCATACTGGGCATGCTGCTGGCCATGGTCAGTTGGTAAGCGTTCTGGGAGATGAATTGGATCAATGGGCGGTCTGCTGTGTTAAAGGTTGGAGACTGATCTTTAAGGCTGTCCAAGTACTTTTCTGTACAGCCAGACTGAGAAATAAGATGGAAGTTGATAGCAAATGTGCTGATTGCCTTCTTCTGTGTCTAGCCATATGAATGAAGGGAGTCTGTAGTGGCTTCTGCAGTGCAGCACAGAGATTATTCAGTGCTTGTCTGAAAAATTATTGTTATTATGGCAACAAATGGCTAACTGTTACATGAATGCTGGGTGGCATTATCTCGGTTCTTAAGAATTTTATTTTTCTTAGTTCTTTTAGAGTAGCGCCATAAGTTCCTTCAAAAATGGTTAGTGGTGTCTGAATCTCAAAATGGTAGCCTGTTCTTGCAACTTTGCAGTAAAACTATACCTATCAGCTTGGAAATTAGCTCACAGGAGAAAATTAGTTTTCATTTTGGGAAAAAGAAGGATTTCTTTTTTGTGAGCCAGAAGTAAGGTACATGTTGTGTGTTGGTTAATCATCATGAAAATGATTAACAAGAGCAAGTTAGAACTACTGTTATTAATCTATTTCCAAAATAACAAAACAACTATGTATGTGTTACATGTAAATAAGCTGCTAAAAACCTTTCAGTAGTTGGGAAGTTTCAGAACTAAGATTGGCTGTGCAGTGTCCTCTGGTACATGTGCAGCATGAAACACAGATTGTCCTCTCTTCCCCTCTCTGCAGGACTCTGTGAGTGGGTCGCACTCACTCAGTGATGAATCACTGTATATGTTGTTAAAATAGTACCTAATCTGACGTTTGGTGTTTATTTGCGAGGTATTGTTTCCCTGAAGGCAAAATTATCTTTCTCTGAACATTATCTGGCCTACATCTTTCCATTAAAATAAATGCTGTTATTAATTAGTCAGATTTTGCTATGACCATTTGCAGGTCATTTCTAAGGAGAATTAGCTTCCTGGATGTTTTTGGTAGTTTCCTGTCTAGATTAACCAAAGTAGGGGCATAAAATGTTGGAGGTTTTATAGCAGGTTGAACTGGGCACAGCATTCCAGATTTGGCTTTATGAGTGCTAAATAAAGTGTAATATTCACTTGACCTGACTTGCTCACTGTTTTCCTAATGAAGACCAACATATGGCGAGCCTTCCCTGCTGTGAGAGTCTATTGCAGACTCATGTTTAGCTTGTCCACTAGGGCCATCCTAGAATTGTTCCTACAGCAACGTTAGCTGCCCTGTGTGTCCTCAGCCTGTAATATTCATGGCATGGGGTCTTCTGTCCTTGGTATGGGACTTGGCCTTTGCTGAACATCAGGCTCGTTATCAACCCAATTACTCCAGCTTGTTGAGTCCATCTGAGTGGCAGGTTGTCATTCTGGTGTGTTGATGGGTTCTCCCTTGTTTGCTGTCTACCACAAACATGATGGGGATGTGTTCTAGCTCACTGTCCAGGTTGTTGATGCTAATGTTGGAGTAGTCACCCTACTATCAGCCTCTCAAGAAAAGCACTTGTAGTTGGCTGTTGGTTACATTTTGAACCACCATTCAGCCCAGCAGTCCGGTCAGTTCTTCTACCTCTTCTCCATGATTCCTCAGACTAACAGTCTCTAATAGTATCTTTTTAGCCAACGACCTTTGTAAAGTCAAACTAAATTACATCCTTAGCATTCTTTTCATCCTCACAGGAAAGTGGCCAAGTTAATTTGCCATGACTTCCTTCTGTTAATCTTGTGTTGTATGTTTCCAATAACCTTTTTACCCTTTGTGTGTCTAGAAATTAGCTTCTGTGAAATTTCCTTCATAATACCCGAGAGACTGATAAGCTGGTCAGCCTGTAATTCATCAAATCATTTTTCTTGCGCTTTTTGAGGATGGCGTCGGAAGAGACATCTCCTGATTGTTGTAACTTTTTAAAGCTGATAAATAGCCTTAAGCCGGCCCTAAGCAGCTCCTCGGCACCTTTGGATGCATCTCATCCACTCCCTGCATGGGCTAGTGTTTGTCCTATTTATTAGAGTAAATCCTAACTCCCTCCGCTATTGCTCCTAAGAGAGACAACTGAGGGTCAGAGAAACCATACTGAAGAGTGATGAAAAGAAGATGTGTAGGAGATTCTTCATCATTTGTCAATAGATTGACCACTGAATTTAACAGCAGGCCAACACTTTTCCTATGTTCTTTTTTTCCTTTTTTCTTTCTTCATATAGACCAATACAAGCTGTTCCTGCCATTCTCTGTATTGCTGCCAGGTTTTCAATCCACCCTAGCCTTGGCCCTCCTAATTCCACTTCTTTGTTTCTGGGCAAAGCTGCTTTATTTGGCTTTAGTAATCTGTTCATGTTTCTTACATGTTTTGGTTTTTTGCACTTTAGCACAGTCAAGAATTCCTAGTTCATTCAGGATGACCTCCGCTGTGCTTGCTCATTATCTTGCTTGTCAGCAAGGACTGTTTTCATACTTGGAGAAGGTTGCCCTTGATGTTCAACCAGCTCTTCAAGGTTCTGTTGCCCTTTAGGGCAGCATTCCTTGGGATCCCATCTACTAGTTCCTTGAATCAGCTGGTGTTTGCTGTCCAGAAATCTGGTTCTGCTACTTGCTTTTGTTACTTTCCTTCATAACTTAAAATTCCAGCATCTCACAGTTGCTGCCAAGGCTGTCTTGGCCATGTTGCCTTCCCAACAGGTATGGGGGTGGTTGACACACTAGACTACCACAACCCTGACTCTTGGTCAGTGGCCTATGATTGGAAGCTTCTTTCAATGCTGAGGATGACTTCACCTTCTTCACCTTTTCGTTGGGGTGATTTGTAGCAGGTGCTGCAATGGCGCCCACCTGTTAGGCTTCACTTCTGATTTTGACCTATAAACTCTCAACAAGTTTATGTGTTCCATAGTAGAAATGGGTATGTGTAGAGCCTGACCCTACCCATCATTCCTACTTATGGCTTGTGAGGAGCCTGCATTCACCTCTTGCAGTGTGCTAGTTGTGCGAGCTATCCCGTTGTGTCTCTAATTCCAGTGACATCATAGCTCTGCAGCTGTGCACAGGCTCACAGTTCTTTCTGTTTGCATCACAGGCTGTCTACTTTTATGCACAGGGTTTCAGGTATACCTGTCTGCCCTGCTTTCTCTCAAAGAGAGTGAGAAAACCTCTCATAGAACCTCATCTGATACGTGCTTCCCCATTCTCTATTCCCCTTCTTGCCTAAAGGCTTGAGTTTCTGTTCCCTGGTGAACCTAATTCAAAGCTCTTTTTGCTAGGTTAGCAAGCCAGGTTGCAAAACCACTCTTAATCTCATTTGTCAGGTAGTTCCTGTTTCTCCCCAGTAGTCCTCATTTCTCTGAGGATGCTGTGTTCATAAAAACACTAATGCCTTGCTGCTGTTAGCAGGCTTGCTGGAGGGTGGTGAGCTGAAGATGCATCTGCTTCTGCTGAGCTTTTGAGGCCTTCTTGTCTGACAGGATCAAAACCACTACCACACTGACATTTGTTCACTTAATTCAGAGTACTCAAAGTCTCCCTTGGTGATGCTGTCAGTGTCAACATGGGAGGGGTGAACAGGTGTGTGGTTTGAGCCAAGCCATCTCTTAGCAAGTATGTTTTATATGATGATAAAGTTATTTTAAGTAATGACAACCCAAATAAGTGCTTGCTTTTTGAAAGGCAAGTGGTTGCATTTTGTTTAAATGACCTGTGGGTAGTACTTTGCTTTGTCAGAAAAAGACTTTGAAGAGCCAAACTAACTAAATTGGTGCATAGATACAGCACATCCACATTGTGCTACTGAGTCATCTTTAAAATCTGTTTTCTCTGTACTTAGTGCAGTACTGAAGAGGCTCTGTACTCTTCTGCAGTACTTCCAAGGTTCTGCTTAACATCTGGTTAGCCAGTTAAATACTTCATAGACGTCTTATAGCAAGCTGGAAGGTAGTGGTGAAGAATAAGGGCTAAAGAGTTTGACTCCTATATTCAAATCAGTTCTTGATCTCCCTGTGTGTGCTTATTAGTGTTAGCTAATACTCAGCTAGTGACCATGGGTTGTTCCTGAGATTTCTTGAAATAATCTTCCATACAAGCCAGAGGATATATTTTAGATAATTTTGTGTTGCTGCCTGGCTATATTAATTTTTAGACTACAGGTGGAAGACTGATTTGTTAAGCACTGTCTTGAATTATGTGATATAAAAATGCTAATTTGGGGAGGGGAGATGATGAAGTCTGCATATCATGTTCAATAAACTACAAAAACTATGAAGCTGGTATTATGTATCCAAACCCAAAAATCTGAAAAACCACCGACACTGGTCATCACTTGTGCCGTGAATGGTCATTGCTATGTTTATTTCGTATTTTTTTTCAAAGTGGTTTTACATGCAGCATGACTTGGAGTCAATGAGAAGAATGACATTTGCTGCCTCTCTTCATGTGATCATATGCTTAAGTTGTTATACTTGAGTAAAGCAATTGTCCTATGGCAATGAGTTCTTACTCTGTCCGTTACTGCAATGCTGAGGTGTCCCCTTGTTATAATGTAGAAGGAAGGAAGAAAGTCATCTCCAGTAGTTTGAGACAGTTACTGGAAGTCTTGGACCAAACCTTGTCATTGTAAGTAATTCAAACATCATTATTTGGTTCCTCACTCAAGACACAGGCTGTGACTTTATTTGGAGCGTGCTGTCTTCACATAGAGCATGCAGATCTGCTTAAAAAAGAAGGAAGTCTGAAATCTAATTGATCTGAAAGTGAAGCTCAAATAAAGTGATTTCAGGAGATTGTAGTCTCATTGAAGTTTTTAGCAGACAAAAGGAACCAGACTCTAAGGCTGACTTCCGTCTAGAGCTGCACCTGGTTTACAACTCTTCTTGCTAAAGCTTTCTACCTTGATTCATAAGTCATAGTTAAAATATTAGAAGGAGAAAAGGTATAATTGTAATTTCTTCCTGTCTGCTCATTTGTTCATCTGTCCGGCATCTCAGCCTCTTTGTTAGTTCAGGCTTGTCTTCACATAAATGAAGACTAGGAGAGAAGGGATTGTAAGATGCTGATGTTTGAGCTTCATAGGTTCTGGTAGAAGAATGATTGTAACATGATGCCTTTATTGCCGTGAGGGTGGATTTAGCCAGTGTACTTGACCTAATCAGACTGTTTAGATGCAGTGATCTGATACTTCCGGGAAGCGTTAGCCTTAATGGGTATGTTTCACTTTAGTGTAAAAAGAGCAGCTGGGAGTGGACTTAGGCAATTAAAGCAAGGCAGCTGACCCAGACCCCTTCAGAGGGGCCCTCAGAAAGGAGAGTGATTGTCTGTGAGCAGAGAACCTGTAGATGAGGTGTCCCAACAGCTGCATGGATTAGACTGTGTGATAGGCTGTGCAAACAAACCTTTCAGTCTCTCCTGTGCATGGCATCTATGGCCAGTTAAATGTAAATATATGAATTAGCTGGTCTTCTGATACTTGTGGAACACCTGATTTTGCTGCAATCTGCTTTGCTCCAAATTTCAGTTTTGGTTCCATGGTTAATGTTTTCATACAAGGTGGAGAGTTGTTCACCTTTATCATTCCCATGTATTTTAATATGTAACTTGCATGTGGTTTTGATGATGAAGGATTTGAACTTGCTTCATGTATGACTCGTATTTAGAGGGTAATGCCAACCCATCAAAGAGACAGCATACAGAATTAGTACCAAACAGATATACCAAACAGATGAATGTTCCACAGGATTTTAAATGAGGATCTTGACAGAACTGGAAATCAGAAACAAAGTAGAAAGGTAATGACTGTTAAAATATACTAAGATGCAAGGTATAGAGAGTGCTATGCTGTTGGGAGAATGGTGCTGTATGGTGAAAAGCTCAGAATAAAATAAATCAACTGTTTTAACACAAAACATAATACATGGCTTGATCAGGAACAGTGTGATACAAGAACCATACATCCATACCAGGATAGCAACACTGTCTGTAACATAGTGTTATTTTTAAAATACTTAATAATTTTGTTTCTTTTACTTGCACTGTGTGCTAGGTATCAATGGCATTACTTATATGTCAATATCAAACTCCTGTTAGAACTACAGAATAATGGATATTGGCAAATGGCAAGTTGTGTGCTTTGACAGGGTGTGCTGTGGGCTGATTCTGTACTTAGCTGTTTCCTTTGTAAATTGAAAGTCACTTGCAGGGGCATGGGCACTGCACTCCCTATGTTGTGACTTTTAACTATCCTTATGAGGAAAGCGTGTGATTTAGAGGGGAGACATAATTAGGAGGTATTTGGATTTAGGTTTTGAGAGTTTATTTGTGGTTTTGTAAGATTTTGTGAGTAGATGAATAACTGGAGGAACTTTGGATCTGTTATTGAATACTTTGGTCACTTGTTGCTTCCAGGAATTGGTAGACTCAAAAAATCTTATCTACCTCATCTGTTTTCTCAAATTGCATCAGGCTTACATTAGTTTATTTGCCGACTAGTCTCTATATGATGCAAAGAAGAACTCTACATTGTTTCATATCTTGAATGTGTGAAGTCGTTTTGGTAATCTGTCTTCAGGATTATGTTGTTTAATACAAGATTAGAATGAGAGCATGTGTCGTAAAATCCAAATGGGGTTAACTGCTGTGCTTATTGTAGAGGGGGAAAATAGAATAGAATATTTCAGTTGGAAGTGACCTATAACAAACATTTAATCCAACTGCCTGACCACTTAGGGGCTGACCAAAAGTTAAAGCATATTGTTAAGGTCATTGCCTGCTGGAGGAGGGAAAATCTGTGGATGTATCTTCTTGGACTTTAGTGAAGCCTTTGATACAGTTTCTCATAGCATTCTGCTTTGGAAACTGTCAGCCTCTGGACTGGACAGGCACACACTCCCCTGGGTGGAAAACTGGTNAGAGTCCAATGGCATGAAGTTTAACACGACCAAATGCCGGGTCCTGCACTTGGGGCACGACAACCCTGTGCAGAGCTACAGACTGCGGACAGACTGTCTAGAAAGTTGCCAGGAGGAGAGGGACCTGGGGGTGTTGGTTGACAGCGACTGAACATGGTCCAGCAGTGTGCCCAGGTGGTATCTACACATCATACTAAGAACTAACAAACCTTTGCATAGACAACTAATGACTAACATTGTTGGTAGACATTTAAAAAAGTCCAGCATTAGTGGCTGAAATTGAAGAGCTATATGTTCTACCTGTATTTTTCTGTGAGGGTGTCATCTAGAAAGTGTCAAATGATGCAGGTTATTTAAATAAGAACCCCACAGTTCAGTCAGTGTTCATTCTCTGCATCAGCTAGCAACAATAAAAGAACAACGGTGTATGGAAAAGTCAGTAGCATCTGGTTGGCATCCAAACTCAGTCATTTCTGTGATGGTCTGTAGTTGAAGGAACAAGTGAGACTTTATTGGCACTTTGTTGCATAATAGTGCCCTGACATTTTAGTTGTCTCTTTTCAGGACTGAGTAAGGTTTTGGGAAGCTCTTTAGGGCATTTCTGTACAGGTGCAGTTCTACAGCTTTGTGTCAGTATGAAGCACAGAGTGAGAAACTTCTATTTAAAAAAATCGGCATTTATTTACATTCTATATAAAATGAAGGCAACCAGCCTTAAAAGGAGTGGCTGACTAAACTGAGTGAAATTTGATGAACTAGTTGGGAACTGCTTGGGTGTTGATATTTGTGCATGCTATATTATCTCTCTACAGATAATAAATAGTAAGCTACTCCTGATGAATATCTTTTTCACAAGCATTAAGATAAATATTTGGCTGCTTTCTGTATACGTTTATCCCTTGCTTTTTGTTTTGTATGGGCTTTTTTTTTCGTGCAAAGAAGCTCTTAATTAATCCTCTCTAATTTACAAATTACTGGCAGTGAGAAACTTATAGTAGTGCAGTTAGGAATAGTTTCTGGACAAAAGCTTGATAGTACTAATTGCAGACATACATTTTGTATGTAGGATTTAAGAGATAAAGAAAACATGAGATTCCTTTAAATCTCTTTCTAAATGTAGGATTGTGCTAGTTTGTTGGGCAAACTGTTAAGGGCATGGATATTTGAGGAATAACTCTACCCATCTGTAGTAGAGGAAGGACTATATCTTTTTTCAGGGAAGTAACCTGGTATACACCATCTCGTACAGTGGTGACCACCATCACCTTTGTTTGAACAGAGATAGTGCATAACTTGGCAATTAATATATATGATCTTAGCTATAAATGCATTAATTTTATATTATGGAAACTGTGCAACAGTCTTTATGAATGATGCCAGCATCTAAAGCGTAGCAACTTTTTATTGACAGGCAAGAGAATATTGCATATTATTTTGATCTGCATCAATCAGCCCCTTCTTTGGCCTTGTAGGTCACTTGCTCTAATTGGACTCTAGATATGTAAGAATCAGGCTGCATGGATCAACTTAATAGATCAAGGTTCTGAATAGTAAATGCTGCTGGGCATATTCCTGTGCCAAAATACGTTGTCTGTATGAGTTATAATGATCATGAACATGTTTGAAATGGTTCAAATATATAGACTGTGTTTCTACCTAAAAATGGTTTTATGTTTTCTTGCAGTTAACAGAAGATGAAATTGCAACTATTCTGAAATCTACTCTTAAAGGACTTGAATACTTGCACTTTATGAGAAAAATACATAGAGATATAAAGGCTGGAAACATCCTTCTTAACACCGAGGGACATGCAAAATTAGCTGATTTTGGTGTGGCTGGCCAACTAACAGTAAGTACCCGTGGAAAGGTCATTTAAAAATGCTGTGATTCTCCTAATGATGTTATTTTGCTTATTTATCTTTCCATTTTGCCTTGAATTTTGTGTCTGTGGAGTGAATAGTAGTTGCGTGAGAGCTAACATCGTTTGTCATGATGAGTATTTAATGTGTTGCAAGGCTGTTTAATTTTTAGTTGCTTATTTTATAGCCCCGTGTTCAAGTGCCTGATGATCCCACTTCAAACTGTCATTTGAGGTTTATAGTCATTGTCACTTGTTTGGCCTCTTTAGGCTAATAGGCTGAATCTCTTTGGTCTTAATTGGGAGCCACTCCTGTTTGACCTTTGGGTGACTAATTTAACTTTTAAATATAGAATTAACATCAAACGAATCTGAAAATAAGCGTATTTATTTTAATTGCATAATATAATTACAGGATACAATGGCAAAACGTAATACTGTTATAGGAACTCCATTTTGGATGGCTCCTGAAGTAATACAAGAGATTGGCTATAACTGTGTGGCAGACATCTGGTCCCTTGGTATCACGTCGATAGAAATGGCTGAAGGAAAGCCTCCGTATGCTGATATTCATCCAATGAGGGTGAGTCTGTATGGTAGTGTCCTTGTTTAGAGTATTAAAAAGCACAACAAAAGCACAACAAAAAAACAAGCCCCCGAAACTCAAAAAACCTGATCTCAGACTAATAAAACTGTATGTTTATGGACAAAGATTTTAAGACTAAGGATTTTTACTTGCTTCTCGCATTCTGCAGTTTGCCTGTATTATAATATGCTTCTGAGGTTTAAGAATGGTTCTATCTCCACTTGAAAGAAAACTAAAGTAAATGCTTAGTTGATTTGAAGGCAACATATGGATTGTGTTCCATGCTGTACCTGCACTTGAGGACTTCCGTAACCAAGAGGCCCCCCTTCCTTTAAAGGGAGTTTTGAAGCGAAGATGACCTATAGAAGGATTCAGAATTGTGTTATGTGAGCACTGCTAATACTAGTAACCTCTAACAGTTTTCTTTATTGCAGAACCTTAAAGTCTGTTACAGAATTTGTTTACTTTTGCAAAATAAAATATAAATAGAATTAGTTGCTTTATGAGAATTAGCAGTTATAGGGGAATTTCTTGGAGAAGACCATGGGGAACAATGGCTATTGCCACTGTTAGTCACGCTTCTGTTTTCTTGAAATGTGCTATAGAATAGCTGTACTGATTGCACTGAGCATCGATAAATACTGTTCTTGAATTGTTTGTATCTAAAATGCATTTGGTATCAATAAGTCACTTCATGTTGCTAAAAGCAATTTTTTTTTTCATCTTTGTAATTTGCTGCAAGAAGGGCATGCATACTAGCTGATTTTATTTAGTTCAGGTTCTTAATATACAGAAGCCATCACTGTAGAAAGAGAAGTTATTTTTCATATGGGATTGTGTAAGGTGGTGCATATATGAGTTCAGGTATAGTTGGTGCTGTTGAGCTCATGATTTTTTGTTTGTATGTGCTTTTGTCGAACAGAGATGTTCACTGAAGTTTTGTGGCAGTGTACCGGTTGATTATAGCTTGTGAGTGTTGTGCAATTAGAAATGCTACATAATTCTGGAAGAAAAGCTTAGTATTTTTTCTGTGCTACTTTTTTTCCTGTTTCATTAACTGTTTCAAAGTCACCCTTCAAACTGACAATACTTAGATGAAAGCTGAGGACAGAATAGGTATTTCTGAGACTTTCTTTTAATGTATATGTAGTTCCACTCCCTGTTGAAAGGTGAGGACTATATTATCAGAGAAGATTTTTGTACACATGACAGTAGGCACTTATAAAACACAAGCTTTCAAACTCAGCAACCTTTGAATCTGTTTAATTTGTGTAATCAAATGAATGCTATCAAAGGCTAAAGTAATTTAACACAACATTTCTAGATGACATAGAACATGTGTTCTTGTTAATAAATTATGTTATGGTTTTTAAGGGCTTGTATGTAGTGAGTACTCTTTTGTATATTTGATACCTACAGTTTTTCTTAATTTTTATTAGTGAGTTGTTACAGTGGTTAACAAGAAATACCCAGATTTAAGTTGCAATAGTTTTCCCAGTGTCATATGATACAGCTTCACAGGACTCTTGGACATATGTAGATGCTTTCTTATTTTGTTTTAGTTACGACACAGAATTGATACAGGCAAGCATGAAAGGTCGGGCAAATTTTCACTGCTTTTTCTAGATGTTGCTGGAGTTCTGTGGTATTTATGTAAGGCACAATTTTGTTACTTGGGAATGCATGTTGAAATTACCATGTGTGCTGTTTTGCTGTAGGCTAGTTGGCACTGCCACAAAGGTAAAGCACTGCCAGTAGGCCATTTCCTTGTCAACTGCATCTACAGCTTAATAGAAATATTACATGACTTCTTTAAACACGTGTTTTGGCAGAGAGGAAATAGCAGATTCCATGCAAATAAGCATAGCTTCCTCTGCTTAACCACACTCCAGCTACTCCAAAGAATTGTACTAGTTTCAGCTGGGAACGAATGAGAAATAGGGGTTGCAAAATGGAATTTCATGTGGTGGGAAAACCAGTTTTTTAATGTTTAAGTATTACTGGTTTAGGTATATGTGACTTATTGAAGTGTCATCAATTCAGTTACACTTGTTTCTGTTGCAAACCTGAGTTCAGTAGAACCTGCAGTTGTAATACTTGATTTGAGACTCAGAAATATTTGCCAGACCAGTAAGTGCAGTGCTTTGTAAAAGTTACCGAATGTCTTATGTATTTAATGTCAATGTCCTTTTGTGCTTTTGCTAATGATGAAAAGTGAAAATTTTCCTGAGCTTTCATTGAAGGACCAGTGTTTTCAGGTACTTTAAAGGAGTAAAAAATTCAGATGTCCTCAAGATTGCGCTAAAATACAGTGATATAACTAGCAAGGAATATGCTAGTAAGTAAAAAAAATTCTCAAACCTGGATAACTTAACTTGTCCAGCAGGGCTAAAAGCATGTTGATTGCAGTAGTCCATGTAGCAACCAGAGTTAATATGACTAACAGTGTTTGCAGCCTTTGCTCTGCTGGGATGAGCAGTTATGAATTTATAGTGGAGCTAATTAAAAGGAGCTTCGGTCTGGTTCTAGAGCAAAACTCAGTCTCCTACTTGGAAGCTGCAGTGTTTTAACAGCTGTGTTCTCATGTTCCCTACTGACTGCAGCACATGTGCTGTCCTGCCGTGATAAAGTATTTATGTCCCCACTGTCTGAATCTAATTCAAACCATTAACTGCTTTGTTCAGTCTCTCATCTTCACGTTGTATCTGTCTTAATTATTTCTATTTGTTTCTAAATACCTCTTTTTTCTTTTTTTTCCCCTTTAAATCTATAATGGAAGCATAAAGATTGGCACTGTTTTGCTCTAGTAGATGTGATACTGCTTTTTGGTAAAAACTGGTAGCACATTTTTGAAATATCTTCCATGTTTGCTTATCAAGCTATGATCCCAAATTTGTCATGTAAAAGACTCTTCTGGAGGAAGATCCTTTAAGCTGCAAAGTTTTTACTTGGTTATAATTAATCTACTTCTGATATTTGGCTTTATTAACAAGTAGATTAACATCACTTTGCCTTAAAGCTAATCTTAAAGAATGGCTGGATTTTGAGGTCTTTTCTGTAGGAGTACTGTTAGCTAATTTTTTCCTTCTATTCAAGCCATGACATGATCACTAATTGCTGTGATTTTTGTGATCAGTTTAAGACAATACAAGTGTGGGCTGCTGGTTACAGACACAGCATATCCTTAGCCAGGAGTTCCTGATCTTTCTTTCAAGGAAACACTAGCATTTTTGTAGTCTCACATGGAGTTGGATAGAGAAACGAATGTTCTGAAAAGTGAATCTGACAGAAACCTGTTAGAACTGTGCTAGCTGGAGAAGATAGACAGTGGAAGTAGGTTAATTGCAGTTACTGCCTTTGGCCACAACCAAGCGTTGAGCCTTGTAGACCAACTGTAATATTGCAACCTACATCTTAGAAAATTTGCTCTTTGCAAGGTAAACACTTACTGACAGGTTTGTTTGCTTCAGGTGAATGCTGGTAGCTCTCTTTTTTAAAAATAACCCCAAAAATAAAAAGGTGGCCTAAAAACTTTCTTCTTTCTTGATTATTAGGCAGCTGCAGTAGTTCATGCTGCTGTGGAAAGGAAGAAGCTGTGGTAGATGTGTTTTTCAACACATCACAGTATTGGCCTTTGTTTCTTTATGGTGAGGTTTGTTGGAAATAGACATGTGGGCTTCACATGTTCTGCAGTGAATTGGAGAAAGCCAAATTGAACTGCTTCCATTTGCCTTAAGTCCAATCATGATATTTATTTTTCCATGGCACTTACCCAGATTATCCATGCCTCCTGCTTAGCCTGTGTCATTTCCACCCTGGACTAATCTGTTTGCAATAACCTTTTATTCCTAATGTGTCTTATAACAATCTGCCATTTCCCAGTTTTTTATTCTCAGCATAATTGTATTAAAACTGGAGACTGAAGTGAGAATTGTTGCTGTGTGAAGCTGTAAGAACAAAGGAAGGTATTACATTGAGCATCGCTGTCTGATTGAGACCAGTTTTTCAATCATTGAGAAAATGGTTTCCTCTGTGCCTTTTGTGCTAGAAGTTGGGGGGGTGGGGGGGTGGGAACCAACCACTTCTGGCGATGTCCAGTGGCTTTCTGTATAGTCTGATGTTTCTTCACCAACAGATGGAATTCTTATCAGTTTTTATTATTTTCTTTGAGAGTTCACGTATCTTATCTCAGCTTTACTGTTTTTAATTTAGGCTAGGTTTGTAAAAGTTTATTATATTATTTTCTTTTAGTGTTTGCTTATCTTTATATATGAGTTTGAGTTAACTTCTAAAAGTCGTTTTCGTTTTAAGAACTTTCTATGAGACACTTTTTGTTAATTTGTAGCTTGATCTTGCCTGCTGTTTTTAGATAGATTGAGCTAATACTTAAAGAGATTTAAAATATGGATTTTTTGATTGTACGTTGCTATTTTTTTACTGCTTTATCAAAATCTTGTGGAAGAATGACTGTGAGTTGTGTAGGACTCACTGGGTATGATTGTTCAGGGAGACTGTAATTCTTCAATACTTCTGCTGTACATTCTGTGTTATGATAGTTCCCTTAAAATTAAATTTCCTACGTGCTTTCAAGCAACTTAACTATTTTAAAATAATATTAATATGTTAAAACTTAAGCCTTGAAAAAAAGCATGTGAGACCCTAACACATCCAGTTCTTTGAATGGTAGGAATGCGTATTGTTGAAAAAAACCAAAAAAAGTGACTTCCTCTTCCTCTGGATCTTCCATTGTGTACTGTCTTTTCTGTCTTAAGAAAGATGATTTCTCAGAACTGGATTTCGGTGTCTTTAATGTCTTACCCAATACTATAGTCATTCCAAATCTGTAAAAAAGAAAAAGATAATATAATGCAAACTGTATGTGTACAGAGGAGACCTAAGACACTGATGTGATATGGTTGAAGCAGTAGTCTGCAATTGGAGAAGCCTTTGTCTTGCTGCAGGCTTCCCAAAGAGCCATTGGAAGAGTTTTGGATATGTCTAGCCTATAACCGTATTTTTTGCATTTCCTGTTAACTGACTTAAATGCAGGTGATGGCTGCAATGGGTTGGTATTCCTACCTGTTTTCATGCATTTTCACAACCTGTTTCTGTTGGAATGAACCGAAGTATGTGGCTGCATGGTTAGCCGGATCAGAAAGTTGTTCCATCTGAAAACTAACCCAATAATAGGAAGTAGCTTTCACCAATACTGTTAACATGGTGCTTGGATTTGGTGGGGACAAAAATATGTGGCTGGAACTAGGAGAATTGGCTCATCCCTTCTAGGGGATTAGTCAAGTTGATGCTGGTGTTGACTTAACATAATTGGAAAACCAGGGACTCAGCTGTTAATTCAAAGCTCATCCAGTTCCAACCCTGCTGCCATGGGTAGAGACACCTCCCACTAGATCAGGCTGCCCAAGGCCCCATCCAACCTGGCCTTGAACACCTCCAGGAATGGGGCTGCCACAGCTTCCCTGGGCAACCTGTGCCAGTGCCTCACCACTCTCATGGTGAAGAAATGCCTCCTTATGACTATTCTCAACCTGTCCCTCTCCAGTACTGCTTCTGGTGTGGTAAGTTGTTGATGTGCCCTCCAGTTCCTAATAACCTGTTGGTGACTTGCCTCCTTTCAGTGAGACCTCTGGTATTGAGAGATGATAAATCGTGGTCAAATTAAAATAAGTGATTGTGTACATTTGAACTCACTCATCTGGGTGTATTTCATTTTCTCTGAGCAAATACTTGCTGTGCATACCTAAATGAGATATTTGCATGGGCTTTGCTAGAACCTTAATATGCTGAGATACATATAATATCAGCAGATATGAGATCCGCTAATCACCAGGGGAGTTGCTGTTTCTGTGAGTTAAGATGCTATTTAGTGCTTGTTGTAATTGTAACGAGAGCTGGACCTGTTGACTAAGTAAACAATAGTTATTTAATAGGTACATAACAGCAAGTTCTTTGTGTGTGTAACTTGAAGAAATACTTATAATTTTTCTGGAAAACAGTTAAGGCAACTATTAATTATTACAGCAATGCTGTTTTCTGTTTTTACTAGGTGATGAGATGCAGTTTTTAGATACTTGATAGTTGTGTCAGTTTGATGTTCGTTTTCACTGTGACTGAGTTATTTTTAGCAGTGAATTGAAGCTAAATGAAGCACAGATCGGTTCGGAAGGAAAATTGTTGTCTTACTTACACTTGTGGACCATGGGCAAACTGCTCATATAGCTGCAGATATCCTCCTCTGTAGATTTTTTTTTTTTAAAGATTTTAGTCAAAATCTGCTCAGTGTTCACTGATGTGTGTAGAGGGATCTAGGGAGGGTTTGAGTGCTTCTCTCCTTAGGCTCCTATTCTTTGTGTAAGTGCTAGGCATAGATACAGACATAGTACCCTTTGAATGTAACTTCTTTTATAGTATTTATTGCCTGCAGGATTTCAAAAGGATTTTATTTGCTCATTTGCTTGTTACTAGGACTTCTAATGCGCTCACTGTAGAAAGGCAGTTGGGAATATTCTGATTAGTGAGAAGTTCAACCTAGGCAAGTGTCCCTGGGGGGTATTGTCTATTTTTTTGAGATACAGAAATATAACTTCTTCCCATTTTTCAGTATGCCCAGCATCGAATTTTAATATGATTTCCAAAACGCAAAGCATAGCTTATCTAAAGAAGATAGATGAAGTAAAAGGAGTATGGGAGTTGTCCTCATACACTGCAGACAATTTTCGTGTTCAGTTGCAAAACATATGAAATAAAGCTTGTGATGTTACGTATTCTTGTAAATTGCAATTAATAATTTGTTGCCTGACTTTACCAGATTCAGTTACATTTATCAAGCCTCCTAGAGAGTGATATGCTAGCCGTGGCTGTGTGCAGTTTCCAAGACTTGACAGCTTGTTATGTAAAGGGACAGTGTGCTTAACATCAACCCATTTTGTGTGGAAAGGAGAGTTTTGTAATACCATTGTGGAAGTGAAATAGGAAAAAACTCTCTTTTGTTCTCTGGCAGAACTTACAGATGGTAAAAATTTTCTCCGTGATACACCAAGGAACTTTTTGAAGAGGTTTTGCCACGTTGCTTTATCAAGAGTTTGTATTCCATTCTTCCCACAGAAAAGACTGACAGATCTCTCTGGTTTATGGGACTCTTGAGAGTACAAACCACATAAAAGAATGGTTATGTAGAGTAGTTCAGTTCTCTTTCCCCAGAGATTTGCCAAGGTGTGTGGAACTGATAATCTCATTTGTTTTAATCGAGATACTGACTTGTCAGTATCTGGCTTTTCATAGGGAGGAAGAAAGACAGAGTAGGATGTAAGGAGCAGAAGGAAGGAAAAGATGGAGGGTTGGGCTGAGTTCGACACTTGAAATACAGGAGGTGCTACTGAGTTAAGACAGGAAGCTATGTGCAGTTTGGAAGAAGAGCTCACTAAGGAGAAGGAGCCAGTACTTTATCAAGTTTCATGTTCATTCATATCTGTTAGTTTCATCAGCGCAGAATTTTGCGTTGATATATGCACTATCATGCATATATTATGAGAACATTAGATTATTTGAGGTGTGTATGATTATGAAATTGGAGGACAACAAGACCCTATTCCTGTCCATGTGAAAGCTTTTGAAAAGTCTGCAATTTGATGTATATCACTGATATTTTCCTGTAGGTATTGCTTTTATTGGCTGTCTTTTTTCTTGCATCTCTCTAACTTGTGTTTCCCTTCAGTGGAGAGATGGTTTGAAAGTTCACATAGTGGAATTGTTGAAATATAAGTAAAGTACAATTAAAAGTATTTTGGTTATAAAATCTAGTGAATGTGTTTTGTTGGAGTTTAGAAGATGCATTGTCACTCCTTCATATCACTAGATATTTTTGTTATAGAATAAATATGTTTATTACTGTTAAAACTGTAAATCCTTTAGTTTTCTAATGGTATTTGGTTTGGTTGCATAAATGCACAAAAAGGAAATGATAATCTGTAATGTGTAATAAAGTAGCAGAGGCAGAGAATAGTTGAAATTTGGATTGGAACTGGAGTTTAATTTGAATTAAATGGAAGACATTGATTTCATGCTTCTAAATGAGGATTTAATTAAAATTAAATTAGTTCATCCTTTTAGACTTACCACTGAATAGGAAAATTTGAAACATACTTCAGTTGATGGTTGGTTTTCTCTGACTTTGATTAATCACTTTCAGAGTAAGCAGAGGATCAGTACAGTAATTTCATAATTACATGCAAGTGAGTTAACTTGAACCTTTAACTAAAATAACTGTAAAGGAAGTTTGATCTTGGTTAGTTTTGTGTAATGCTGTGCACCTTTTCTGTATGATTTGGATTCTTAGAAATGCTAATCTGAAAATAAAAAAGACTGTACCATGATAGTACTCATTTATTTCCAAGATACTTCAGTAGTGAAATGTTTAACCTGGGAATATTATTTTTCAAAGATGTTGGAACAATAAACAGAGGCTGAATGAAGCCATGCCATTAATGGAAGGATTCTTGATGACTTGAGTGAGCTCTACATCAAGGCTTCTATCTGTAAACATTATTAAAGATTGTGATAGAATTGTTAATGTGGGTAAAGCCAAGAATGTATTCATTGAACCAAGTGCAGCACAGGTTAACATTATTCTCTGCTGAGCTGGCTACTTTCTCCCAAGAGCAGTGTTAAAAACAAACAAGCAAACAAACCCTCACAAAAAGGCTTATGCAGAAGTTTTAAATCACAGTAGATCTCATTTGTGATGTTAGTAAAACTGTAAACATAGATCCAAGTGCGCAGCTAATCTATTTTGTAACTTGAAGATCTCAAGAAAATTTTGTGATAGGCATTTGCTAGTAATTCATCAGGAATAATAGAATAGAATCATGGCTTTAATACTACCAGGCTTTTTTATTTATTTCCTTTACCGGCATTCTTATTTGAAAAAGCCTTTCCATCATTTGTACACATTGTATGCTGAATTTTTTCAATTTCTTTTTAAATTACACTATGGACCTGGGGAATTACTGAGCAAGGTGTTTACGCACAGACTTAGGAGAACTCTTTTTAGTAAAAGTTCTACAGTACCCTGTAGGGTGTTGTAAAATACACCATGGATTTAAAAACTTTTAAGTGAAAAGCTATATATATTTACTACAGATGCTTCTATTTATTGTTATTTCTATTATCTTTTATGTTCTTGCATTAAAACAAAATATACGAGGTTAATTTTTATTCAGAGGTCTGGCAGTTCACTTTATTGAAGGGGAGGGAATTTGTGTATTACTATTAATTGAAGGAGGTTTGTTTGGATTTTTGTGTGTGACTGGTGTCTTGTTAAGCTAAAAAGGACCTCAGTAAATAATTTTAAGAGGTTCTCGGAAGCTTGAATCAGCGCTTATTTGAGTGAAATAAGTGTTTGTTTTTTCTTAAACTCTGACATGTTTTCTGCCAGTGTAGCTATTAATAGTTGGCTTGGAGGAAGTGCTTTGAAAAGACTCAACTACTGTATCAAAAATTCTTGGCACGTTATTACACTTTATGAAGGCAGAAGCATATTTACTTTTGGGTTTTCATTAAAGGGGTTATTTATTTGATTTTTTTATCATGTGGGAGAAAGGCACAATCAGCTTAGGAGGAGAATATTAAGCTTCAATTGCTATTTACCATAACACTTTTTAAAATGCTTGAAGTGTACACTGGTTGTTTACTTTCTAAAAGTCTAAAAAAATGCTTAGTTTGAAAGGAAGGTAAAATTTGGAATAGCGAAAGCTTATTAAGACTGCATGTACCTTGTTTCTGTCTTGGTATTACATTGCCTTAAAAATGTGCACTAGGTAATTTTTGAAGAGGATGATGCATATTTAATGGAAGAAATTCATTTCAAAGGAAGGGCTACCAATCAGTCTAAATTTGTTTCAGTTAAAATTTGATGGTCTAAAGACAACTTATAATCCTTTTCTTGTTTTAAAGCATTGTCAAATTTGTAGTAGTATCAGTTAAAAAGTTTATGGAAACTTTGTTTTAAGGTCATTTAAAATAGAACTAAATCTTTAATTTGTATTTGATGGCACCTGTTTTACATTTTCTTTCCCTGGCAATTCTAGTAGTATCAAAAATTGCCTGGAGACCACCCTGGTTTTAGAGAAGAATGAAACGAGCCTTAGGTTTTGATTTTAGCCTTTTATTTTAGTGACTACATACCTAAACAAAGCTCTAACACACAGTCAGTAGTTTGTGAACTAATTTGAATGATTTGATTATGCAATTGTGATTTTTTTGGTTAGAATTTTCTGCATTAATGCAAGTTTGTGTGGTTATGTTATTTTGAAAATGAGAGACTCCATGGAAAGTGCTTCTGACATCCGGTGTCAGAAAAAGCTGTGTTGAAAGCTGTATTGTCTACCTGCAGAAAAGCAAAGTAATAGTTCGTAGTTTTTAGATAGCATGGTCTGTTTTTAAAGCTGTATGGATCCAAAATGTTATTCTAGGTGTAAGTGTTTTTTGGTTTTTTTTTTTTTTGTCTTCTCATGGGAGGAAATAAAGCCAACACAAGTGTTGCCTCCAGATTTTTAGTTTCTGCTGTGCTTCTTTACTGTCTCTGAGAATTCGCATTGATTGTGAAGGTTACATGTGTGGCCCTCCAGACACCTTGAATCTTAATGCATGATCGTTTCTAGTTTGTGTTTCAGAGGAGCAAAGGTGTATATAATTCTTGGGGATACTGCTTATCATTACCTGCCTAATTGAAAAACTCTGCTTTGCCAACAGAAGACTCTTCTGCAAAGTATATTCCTAAACTCTATGCTGTACTGTTGATGTTGATAAAAAAAAAGGCAAGTTGGTGTTGTCGTGGAACAAATCAGAGTGAACAAGAGACTTTCTGATTTATAGTTAGAGTTACAGAAACACTGGACAGTCTGGAAAGTTCAGGAGTGTTACATTTTCCAATCTTCAGCTTTGGAAGATAAAGCAATGATCAGTTCTCAGAAAAGACCGTTACAGTGGGGAGGGCCTCTGATGGAATTCAAGGAAAACTATAATGGGCCATATGGTACTTCCCAGTGTCCTGGTGGCAGGAACGCCCTCCTTGGCAACAGGGATGGCAGCCCAGTTTTCTTTCTATTGCTGCTTTTTTCATGATAGGAACGTTTACGTAGGTAAATGTAGAACAGGTAGCATTAGCATGCACAAGATTTATGGGCAAACTGACGTGAATGTGTTGAATTGGGATGTTCCTTAGATGTAATCATCATCAACTCTAACCTTGGGACAGAGGGCTTGTCCACATTGAGCAGGCACATACAGACACAAGTGAGCTTTGCCCATACTGTCCTCCTTTTCTCCATGAGTTTCTCCAGAGAAACTCTATGTGCACTTTAAATACTTCAATTTTTGTCAGAAGAAGGAGGAACATTACTTCACCTTGCTTTTTATTTGTGTCTCTTAATAACATAAATAACTTTGCAAACTGTCTCTTGGTTTTAAGAAGTAGCAAGCATTTGATTTTTTGTGGTGAAAATGAGCACGTGTAAGCTCCAAGCTTTTGAAACAAATTACAGGAGAATCTTTAATGAAGGCAACATTGTTAAATGGTCAGATTAATTGCATTGCACGGGGAAATCCAATATGAGATTTCTTAAAAGTTGATCCTTTTTGCTTTTGTGTGAATGGTAATATAGAAATGGTGACTCTGGATCAGCTGGACGTGATGCCACTTCCTTGGTGTGAAAATATGTGGAATCGGAAGTAGGCTAGACTGGAAATTATACAATAAGCTCATGGTACTAGAGAAGGTTCTTACTGCCATAGCTCTGGGTGAACAGTAGGACGGGCTAAAAGCCAAAGGGCTTGTGTCTCTCTCCTGCTGTTGAAAACCTGGTGGGTGCTTGGAGAGTAGTGGTTGCAGAGGGTAGTATGTGACTTGGGTCGAGCTCAGAAGCAGTACCCTGTGCGAACATGTGTCTGTGTCCAAAGAACATATCTGGCCTCTGAGCTCATTTACATGTTTACCTCTTTCCATGCGGAGAGTACCTGCTGTTTCAGGTTGTAGTTCTTAGCCTTTAATACTGGGTTAATTCCACATAGTGCCTGGACTGAGTGTGGGCACAGAAATGCATTTCTCCAGGAGCTGAAGCATACGCTGCAGTATTTCTGCTGCAGGCTTGATGACTTTATGGCACTTGAGGGTAGGTTAAGATTTGATTTAGCATAAATTTAGATGAGAAAAAGTTTAGCCTATTAAATGTACTTTTAAAATTAATTTACTGAAGGAGAGAGTGTATTTTGTTTTGTTGTTTCATTCTCATCTGGCATTACAATTCCCAAAACTGCTTTAGTGTTGTCTGAAAGGAGTTTTGATAAAAAACCAACAGGATCAACTTGCCCATAATATGGCTACACAGCACAAGCATGACTGTAATACTGGCAGACCTGTCTAAACAAGATATGTTTTGTCTGGCATGTGTTTAGTGGTTGAATGGAATGGTTGGACTCGATGCAGTGGGTCTTTTCCAACCTAGTAATTCCATAAACCACGTCCCCAAGCACCTCATCTACCCATCTTCTAAGCACTTCCGGGGTTGGTGATTCAACCACCTCCCTGGACAGCCTGTTCCAGTGCCCAATGACCCTTTCCATGAATTTTTTTCCCCTGATATCCTGTCTGACCCTCCCCTGGTGCAGCTCGAGTCCATTCCCCTTGTCCTGTCTCCTGTCACTTGGGAGAAGAGGCCAGCACCCACCTCCCGACAACCTCCTTTTAGGTGGTTGTAGAGNATTAGGAAGAAGTTTTTTACGGAAAGGGTCATTAGGCACTGGAATATGCTGCCCAGGGAGGTGGTTGATTCGCCTTCCCTGGAGGTGTTTAAGTTACGGGTGGATGGGGTCCTGAGGGACATGGTTTAGTGTTTTGTGGGAGTGGTTGGCCTCGATGATCCAGTGGGTCTCTTCCAACCCGATGATTCTGTGATTCTGTGTGATTGAGGGTAGGTTAAGTTTTGATTTAGCATAAATTTAGATGAGAAAATTTTAGCCTATTAAATGTACTTTTAAAATTAATTTACTGGAGGAGAGAGTGTATTTTGTTTTGTTGTTTCATTCTCATCTGGCATTACAATTCCCAAAACTGCTTTAGTGTTGTCTGAAAGGAGTTTTGATAAAAAACCAACAGGATCAACTTGCCCATAATATGGCTACACAGCACAAGCATGACTGTAATACTGGCAGACCTGTCTAAACAAGATATGTTTTGTCTGGCATGTGTTTAGTGGTTGAATGGAATGGTTGGACTCGATGCAGTGGGTCTTTTCCAACCTAGTAATTCCATAAACCACGTCCCCAAGCACCTCATCTACCCATCTTCTAAGCACTTCCGGGGTTGGTGATTCAACCACCTCCCTGGACAGCCTGTTCCAGTGCCCAATGACCCTTTCCATGAATTTTTTTCCCCTGATATCCTGTCTGACCCTCCCCTGGTGCAGCTCGAGTCCATTCCCCTTGTCCTGTCTCCTGTCACTTGGGAGAAGAGGCCAGCACCCACCTCCCTACAACCTCCTTTTAGGTGGTTGTAGAGAGCAATAAGGTCTCCCCTCAGCCTCCTCTTCTCCAGGCTAAACAACCCCAGCTCTTTCAGCCATTCCCCATAAGGCCTGTTCTCCAGCCCCTTCACCAGCTTCATTGCTCTTCTCTGGACTCACTCCAGAGCCTCAGCGTCCTTGTAGTGAGAGGCCCAATCATGGTCTTTAAACACCTTTGCTACCTTTTCCTCCCAACTTAGCCAAAGTGTAAATTCTAATCAACTCAGCTTGCTGCTGTGAAAGGCAACACCCCCTAAGGTGTGTCAGGATTTTTATGGCTACTGTTTATGATCTCTTCTGCTCATTTTACCTGACAGACTTGTCTGGCAAGCTAGACCCAATTTCTTTTTTGGCAGAAAGGTTCTCTCTTCCTTCTCTTTGAAAGTGGGGTATTTTTTTTTACCAAAATTAAGAGTGTGGTTCGTATAATGCTTTCAGAGAAGCACTAGAAGAGCTGGAAGCCTGCAGTGGGATGAGTAATCTTCCTTTTCTATGGTAAACTGTTACATCAGCTCTGCTGACACAGCTGGTTTTTGGAAAGTGTTGCAAATTGTTTAATTGATGCAATATTATTGGTTGAGGGGACACCCCCAGCTTTCTAGAGGAATTACCTTGGTGTACATGAGCACAAAGGTCTGCAGATGGAGGATTTGTTGCGAAACTACTCCCAAGAAGCCAGCCTTGAAATGGTTCAGAGGTACAGACTATTATTTTTAAAGGTTCCCAGAGATCCCAAATGACCCTATGTATAGAGTGTTTTTGATGTACCTGAGCTCTCAATAGTACTGACTTTCAAATGAATGGAGGAATACATGTTTTTATTTTCAGTAGTAAGATTTGGGTGGAAAAACCTAAAAATTTTGGCAAGACCTGCTCTGGTTTCTCTTTTAAAGCACATTAATAATTTTTATGAAAAATGTTAATTACCCTATCAAAGTAACTGGGAGATTAACTGCATTCTTGTAGTCCAAGTTTAATCTCACTCTTTATTTCTGAATGATGTAGAGCATTTAAATTACTTGACACTTTTTTCACTGTTGACAAAAGCTGTTCTCATTAGACCTGCTTTTATGCATTTGTTTGTAGACTCTGATTTATGAAAGAATGGGTCAAAACAGGATGTTAACTTTTCACATTAGATTTGTCATCCATTGTATGTGTATGTTCTTCAAAACATGAAGCATCTTCTCTGCATCAAAACTGTATCAGTTTCTGAATCATCTGCCTCTTGGAAGTGTTATATTGGTAGAATAAGTGATCCTTGTGATTATTTTTTACATCTGTGGTTGAAAGGTGATTTAAAGACAGCTGTTTGACTTGTACTTAGACATGCTTTAGTTTCAGCAAATGGTGTCATGCAAATAAATATCCTCATGTTTGGAAAAAAAGGAAATCAGTATTTAATGCCCTCGGGGTTGTTAACACTAACATTGGGTTACTTGCAGATAGGCAGGAAAGCAAGTCTTAAAAAAAAAGGAAACAAAAATGAAGGGAGAGAATGTTTTCATTATTACCTCTTCCTTTTAAGTATTTTAACATAACTGCAGAGCAAGGGTAAAACTGTGTTCCTAAATAGTAGTGTTTGAACTATGATGTTAACTTCAGATGTTATTTATGTATACATATACAAAATCATTAAGAGTATTTATTTCTGACTTTGTATCCTTGACAATCCTTACAGGTATAGATTTTGGTATAGCCTGTTCTGGTTTACATGTGCTCCAGGTGTTGTTTCATACACTGAGTGTATTGTTTACCTGCTGATGATGAATAGTGTAGTTAGGATGTTACCTTTGTTATTTACCCACACTAAGAAAATAAAACCATGGTTGGCTTAGCTTTCTTTCAGATTTCAAGGGAACTTTTTTCCTATAAATTTAACTTTTACTGTTAACGGAATAAAAAGGTCTATAGTGAACGTCATAATTATGTTTCTAATACAGTTAATCCTAACAGTTACCAGAAGACACACGGTGACTGGGTGGAGACTGACAGCCCTCGCAATTACACAGTAACTTTTTCTTTTGAGTTCTGTAATGTTATTTTGATCAAAAGGCTCTTTCAGTTCAGGTTACTAAAACAAGCAATTTCACACTTGAGAAATTCAGTGATTGACAAGTCTCCACCTTTTTTTGTTTCCTTTGACAATTATGGCTTTATAAATAGCCTTGCAGAGTGACTTTCAAGGCAATAAACTGGAATACTAGGGACCAAGACACCAAATCTGGAGCCAGAGACAACCACTGAAAATATATTTTTTTACTGTTTAAATTGGAGAATTGTTACCTGTGTTCATCTGCTGTAGTAGACTCACAAGGTGAGGTGACTTCTGTGTTACTCCTTTCGCTAGCTTCTCTCTTGCTTTTGAGTTGTGAATCAAAGGCAGTCATTTAATGGTTGCTATGCCCAGGATAGCCCTTAAACAGTTTTATTATTTATGTTTATTTATTTATTTTCACTTCAGTAGTTATTTGTAAACATTCAGGGAATGTTAGTATTAAGTTTGTAAGAATTCTGCTAGGCTTTTGATGTTGAAACGGTAGGTTTTGGTTGCTGTTGAGACTTCTGAATTTATTAACAAATAAAAATTATAATCCGCAAGGTAAATTTGTGCTGCAGACTAAAGTGTTATGTTTCTAATGCCCTTGCATTTCAGCTGGTGATGGTTTAAATTATGACACTCAATACTGTGCCTTAGGGCCTGCGATTCTGTAACTTTTTTCAGATGCATCAACTAAGCATTGCCTAATTTGTTATGAAATTGACAGGAAAGTTGTTCAATAATTCTGACTAAGTTGTGCTCCTAACATCTGGTTCCAGTAAAATATTGGTAATATGATAAGAATTTGAAAGTGTTGTGTGATTACTGGTTTCAGGTAACCATTCCAATGATAGTCAACCAAGGATGGCTTTTCCTTCCTTGTGAGAGTCATTTGCATGTATGAGGTATTAAGTCCAAATTGCAGGGAAATCTGATGGTAGGTGGCCTGTTGAAGGTAAGATGTGTTTGTTTTGGATGATGTTTATTATGGAAAGTCTAGCAAATTCATGACATAAGTTCTATGTTGTCAGTTCTTCAATTTATCATTAAGTGTGTTTATAATTTAATTAAGGAAATTGATTAAATACTACTGAAATCAGGGTTGACTACTTGTTACAGACAATTAAAGTATGCTTAGCCTTTTTTTTTAATTGATATTTTTAATACATAGAACATTGTTTTCAAAACATGTAGTGTCCTTTGAAAGGCATGGGGTGCATTCTGGGAACAGAGGATGCTAAATGGGCCTGTTTTGAGCCAGAGTAATGCTTGACTGGTCCCCCACCATAGATTAAGGCCAAACTTTGATGCTTGGTCTGTGTTGTTAAGGTCAGACAAGACCTACTCAGAATGGTTGCCTTTCCCCCTGATTTCTGCATGAATTTTCCTTTCTTCCACTTCCAGTCTTATCCCTGATGCATTGGCACGGGGAAGCTTTCCAGCCGACAGGAAAGAAAAGGGAAGTAAAACCAGAGAATTGAAGCATGGAAAGGTCTTGAGAGATTGCAGTTCTGTTTCCCACAGCTTCTTTTTCTCCACGTCTGTGAAAATTGTGTGACAGGATTTGTTTGAATTACATTTTGGGTCTTCATATGTGGGAAGTTCGCGTTTTAGAGGAAGAGGATGGACTGCACCTGACTTCAGTTTGGTATTTTTTATGACTTGTTTAGCTGCACTGTGTTTGAGAACCCAGCTGTGGTCATTCCTTCACTAAGGGAATGTCTGCTTTCAGCTTTTTTTCCATAGTATTTGTTTCATCTGTATTTTTTTGTCCCTGTGTGCCAGCTTCCTAGGGAAAAGAACAGTGGCTGTGAGGTCAGTGTGCTGTGAGCATATAAGCAGATGTTGCTGATACATTCCAAGAATTCACCCTTCCTTAGCTGCTCTACCTTGTGCTCATATACTTCAGAGTAATGCTTCATCTTTGATACAGACAACCTTGATGGGGAGATACATGCAAATCTTATTCCAAGGCAGAACAATTAATTTAAGAATTGTGCTCCAGAAGATCAACAGGTAGTCAGGAGCTTCAGGATTTTCATAATTTCTTTTCTATGGTTAGAAGCTACTTGCAGACATGGAAACCTGCCTCTGCTGAGTGAAGGTGTTACAGCCCAGCAGTCAGTAACAGAAACACTCACTCTCCTCCTTTTTAGTTTCCCGTGTGTAAAGGAAGGAGGAATCTTGCATCTCCCTTTCCTTTTGTATGTCAGCTGAGTTAGGGTTGTTTGTGGAGTTTGATACTGCTTAAAATTAAGGACCACTGAAGTAAAAACTTAATTAATTTTCTTCAAATGAATGCTCTTTATTCTGGTTAGATAGCTTGTTTAATCACCTCTATGACACTCGTAGCCATGTTTTTGTGTTCTCTTTAACTTATGAAAGCTTATTCCCTTCTTCAGTAGGAATATCCATTTATGAACAAAGAATATAGTTCACTGGACACTGGGCTTGTTGAGAGCCTTGGCTATGCAGTGCCTGGATCTATGCCACAGGAAAGGTCCTTCGGGGCACACAGTGCTGGTTTTGAGTCATTACTTCAGAACATCACCCCGTGTAGCTCCTTGTAAAGAGCCAAGAGAAACTGCAGGAGGAATAGAATCACCACCACCAGCCTGGAAGAGACCCATCGGATCATTGAGTCCAACCGTTCCTATCAAACACTAAACCATGTCCCTCAGGATCAAGATACCTCCCTCTGTGCTTTCTGGTCTTGCTGTGTATTCTAGATAAAACCTTGCTTTATTACTTGCACTTAATGCTTTCAGGCTGAGTGGTGTATCTTCAGCAGAGCACCCAGCCGTTCTCTACCTGAAGTCTGAGCCAGCAGTCTTCAACAACTTCCCAGCTCTTGCTCTTTGGTGGAGTTTGCAACCTGGTGTTAGGGTATATGTGTAGGGTTGCAGAGGGGAAGACACCAGCTCTAAATACAGTGATAGAGGGACTGTTCCAGAACAACTCAAGGAGTAATGGAGATGGAGTGTTCATAGGTACAGTCACAATACCCTTCATACAATCTTACATAGCCCTGTTTTATATTAGTATATTGCTTTGGCCTGGAGGAGTGGACTGTATGTCTGGATTTTGCATCCACATCGTTAAGAGCTAGTGCTGACAATATGTCTGAGGCTCAGGTTGCCTCGACCCTGGTATAGATCACTTCAGTCTTCATCCTATCAAGATGATGATGATTCTATCATCTACCTCTCAACATTCACATCAGAAACTTTTGATGTCAGAGCTCCTCTGTGGCCGGGGACATTATATGTACATATGACCAAGAAGAGCAGTCTCGTAAGAGGAATTGCTTTCTCCCAAATGAATGTTGTAGTCTGTTGCGGAACACTGATGAAGGATTTAAGAAATCAAGGGAGGCTCAAGTCCCTGTGAAGTTATTTGTTCATTATGCTCAATTTTTAGCTTTTCACACCAGGTATATACAGTATTCATAATATTCCTCAGGAACATTTTCAGAAAAAAATGTCTCTGGGACAATGTTTCAAGACTTACCTTTTGAGATAGGTGGCTTCCGAAGGAGGTCTTTTTGTCTTGCAGTTAATGACTCTTCCTATTTCAACTTAAGTCTTTAGGATTTTTATCACTTTTGTTACTTCTCCGTTTATTGGCTTCCATAAGGTACTGTTATTGTCTTCTAGGAGGTATGCTTAGCTAAGAATTGTGCTGGAGCATACTTGAGATATTCACAAGCTGTCTGGACATGGTCCTCTGTGGCTCTGCTTGAGCAGGGAGGTTGGACAAGATGACCTCCAAAGGTCTCTTCCAGTCTCAGCCATTCTGTGATTCTGTGGCTCTGGTATCCTTCAGAAATTCTTTTGAGTCCATAGTAATTTTCTTCCATCTTCATCTTTTAATAGAGAATTCCTTTTTGCTGAATTTGGACCTGCAGAGGAACAGAACAGTTTGATTAATTTTGTGACTGTGCAGACTTTTATTTTATTCAAGTTGTTATTTTCTTACGTTGGGAAGATAACCAACTGATACTTTTTAAAAATTGCATGCACCCCTTGGCTAGCATTGTTGATGTCAGGCATGCTTTATTTTTCTGTTTGTTTATGAATATCTCTTGCCTCTATTGTCTCTGTCATAGGGGGCTCTTTAGATACTATTATCTCAAGCTGTGGACCTTCATGTTGGATAGAGGAATTTCTGTGAAGCTGCTTGAGTGGAATCAATGCATACAATTAGAGCAAGAGAGAGGTGAGATCTTCAGCATTTTCAAAGCGTGACTTTCTTAGACCTGCAAACCTTTCATTTAATAGTTCCACAGATGTAGAGTGCTGTGCCATTCAGAGGTTGCTCAATCAAGATGAGTCTTGATGAAATGCTTTTTGAGACACTTTTTGTGTGAACTATATAGTTTACTCAGTGAATCATGTTGCTAGAAGAGCCAGGTGTATGAATGCTGATATATCTCTTGAAGGAGAGAGGAAAGACCATTTACATGTAACTGTATATGGCTGCTTTGTCTTGAAGAACCTTTGTATTCAAAATTCCTTCCCTTCTGCTTTGAAGGGGGTTTTTGTGTAACTAGAGACAAGCTGCTAGGAATTAAGGGTATGATAGGGCCTATTTATATTGGCATTTTTAGTCACTGCTTCAGCCATCACTATATTGTGTGCATACTTGAATGACTGCAACAGCCACATTGCTGAACTGTAATTTTTCCATTAATATATGCTGTAAATTTTTGTTCCCTGAAATGATTGTCAAAAGGTGTCATTTCTGTGTGTACATATAGGAACAAGGCTTTGCTTTCAATTGTTTTTGTTTTCTCAGTGTCAGTCATTGTAGGGAAGCTATGATGCACATCTTTAAGTGGAACAAAATGCAGTAGGTTAAGCCAGACCGTAACAAAAATTTAAAAAATGTTATTAATAAGTAAATACTTGGACAGGTCAGTACAACACAGGCTACAGATTAGAACCAAAACCTATACAATTTTGTCAGTGTTGCAGTCAAGTATTGCAGGTTAAATACTTTGGGAATATTGAAAGATGCTTGCTATGAATATTTTTTTTGTTATGTTCTCCATTTAGTTTTGTTTAAAATGTGGTTTAAGCAAATATATTTAGATGCAAGGCAAATTCACTCTGTTGTGTATCTTTTATTTCAGTGTCTATATGTCTTTCTGAACTCCAGATGTTATATCTAGGGCTATGAGCATTTTTCTTCATTATGTGAGATAATTCTTTTGCTGTGTCCTTGGTTGTGTAGAGTGATATCATGTATGTGCAAGTAAGCGCTTTATCTGCATGACTTCTGTGTATTTTCTGTAGGCTGTGCAATATTTTGAAGATCAGGATTAAGTATGGAGAACATCTAGTTAGTGTTAGTTAGCATGTGCTGTGGTTTTTTTGTGTTTCATGTATTGGGTCAAGTTTGTTAAAAGCTGAGCAGATCACTGTGAGGAAGTAGAGATGGGTCCAAGACCGTGAGATGATACAAATAGCTAACTTGCATAATTGAACGCATTAGGGAATAAAGCTGCCTACTGATCTGTAATACTTTTTGTTTTACTTCAGCAGTAGATAGTACTGTTTGACAAGTGGAAAACTTCTGGAGAAAAGGATGCCAAATACAGACATGTTTAGAAAGAATAGCATTGACAGCTTTACAGTCTGTTACGCTAAGTCTAAACGGATGTTTTATTTAGTAGCATAGATTTTATTTATCATTTATAGCTAGTGTTTTTGTCAGAAAAGATTCAGCCTTTGATCGTGACTAAGACATTAACAAAGATGTATTGTTTATTTGCTTCTTGGAGATAAGCTTGAGGATTTTCCTTCCCCTCTGGAACTAGTTTCTCTGCTTTATCAGTAAAGGTTATTTTGTATGGCTAATTACATGGCAGTTCAGGTTGATTTAAGAATACAAATGTTATTGCAGAAATAGAAGAGGCTTAGACCATTATTATTTTTAGTGGTCACTTAATCTGCAGTGCTACTTTCATCTTTTTTTATTGTGGTAAGTTCAAATAAGCAGGCTTGAAAAAGTTAGTTAGCCACTGGGGATAGTAAAAATGAAGTGGCAACTACATAGTTTGTACTTCTTAGAATATTAAAAATGTGGGTGTTTAAAATTGATTGCAGAAAGAGGAAGGAACAAAAACTGATGAGTCTGCTTGTATCTTACCACAGGGTAGGAACAAGATGGCTTTTGAATTAGTACATTTAAGTGTGAAAAATCTAGGAGGTGTGCAGGGGGGAAAAAAAAGGTAGTTCTTTGCTTCAATTTTCTGTTTTTTGTGAGTCAAAATGTAATTCAAGCAATTGTGTTCTGTAGCCACTGTGTGACCTACCCAGCGGCAATCTGCCCCTCCCTCTTCTTCTTTTTTTTTTTTAAAGCTAATTTGCTTATGTTTAGCTCACTCAGTGTCATCTGGACTCAGTAAAAAGCAAGTGACCTGCATTGAATTAGTATAATTGTAATACAAACAGAACATCTCATAGTTTTGGTCTTAGACAGGAAAAGAGAAAGTTGGAGAGATTTTTCAGTTTGATAAATAAAACTGAAGATAAGGGGAGTTAACTTTGGCTCACAGTTCATTTTACGTTTCCATGTCTTTTAAAAAATAATGACTGGCACTTGAATTTTGTAAGTATGTTTTTTTCCTTTGGAACATTTTCCTTTTGGTAAAAGACTTCCTTAGGATGTTTGTCGTGCCAGTTATTAAATCATGACCAGTCATTACCAATTCCAGTTTCATGAGACACAGTGCTATTTCAGAAACATAGTTTCTTTTAGATCTACCTAGACTGTCCAGAGTTGGTATATTGTTTTACTTCTGCCATTCAGTAGGATTACTTTTGAATGCCATTATGTAGTTTGTATTTTTTCTTTTCTGTTTGACAGAGGAATGGTTACACCTACCAAGATAACAAAGTGCCATGAAGAACTGAAGTATTAGTTCCAGGGGTGTATTTGTATTTTAACTCTGACTTTGATGTTGTAGATTTATTATTTGGTTTATTTTAAAAGGGGTTTAATTTTGTAAAAAGTAATACCATGCCTTAATTATATTTCTGTTTTCATTTGGTCATTCAGATGTCTAGACTGTACTTTTTGATGCCACTCACAGCTTATATCTGCATCATAGCCTGTGGAGTTGCAACGAAAATCTGTTTGCTCTAGCAGCTACGTTTCCTTACAGGAAAGGATGTAGAGAACTTTTGTACTAACCTAGCAATGAAGCTAAGGGGCTGCAATTAAAATGATATTTTTGTGAAGCTGTTGGGGAGGATGTTGGAAATGCTGACTAGGTGATGACAGTAACACTGTTCTCTGTATGTACCTGTTAGCTGGAAAATCTGGACCGTTTAGTCTTGTATTCTCTTGGTACCCTGGGTTTCTGTGGGACAGAAACAGCACACACTTTCCTTTGCTTGAGAGTAGACAAAGCTTTAAGATGAATACTCAGTTACTCTTTCATAGACTAGAAAATTTCCATTATTTTGGTGAGATATAGGAATTGAATACCTGGGATGTTGTTATCTGTCCCTTTAATTTTAGTTCTTGGGTTGAACACTACAGGTGAATGAGCGTTTTTCCTTGTGCTGGTGGTTGGCTTTTGCTGTCACCTGTTTATCTGTTGCCATTCAAAATGGTGAAGTAGGCAGCAGCAAACATTGTTGTAAGCATTGTTCCTTTGTGCTTCATGTTTCTTCTGTTAAATGTGGATGTTCTGTTTCTGTACCTAGACTGACCAACTACATCAATCCTCTTTTTTCAATTACTGGCGTTGCTGCTGGGTATCCCAGTGGGCTGTCAGCAGCCACTGTAGGCTTTTAAATTCACAGCACGCAGATTTTCTGGCAAGACTATTCCAGCTGTGACGTGACTAAATTCCCTCCTTCTTTTGCGCTACTTGTAATCTTTTTA
This sequence comes from Piaya cayana, assembly GCA_013389865.1. NCBI lineage: Eukaryota > Metazoa > Chordata > Aves > Cuculiformes > Coccyzidae > Piaya > Piaya cayana. Next base: position 128,787 of record WAAB01017193.1, on the reverse strand, counting down.
GGTATTGACTCCTAAATGTAAGTCTTTACACAATCACTGAAAATCAGGAGCAGAGGAGATGTTACAGGGAGAGAGTGCAGCCTGTGAGGGATGCACGTGTAGTACTGAGGAAAGCTTTTCATTGCATTTCTTTTCATTTCATTTTATAGATGTGTGATGAACTTTTAGGTTATACCTGGGGAAAACACTTCTGATCCTGTGTTGTTTCTGTGCATGTGGGGCAAATGAGGAGGTGGTGGTGGTGGAAAAGATCTTCAAAATGTATGCTCAAATTTTGACTCTACAGTTTAGAACTGTGTCTATAATTTTTGGTAGAATACAGCGACAAAATCTGGGAATTTCTCAGGCAGTTTGTTGGAAAATTTCCTACCTTGTAACCTGGATATTCTTTGAAATTTGAACTCATTGGCTCTTCTGTTCTTAAACTTGAATTAAAAATATTTTTCCCCCTTTGAAGCAGCATTTAACGTGTTGGAGACCGTTACCATATTGTGCACTATAGTTACCTCCTCTTTAGACTAAGCAATCCTAATTCATTCAATCTTTTCTTGCAGAGTGTGTTTTTTCAATATTTAAGCATTATAGTTGCTCTTTTTTGACCCAGTTTCACTTGGTTCACATCTCTGCAAGTGATGTGCCTAAAACTCAACCCAGTACTGCTGCTGAAGGTCTGACATACCCTGGCTAAAAGGGAACTATTGCATATTTCTTGGATGCCTTGTATTGTTACTACTGTGTGTGGTTATGGCAAAAGTTTCACATTTACTGTCCAGTGAGTTTGCTTCAGCTTTTTCTCACAAATATAAGTTACTCATTTCTTTGCTCTTTTATTAGTAGATGTAATTGGAAATGCAGATTTTCCACTTCATGTTTTAGTGAATGTTAATGTATTTCTGGATGTAATCACTGCTTCATTTTCTCAAGCTGCAGAAGATACTGTGGGAAGAAGAGAAAAGCTTTATTATTAAAGTAAGCCATGTTCCTCTTCTTCTCTTGGAGTGAAAATCAATTTCTTAGTCTGGGTAGCAGAATTGGAACCTTGTAGCCGTTACGTCTATGAATTTTCATGGTAGTATTGAATCAGGAGTACAAGAAACTGTGGTGGAAGAGGATTAAATTAATCAAAAGAGTACTGCTTGGATTCCGCCCTGTAATGTGTGCTTTCAGAACCATTTCCTTGTTTTGCAGCTGATAAGGAACCGGTTGTTCAGGTTCAGTGCTGAAAAAAGAAAAAAATGTTCCAGTTCAAGACCCTTCTCTTATGTTCTAGGTCTCTTGGATTCTGTGAAAGTGGGGATTTAAGTGGTATCAGGATGCTTCTGTATGAGAGAGGCGCCAACATTCATGAAGGCACCTTTTCCCTCTTGATTCATGGACACCTGTGTGTCTGGGAAATATTTTTCAGCCAGTGAGTTTCCTTGCTCTTGCTCAAGATCTGCCAGAATGTATAATCTGGTAAATGTTGGTGATGGTCCTTGAGGTTTATGGTAGAACATCTAGTTAGCTAGAGGTCTGCAGTGGTGCTGGCCCCATCTCTCTGTTATGGTGATATCCTTACAAAGAGCAGGTCCTGCCCGTTGCTACCAAAATTAACTTTTCTCCTATACAACTATATTTGAAAATGCCTTCTTTTCCAAGTCTACGGTCATGTAACAATTGGTTTATAAGGTAAAACCACTATGTAAGATACTGTTTTCAGTCTTAATAATAGAATTATAGAATGGTTTAGGTTGGAAGGGGCCTTAAAGATCATCCAGTTCCAACCCCCCTGCCATGGGCAGGGACACTTCCCACTAAGTCAGGTTGCTCAAAGCTTCATCCAAGCTGGCCTTGAACTCCTCCAGGGATGAGTCGTCCACGACTTCTCTGGGCATCCTGTTCCAGTGCCTCACCACTCTCACAATAAAAAATTTCTCCCTAGTATCTACTCTAAATCTTCCCTATTTCAGCTTAAAACCATTTCCCCTCATACTATCACTGAATTCCCTGATCAAGAGCCCCTCCCCAGGTTCCTTGTATGCCCCCTTTAAGTACAGGAAGGCTGCTATAACATCTCCTTGGAACCTCTGTTCTCTAGGCTAAACAAGCCCAACTCTCTTAGCCTGTCCTCATATGGGAGGTGCTCCAGCCCTCTGATCATCTTTGTGGCCCCCCTCTGGACTCACGTGACCAGATCTCTCTTTCCTGTGTTGAGGTCTCCAGAACCAAGTGCAGTACTCCAGATCAGGTGTTATGAGAGCAGACTAGAGGGGCAGAATCACCTCGCTCAACCTGCTGGTCACACTTCTGATGCAGTCCAGGATATGGTTGGCTTTCTGGACTGCAAGCACATGTTGCCAGCTCATGTCGAGCTTCCCTTCCATGAGCCCCTTCAAGTCCTTCTCTTCAGGGCTACTTCTGATCTGTTCTCTGACCAGCCTGTAATTGTGCTTGGGATTGCCCTGATCCAGGTCAGGACCTTGCATTTGGCCTTGTTTCACTTAATTATGTTTGCACAGACCCACCTTTCAAGCCTGTCAAGATCCCTCTGGATAGCATCTCTTCCCTACAGTGTGTCAGCTTGCGCCACTCAGCTTGGTGTTGTTGGCAAACTTGCTGAGGTGTTAAAGTGTCAGTGATAAAGATGTGTTAAAGGTGTTTGGGTTCTTTTTTTTTTTTNTTTTTTTTTTTTTTTTTTTTTTTGGTTCTTGAAACAAAAAGAGGACTCGTTATTGTGGCTAGGAGCCTCGATTAATTTTCAATAAAATGTTAATGATACCTAGATGGGATTATTTGCGAGTTAGGTATTTTTTCTCTGAAAATTCCTATGTATGTCAATCAAAACCATTAGCTTCCTGGATTAGGTTAAGCACAAAATCTTGAGTAGCCTGAAGTTTTTGTTTTCAGTGAAAGCTTTTGCTTTAAAAATTGGTTAATTTCACTTACCTAAAACACTGGCTGCCTCCTACCCCAAAGAAAAAAAACCCAAAAAATCCCAACCAAGCCAAAGAACAGTTAAAAAACCTTTGTGAAATTGCAGATATTTCCATGCTTTATTTTTCATTTCTATAGGTTTTTCAAAAGGCATTTGTTGCCCTTCTTTAAAGCCTTGCTGTTGAAGCTGTGGGGGAGAATTCTGAGAATCAGTTTGCTGACACTTGTATTGTAACTTGACTGATGTCAGTGAGTTTGTAACTTTGCAGGTGAAATGAGAATTGAATGTTCTATCTCTAAACAAAAAGGAAATGGGAGGACAATGTTTGGTTGAATAGTAGCATTTAAGAATACTTTGTGCTGCAGAGTTGGGTTCAGGAAATGGAAATAGTCCTACTGAATTGCATTGAAAAACTATTCCATTTTAAAACAGAAGATAATCGGGCAAGATAATAGCCGAAAAACCTACAGGCAAAAGTCATGAAGAGTTTCCCAAATCACAGGGAGCTGTTTAAATATATTAGAAGAAAGTCTGGAGAGATATTGATAGGTCTGCTGGACTTGCATGGAGAGGAAGAAGAAGTAAGCAGGCAAAAGAAGGTAGCAAAGATAAACAAAGTTGCTCCTTTGCATACCTCTTGTTTGTTGATTTGCTTCTAGATCCCTTTGGTACAAGTGGTGATTCATGAGAGATCAAGAAACTTTCAAAACTTAAGCAAAACAAAACTAGTGACTGAATTGGTGAATTAACTGCCAGTAGGACAGTATGCTGAGGTGATATATCTGGAGAAAAGATTGGTGGCAATAAATATTTTTATTGCTCATCTGAAAATTTGGTAATGAACAGACAAGTGTAGATAACATGATCCTTTTAGATGAGTTAGCAGAGCGAACTTGCTCTTTGTCATGCTGGTTGAATAACAGCCAGTGTAATAAATTCTACCTTTAAAATATACTGGTGCAGAATTGTCTCATAGTATGCCACAACTTTATTGGGGTTGGATTTCATAATCCAATCCAATTGGATAAGTGAGCTTGCTTAAAACTAGTAAAAAATCCCAAACTGAATGAACTTGCAGTCTTAGAATGCTGACTTCTTCAGGCTGTTATCACATAAATTATTTGTCATATTCCTTTGGAATTCAAAGCAATTTTTTTAGAAGAAGTATTGTAGAAATTGGAAGGGGCCCATAAGGGTCATCAAGTCAAGCTTCTGTCTTTAGCAGAAAAAATAAGTCAAGTAGTGAACCTTAAGGCACAGCTTTGTTGTGTGACAGTGCTGACTAGGCAAAGCTTGATTCTTTTCAGTAGACTTAAAATTGCACTTACTATTGCAAAATGTTTGAGATTGGTATCTTTACATTCTTGACCTACTGTAACGCTGTCAAAATGTTATGATCTTACTAGCAATAATAAATGGATAGGTCAATAAAAATGGTTTATCTTCCAGTAACCCATCTTTGCTGCTAATCATGTGATTATTCTTTCCATTATGTATTTTTTCTCAGTTTTTATTACTTTATTACTTTACATCTTAAGTGCATCATACTTTGCTTTGAACAGCAAAGGTCATCATTCCAGAGGGAAGCTTGTGACAGCGAGTGGTTGTTAAAACACTGCTATCAGTTTGGGTTTTTTTATTTAGTGGTTCTTTTTGGTTTGTTTTTTTTCTTGTATTCTCCTGTTCTGATGTTGTTTTTTTTAAAAATGCTCCCAGTGTTAATATGTTATATGTCTGTCATTTTATCCTAAAATATTTTGTGTCATTTTTACTGCCTGTAGTATTGTGTATGTGCTTTCATAAGTGGCTGCTAGTAAAGCACTATCAAGGTGAGCACAATAGATTTGCACATTAAATGTCACCTGTATCATTTATTGTTTGTCTAGAAGTTAGCTGGACTAAATCTCCACTTATTCCTTTTTGCATTTCGGCCGGTGTTGATAATTCTAGTTGTGGTTTATTTGGACCTTGTGAGGCAGGTGGGTGTGACAGCACAGCATTATTGCTCTGTTGGTGGGACGAACAATCACTGCTGTCAGTGAAGAAAATGCTTTTTTTGGTTGAACCGTGATAGGAATCTTTATGATTTTGCTTACTGTTGGAAATATAATTTTATTCTAAAGAGTAGGGTTTTTTTAATAGTGGGTATTATCAGTTTTGCAAATTTTATGAAAAGGGAAATTGTTTCCTTTCTGGTTTGATGAGCTAGCTTTCAAAGCAATGCAATTGCATGTTTGTTGGAGTGGTTTTCTTTCTTTGGTTTGGCTTGATGTTGTTTCTTGGGGTTGGGGAATTTTTTTGCTTGTTTTGGGGGTTTGTTTTTTTCCAGATGGCATTTCCAAACAAACACTTGTCTTTTGATAATTCATTGAAGTCAGTTGAAAAATAAATACGTGAACATTTTTCACTGGAAGTTGTTAATGGCTTCTTCAGTGTTCTAGCGTAAACTGAAAGCGTGTTTTAGTTGAGATATGGGAAAAGCAGTTGTCCCCTTGGCTGGATCAGTCTAGGATATATGTTCAAAGAACATTACTTCAGTGAATGCTTTTTGTCACACAATTTCAAAAAAGTATTAGTGATAAATTTCTTTTGCATTTCTGTTTCTTTAACTCAGGGTCAATTGTTCAGCTTTTCCTGTGCAAAATTGCAGTAAATGCTGTGTTTTGTGTGTTCCTTCAAGCCACTTCTCTGGTAGAATATGCAAGGTATGAGACAGGCAGTGAAAATGAGGAAACTAGGCATTGTACAGTCACTGGATGCAGTTTTAATTTGAATGGTTCCTTCTTGATCTCTTTAGTTTATATTGCTCTAGTTACTGAGATTAGTGAAGAGCAGCACGTACCCACCCCCCCTCCCCCCACTCCAGAGATGGAATATGTAATTGGTTGAGTAATTGGTGCATGAATAAGAAGCCACTCTTTTCTTTCCAAAAAGAAAAGAGTAAAAATTGGTACTAGCTGCTTCAACAGAAGTTACATATCATGCAAAAATGGAGCTCTCTGATGGATGTCTGATTGAACCAGACCCATTTGTTATGCAGCACAAAAAGTATGAATGCCATAGAAGATCTTTATGAATTTCTGTTTACAGACGGGAAGAGAAAGCTGGTCATTTTTAGGAAACTTCAAACAATTAAACTTATTGTCTGTACTGAAGCAGATCATAAATGGACTTCCCTGTCTTTAAACACACAATGTTCAATAACTTTGTTTTTTCTCTGTTAGAAAGTTTTGCAAAAATCTTTCTTGTAACAATATTGTAGTTGAGCTTTTTTTTTTTTTAAACCTATGGAGTCACGACCTGCCTGTGGATGTCTTGTATCCTAATCCTTGTTATGAAAAAGTTTCTGTGTAGATTCAAGTAATGGAACTTTAGAGCATGAAAATTATAGAATTGCCACAATATAGAAGTCTTTTCTGCCTCTTTCAGTGGCATTCATTATATAGGACAAATAAGTATGAAAGTTACATTTTGATTTCCTGCTATTGATTACAAGCAATTTGTTTATACTAGGCAATAGAGATAAGTAATTTGAGGATTTTAAAGCTCAAAGACGTAGTACCTCTGCCTAAGTACTGTTGATCATTTAATATGTTCATGGGTGGTGTGAAATACAGCTGCATAATCCTGACTGACAGGAAGAATGAGCTGCAAGGATTTTCTGATTAGGAAATTCCGAATGTGATACATGAGGGTTTCATTTCTCTTTTGGAGTTTCCTAATTCATCATCATCGCCATAATGACATTTTCATGCCAATAAAATTGTCCATAAAAGAACCTTCATTAAAAAATGTTTTCAGCCTGGACTTTATTTAAAATGGTAGGCCCTTTAATAAAATGAAAATCTTGCGCTGACTTGCATTGTTCTGCTCTCACTTGAGACCTGGTCCTCAGTCTGATATTCATCTAAACTGTACCTGCTGGTTATTGGGCAGTTAAGTGCTTCCAGGCAACAGTTATGGTAGAAACCATGTTAGATTTTCTAGTGCTCAAATCACAAGTGGCTGCTGAGAGCTGCCCTGCATGATGCATCTTCCACCCATCTTTTTGTCATGTATACACTGGGATTTTCCTTGGGTTCTGGTTTCGCTGCAGGGTACCTCAGAGCAAGGTATGAAAGATGATTCCAAGTAGAGTTGAGCTTGAGATTCAGAGGTGGAAGGGCCAGTCCAGGACAGATTTGAAATATACAAGTGTGAAAGGGTTCGTGCCTGCATTCTCCACCAAATTTACTGTGATGGTTTGAGTCAAAAAAAACCCCTGCCGGGCACTCATAACTTCACAGTAGAGTGCAGTCTTTCCCCCCCCCCCCCCCGGTATGTGCCCAGGGGCNTCTCGGAGTCCAACAAGGCTTCACTGGGCCTGACTCCTACACACACGCAGACCGACACAACCAGACCTTCCCACACCCGGGAACAGGAGACAAGAGGCAGCCGGAAGACAAGAGGGAGCCGGAAGAGGAGTGTCCGACCCCCCAACACATCCTGATTTACGTAGAAAATCGCATGGAATACTGGGAGATGTAGTTCTTCCTGAGCCACAACCTGGCTATTCAGGAGGGTCCAAAAATCAAACCACTACAACAAGCAGGTGAAAAACACCTGTTTTGCTGCTGTAGTCCCTCAGGCCTGAGAGAGGTGTTCTCCTTTTTATTTTTTTAAAGGATGTTTGAATAGTTAAAACTTAAGACTAAATCCTACAATCTAGCACCTTGCCTGTAGATTTAATGTTTTACTTGACTGCGACTTTCCAGTCTGTCTCAGTTATGTAGGGAAACCTGGAAGGTGACATTGAAGGTGGGAGAGAAGAATTGGCCCCCAGCTCTTTAAGAGGACAGAGCCTGCCCCCACTGAACAATTTCCTCCCCATGTTTCTTGCAGTTGTTACTGCCATTTCAGCCCCTCTAGGTTGGGGTATGGTTGCTTCTGATCAGTGCTAGCTGGTAGTGGTTTCAGTTGGGTTTTTTTTAAGCAACGGTTGCCTAATGCTGTCTCTGTGAGCATTGCCTACTGTGAGAGCTCAACTAATACCAGTAGCTGTGGGAAACTTCTAGAGATAATGGTAAGTGGAGTGGAGGCAAAGACCAGGGACTGGAGAAATAAGATGGAAGAAGCATGAAAAAAACCAAATTTCTTAGGTTTCCTTGGCACCCAAGGAACACAATGACTGAGACAGCTTAGTTTTGTTTTAAAATAGGACAGAGCTCTTAGGATAGAATTGATGTGTTTGACAAGAAATGAAAGCAAATATGAGGAATAAATTCCCGTCAGATAAGGGTTTTGTTTTTATTCCTGGAGATTTGGGACTAGCTTTACAATTCTCCAGTGATTGCTTTGCAAGCTTCTTGGAAGGTAACAGAAGTAGCTGGAAGCTAAATCATTGACTGTTTTGAAAGAGAGAGGGAGCTTAACTTCTGTGCAGAGAAATGTACAAGCCGAAATGAGGAAGCAGAGGAGGAAGACAGAATTGAAAACCAGTGTTTCAGACTGATTCATGAAAGGAGGTACTGAGCCAAAGGGGAGAGGTACACAGTAGCTAGTACATGGCATTATAAACAAGTTGGATCAAACATTTGGAATAAGTAGTTTCTGTATGTTTTCTTGTATTACAGAAATGCGTCTGAAACTTTTTTTCAGATAACACAGGTCATGTCACATATCAAGATTTACAAAAGTCTACAGTTTACGCGTTAAATAAATACATATTTCTGAAGTAGGTATCTTCAGCAAACTTACAAAGCATAAGTATGGATTTAGGGCTCTAACTAGCTCTTGAATATCTCCTTTTAGCTTTTATTGCCTGCCATAAAAGAATGATTCATGAATTCCCTCTTTCTTCTTATTGTCCTTTGTGAATTATAAAGAAGTTGCTTCTTTGCTGTAGTTCTTAACTGCTGTGTAGTTGATGAAAATAATTGGCAAAGACAAATATTTTTCCCAGAAACTGGATCTGAGTAGGACTCTGAAACTAAGCTTTGCTTACCTGCAGAGAGACAGGTCCATGTTATCCAGCAGGAGGTACACGTTTTGACACCACATCAACAGAAGTTACTGGTCTTCTGTTACGGCCTGTGTTTTCAATAGCTACTGCAGAGCTAGCTGTTATGAGTAGCTAAAGATAAGATTAAAAGTCATCAGTTCGAAGTTCAGAAGAGATCATTACTTTCAAGGACAGAAACAGCTGAATTTGTTAGCCACTGCTTTATACCAGAAGCACTTCACTTGTGATACAAGATTCATTGTCAGTACAAGTGAAGTAGGTAAGGCAATTATGGGGTAATAAAGTGCTATGTTTCTTATCTGAGTTCATATACTAGTTTGGCACTGCTGTCCACTGAAAATATAAAGCTGCTGTTGCATAAATATTTATTTAACAAAATGCTTAGGTCTCTTCTTATAATTTGCCCAATACAAGAATTATAAAACAAGTTTTGTAAATGTTTAAGTATTTGAATTAAAGCAAACTATTTAATACTGAAATAATTTTTCATTAAAATGATAGCAAACAGCTTTTGCATGTCAAGAATTTTAAAATGAGGGTTAGAACAAGTTTAGAACTAGTTAAACCAACTTTCAAGGCTCGTTAGACTTCTTTAAGGAGTTATGGATAAAATCTCAGCAAGTTCCCTCTCCTTTCTCACCACGTTTCAAACACAAGCTGAAGCTTCCAGTGACTCTGCTGTGTGGACATTTTGCATAATCTCACATTTCAATATTCTCCCCTTTTCTGAGTGCATGTTTTTTGCCTATGTTTGTAGGAAAACAAATGAAGACCTATTACGCACTCTCACTTTGGAAACTGTGGTTGAATTGAGCCTGGTTCTAGGACAAAGTAACGGCCTGTTATTTCTGTCAGCAGACCTAGTTCTGAATAGTGTGTTGCTGTCGTGTAAATCTTGAGCAGTGATACTGTATTCGTTTGACAGATTACATACAGAAGTTCAAAATGTCCAGTTATTTTATGGTAATTTCTCAGAATTGTACTGCTCTTTTTTTCCCTACAGGTATAAATCTATAATTAGAGGAAAATCTGGAAAAATCATTAAGAAAACGACACAATATATATAATTTTAAGCGGGCAAATTTTTTTTAGTATAGTATGAATCTTTTCCTAAGTGAAAAGACTGTCTGCATATGCTTGTCAACAGTGTGGAATTTCTGTTATATAAGTAGTACCCTACCTCTTCAACTTCAAGTAAATTCTCACTGCTAGTAGACAGGTTACTTTTGATAACTTGATTTTTGTTATCTTTTAGTGGGTTTAGGTCTGTTAGCGTGTTTCTAAAACCTATTAGGAAAAAAAAGGTTTAAATCTATAAGAATTATGAATGCAAAAGGAAATAGTAATCCAACTGAATTTGCTAACCAAGTTTTCTATTAATCTAAATGCAGTTTTGAGAAGAGAAGATGAACTTGGCTTTTCACAGCAACACTATATGTCTTTTTAAACAAGCAGTGCCAATATTTCTACTAAGGATTTTTGAAAGAACAAAATCGTCTTTTGAGACTGATAAACAGCAATAGGTAAAATTGCAAGTGATGTGCTTGCTGGGATGCAGTTTAATGGAGAAAATGTAATGAGAAATAGCAACATCAGTAGCAGATGAATTTATTTCCTGATCATAACCTGAGTGGAAATACTAACTTAGCTAAAATTTTTCAGACTCTTAGTCTGATAAGAAAGGTGAATAAAGCAATTTATTTACTTGGCTTCACTGCTGTGATGATGTGTTTTTTTTAAACTTGCTATTGTTGTTTGATTTTTGTCTAGGCTATTTTTATGATCCCTACAAATCCCCCTCCAACCTTCCGGAAGCCAGAGCTCTGGTCTGATGAATTCACAGATTTTGTGAAGAAATGCTTAGTGAAAAATCCTGAACAAAGAGCTACAGCAACACAGCTGCTGCAGGTCAGTATTTAACCTACTGAGGAAATACAGGTTGTGTTTTGTTTTATTTTATTTAAATTTATTTTAACCTTTTGTCTCAAACTAGAATTGTGGTGAAAATTTCTAAGGCAAATCTTACTTTTAACTGTTATTGTGCCTTATTTCTTTTCTGGTTTGTGGTCTTTTCTCTGTCAGCTCCTGTATCTCTACACCTATTTTATTTCTCCTTTGCAGCTTCTCAATGTAATTACTCTTTATATAGTTTAGGACTGGTTCTTGCTATTAAAAATGGATCCTTTTTTTGTGGTTAGAGGCCCTTGATGGATCTCAGGCTCTAGGCAAGTGTTAAGTAAAGGCATTGAGCCCAGGTTACCCCTCAGTGTAGACCACCCATGCAGCATGTTTAATCTGCCCTTCTGATCATGTCAAATTAAGCAGATGGCTTGCTATGTGTCTGATGCAGATGGACAGCATAAGGAGCTTGTTGGGCTGAGTTATACCAAGTGGGCACTCTTAAATTCAAGCCAGAGTTGGCGGTGGGGACTACGGAGCCAGGGCAGGATTTGCTCTGTTTTCACTTGTTTGCTACCTGAGCTGCTAGTAGCTGCAGGAACTTAACAGTTGCATCTTTTTAGTACTGAGGGAGAAATAAAGCTGAGAGATTTAAAGGAACTTCAAAAACATCAAACAGGAGGAACTGATCCATCAAGAAAGATTTAGTCTATGTGAAATAGATGTAATTTTACAGGAGTCGTGCATTTTTTAATGCATGGGACAGAGAGAAAATGCAAAAAGTTTTCTCCTTTGGCTTCATGTTTGTGTTATCCACTGCCATCAGGGCTGTCATAATAAGCCTACAAGCAGCTAAGACAAAACAAAGAGGAAAGATAGTGAAAGAGAGGGGAGTGAGGGGAAGATTTCTAGAAAAATTATAATAGGTTCCATGGTGGAATCTAAAATTTCCTGTAAATAAACTTGCTGTTATAATGAGAGAGAAGTGAAAAATTTTGCTAGATCCTTTGGTTCTTTTACTTTGGTGATTCGTAATTGATAAAGCTTTTGGAAGTTTATTTTGGAAGCATAATTTAGGGGTTTTTTTCACTTTTCACTGCTATCAGTAAATACTATTCATAATTTTCCTTGTTGATCATTCTACGTAAGAATCTGATCTTCTGAAATGTCATCTGTGAGACATTCATACTAGATTTACTTTGTCTTCAGCTAGCAATAGTCTCTTTTAAATTCCAGTGAACTCCACTACAAGGAGAACAGAAATTTTGCAAAGTAGCATCCAATAACAGATGATCACATTCTGAAGTCATGTTATGAATATTTTGTTTTCCATACTGAGAACACCAAAATGTAGAATGCAAGGAGAGTAAACATGTAAACATACGGATTTTTGTATGGTGTATGAATCAGTCTTGAGATCTTAACAATCTGAAGTTGGTATGGCTGGCTGAAGAGTGGCAGCTGGATAGAAGAAACTTGCATTAGTACCTGCAAGTTGTGTGTGTATGTGTGTGTGTGAGAGAGAGAGAGATCGATCGGTTGAAATTGGCCCAACGCCAATTTCAAAAAGGGCCCGGGACAGAGGCCCCAGGACCCCTCTTGACCACAGGGAGAGGAAGGGGGGAAGGAAAGAAAGAGAGGGGAAAGAGAAAGAAAAACCACGAGCCCAAATTCTAGCAAGACTAAAGCAGTTTATATATGAATATATATATGGGACAAAAGAAAAGTAAAACAACAAGTTCTCACTTCCCCCTTATCCAGCAGATCTGTGTTTCGGCCCACTTGAACAGCAGTGCAGCTGCAGAAATATCTCCACACCACCCCTCCCGGAAGCAAAACTGAACTCCCGATTTCCGAGCTCCACAGAATCACAGAATCACCGGGTTGGAAGAGACCCACTGGATCATCGAGTCCAACCACTCCCACAAAACACTAAACCATGTCCCTCAGGACCCCGTCCACCCGTAACTTAAACACCTCCAGGGAAGGCGAATCAACCACCTCCCTGGGCAGCATATTCCAGTGCCTAATGACCCTTTCCGTAAAAAACTTC